>OX246737.1:108126128-108161128 GCA_945910005.1 Isoperla grammatica | reverse complement strand
TACCGATACGATAGTGCAGGTTTCCCATGGAACAGGTGTAGGCCGCTTTTTCCACATATACAATGCTATAATGCAAGTTCAGTCAAGCTATCACTGGCTTGCAAAGCTTTTCGTTTTCAAATAATTTGCCCAGGAGGTAAAATATATCACTCTTCTGAACAACAATACTTCAGGGAATCATTCATTGGCGATTACGGCCTGCATACTGTATTGTGGTCAGAGTTCACCTGTTGCGCAATTTATTGGCTAATTGTGTTCATCTTCCTCTTGAAGAAATCGTTCTCCCCAAAGCTGGCGCTTATTACACTAATAAGTGTGTTTTCGTTCGTCGCTATAATATTGGCGCACGTCGTATTTGAATTCAAAGCCAATGCGTCGATGGTGGGCGAACTTCTTCGCATTGATACAGAAAAGCTATATGAATGGGAAACGTGGTATATGGCTTTCATCGCCGCCCAGTACGCTCTGCCGTTCTATTTACCATCAACATACGCCTACTCCACATGTGTTCACTTCAAGACTAAGCCAGATATCCACGCGTTAGCGATAGTATTTATCTACCTTCTTCTCGAACTGTTCAACTATGCTACAGTGTTTGCGATTCTAGGAGTATTGGCTTTGGAAATGAACGTCCACATCGATGCATTAATGTTACCACTACCAATAGGATACATCTTTTCATTATATCCGCATTTCTTAAGTAAATTATCTGTTGGCAGAATGTGGACATTAGTGTATTTCATAATGTTAATGCTTTCTTCTGTTGTACATCACGTAATTAACATTTCTGGTGTATTATACAGTATTATGACGTCTTATAATTTGCAACGGTACCGGTTATTATTAGCTACTTCATATTGTGCTCTGGCATTCTTAATATCAATACCCTTAACAACCCAGATTGGACAGAGGTTGTTATTTGTATTCTACTTCCACGTAATTGACCGTTGCGCCATTACTGGATTCACGCTCGTAGCTGTCGTGGTGTTCTGGTCGTACGGTGTCACACGTCTGCGGGACGATGTTTTCTTCATGTACGGTTCAAAACCAAGCCAATTCTGGATGCAAACATGGACCTATATCCCTTTAATCGGATTATTGGCAACATATTATTGTCTCAGGCTCGACGATAAGAAAGAGACAAGGACTACTTACCGTGAATACATTTTGGCTATGGACATTTTTTCGGCGATATTATTATCAATCGTGGTACTGGGAGCTGCACGGAAAATAGTGAAATACGCAAAAGAACACAATCTCAGTGCATTGTTCAAGCCGACGTTTGACTGGGGCCCTCCAAACAAGACATTGCGTAAAGCTCGTAAACGCTTTCACCCCGACATATACATTCCTTCTCAACCCCTCTCGACGTATAACACAAGCTCGGTCAGTTGGAGGCTGGTTAGAGAAGAGTTGAAAAGAAGCCACTTGAACGCCGCCTCAGCCGGGCAGACAGAAGACAAGAAGGGAAAGACTGCTAGACAAATGTCGTTTTACTGATAATGGATGGCTGTTATGATAATATGTGTTTGAAAGTATGTTAAATGTGTAGATTTTTACTGATTTCATTGTGTTCGTAGTGGGAATGTAAGACAATAAATCTAAAATAATTATCGATTATCGAAAGGTCATTGATAATGTTGTGAGCTAAGGGAAGGAAGTTTTCTTGAAACTAGAGGATATTGCAATTTACTTAGGCTACTCTTGACGTTTTATCTCCAAATTTGCTCCTAAATGCTTTTTTTTTTACTTTGACGAAATCAAGGTCTACATGATAATACAAGTTATACGAGCACCCACCGCTAGCGCGGCGAGCGGCGATCAAGTAAACCTTGGACAAAATGTTCAAGATCAATAAGGCCAAGGTTTACTTGACCTATGCCTAGCGGAGACTAGGTCCTGCTGCGCGCACGCTACTATAGTCCTCCCAACGAAACTATTCTCATGCTTTCATCACAGGCCATGTCTAGAATTCGACACTAAATGTGTCAAGAGATAGCACCACTGCTGCGCAACATGGCTGATAGTTAGAGGGTAACAAACTGACAGGAGATCATGGATCCGCCTAAACATGTTATTGCGCAAAGTAAGTTTTTAGCTTTATTCTGAAATATACGTATATTTGAAAGCAAATAGAGCCAAAAGGAACCTCAATGAAAGAGAGGCAGTGTTAATCGGTGGCCTTTTAATTGCATGTGGTTAATTAACATTATGATCAGAACATGAACTTCGGGCCTTCGGATGCTTGGTGTGTCCCCTGATCCAAAATCCCCATAACTTTGTTAGATAGCGAGAACCTACCTTGTCACCAACCCGACTCCGCCGGCTCAGCCTCGAACCACGGACTGCGAGGTCGACGGTCCCGTAGAGATACTGGGGCGTAGCTCTAAGGGTGGTTCTCACAACTAGGGGATCGGGACGTACCGGTCCAAGCAGTTAAGGTTTCAGGAATGAGAAGACTTGATTCAAACAATAAAGGAACCGTGATTTATTTAGTAGACATTTATCCTAACCGTGGCTGAGAGGTGGCGAATCTGCAACTTAGTCTAGTCGTGCGGCCGAAGTGCCTCTACCTTGGTATCCCGGCGTCGTATCCCCTTCTCTGTGTCCGCCTCGGTCGCGCTCGTGACGTTTCCTTGGCCTTGTCGTTCGTCTCCTTCGCACTGTTGGATCCTCAGCCGTTCCACCCAGGTATCGGTCCTCCGTCCGTCCTCGATTCCCGTTCAAAGCCAATTGCCCCGAAAAAACCCCGTGAACCCTCGCACCTAAGCTTTCCTACGTCATACCCCAGTCACCCCCTCTCTGCCCAACGCTGGCTGTCCCCAGTCATAATTTACCAATCAAACTACTCGGTTCGACCCCCTCTCGTGGCAAACACGAAAGAGTGGGTCCGGGGCCCACTGACGAAGTAAAAGAACCGGCCCCCTCCCGTACCGAGCAGTCAGCAAAGTTGCTGCATAACCAGGAAATTATAACCGGACGAAACTGACGAAATAGCCGAGCACAGCGCATACCTTACCGTGACGACACCTGTGAGGGAACACAGGTGTCGCCGCAAAGTATCCATAAATCACGCAAGAAAATAAAACAAAGTAAAAATGAAATAATGAACAACTACTAATTTTTATCTCACAAAGGCATCTTGGATACAAAACGCAACCAGCAAATATCCAGCAAAGCTGGATATTCACTGACGCAACAATATCGCTTATGTTTCTTTGGAATCGTTGCACAAAAGACACTGACAAATGACATCCAGCGGCTTTGTTGCCCTCTAGCTATTACTTCACGATTTCGCCGCCAGAGATCATATCTGCAACATTTAGTGCCGAATGGCAACTTAACTTGTCATTCCTCCGTGTGCTTGATGGAAGATTGCGTCGGATTGTTCTCAGTTCGTGAGTTGGCCAACTTGTCCGATGTTGATAAATGGTAATTCTCTCATTTGTGTAAGTTGCTATTAATAATATTACACGATGAATATTTTTAAAAATTAAATACAAATATAAGTTCGTAGTAACAAAACCAATAAGTCGTGTTTGAAGAGAAGTGATGATTGAAAATAGATCACGGGAACCCAGCCACTCACATCTTTCGATATCAAGAAATGGCGGAAACGTCGTTGTTTAACCGACTTTATTTTATAAAACTAAAGTAGGACATAGACCTACCTCTAGAACACAGTGGAATATTAGAAATCTACTCAGTTAAGTGTGAATTTTTATACATTTTGACAGGTTGACAGGTGACAGGTTTTCAATAAAAACAAAAGTCTGCCAATGTTGCTCACAGCTTGCTGGATTTTGATAGTTCCTGAACTCCTTCGAATTCTCGAACTCTCATTGGCTACACAACAAGGTCTACTTGATCTCCGCAAGTTGGAGATCAAGTAGATTTCAACGTTAGCGATCAACGGTTATATCAACGGTTGTTATGCAGGAGCTGCTAATTTCGTCGTGCGCCATCTTAGTATTCGGCAATAGGCACCGTGTGTTAGTACATACAGCGCTGTATGTGGCCAAATTTAGCAACAAACTGCTGAAGCTTTCATTCCGCGGTTGAAAATAGTGCTGGATATTATTGTGATATATCTTGTTTTTTGTTTGGCGTTGGTTTCGTTTTTATTGTTGATGTGTATTTATTTTGTATTGTTGTTTTGTTTTGCGTTTTTGTTTTGGCTTTTATTGTCTTGTTTTGTTTGTGTTTGTTGTGTGTTATTTGTTGTTTTTACGTCTAAAACGTGTCCTGATTAAAATGGTGGCTTGCCTTTTTAAGATTTACTGATGGGATTCATAATCTGCGCGAAAATTTTAAAACCCATATTTAATTAAACATTTTTCACAATTTCCCTTTATTGACGTAGGAAGAACGACGCTGCTTCAGCAGGTTGTTGCGCGACTTTCCCACTTGGAGCGCTTCATTCGTTTTCACTAGCGCCATCAGTGGCCAATCTCGGTGCCTATAGTGCGCGCATGAACACAGGCATTAAACCGTCCGCGGAAGTTTACTTCGAGGCCTCAAGGGTTATGACGAAAGCATGAGAATAGTTTCGTTGGGAGAACTATAGCGATCTAGTGGACCTTGTAGCGGAGATAGTGTAGACCCAAGGTCCGTAAATCCCCTTGCGGGGGCCCTGCAGACTTTTTCCGTTGGCTGGCTATACTTATACCTGCAGTGCGATTCTGAATGGCCGTGATCACTTTAACGCAGCTTTCTTGTCGTTACGGTAGGCGGAAACGTAACGACGCGATTCCCGATCTATTCGTAATGGCCCAACGAATCTATTCTCATGCTTTCGTCATAACCCCTGAGGACTCGAAGTAAACATCCGCGGACGGTTTAGCCTACTGCCTGTGTTCATGCGCGCACTATTGCCGAATACTAAGATGGCGCACGACGAAATTAGCAGCTCCCGCACTGCAATCATGTAACTTTGATCGCTAACGTTGAAATCTACTTGATCTCCGCCTGGCGGAGGGTCGTCGAACTGGGAGTTCGACGAGCCTCCGCTAGGTGGAGATCAAGTAGACCTTGTTGTGTACCGAATGAGAGTTCGAGAATTCGAAGAAGTTCACAGGAACTATCAAAATCCAGCAAGCGGTGAGCAACATTGGTAGTCTTTTGTTTTTATTGAAAGCCTGTCAAAATGTATACAAATTCACACTTTACAGTATGATCCATAGAAAAACTACTCGCAGCAAATATTTATTCTAATATTCCACTGTGTTCTAGAGGTAGGTCTAAACTGTAAAGGTATAGTCCGTCCTACTTTAGTTTTATGAAATAAAGTCGTTTAAACACCGGCGTTTCCGCCATTTCTTGGTATCGAAAGCTGTGAATGGCTGGGTGCCCGGGATCTATTTTCAATCATCATTTCTCTTCAAACATGACTTATTGGTTTTGTTACTACAAACTTATATTTGTATTTAATTTTTAAAAATATTCATCGTGTAATAATATTAATAGCAACTTACACAAATGAGAGAATTACCATTTATCAACATCGGACAAGTTGGCCAACTCACGAACTGAGAACAATCCGACGCAATCTTCCATCAAGCACACGGAGGAATGACAAGTTAAGTTGCCATTCTGGACATGGCCTGTGATGAAAGCATGAGAATAGATTCGTTGGGAGGACTATACAGCTGTCGATAAACTTTTCATGGCCCTAACCCCTGCCGTTAGCAATGCGTTAAACAAACATGGCCGACTTTCGAATGTCCACTTCAGTTATGTTACTTGATTTATTAAAAGATTTCGGTAAGTAAACGATACAACTGTTAAATATTTGCATTTCTAAATTAATTTCAATATGAAAAAACATCATCAATAGAGTCCGCCAAAGTCAAGGCGGGAACCCGTTCCCGTGCAAGGCCCGTGCACTGCCCATTTAAAATAACCCGTGGTGTTTTTTCAAACACCTATATCTCAGTAAATACACATATTTAAGAGGCAGTATCCAGGACGGTTTTAGCGCGAAACACAGTGCTAATTGTCGGCGCAGATATCTCAAATACCACAGTAGATAGAATCACGATTCAAAATTATTTTTGAAGAGGCATGTCATGTGCATTTTTAGAACTGTTTAGTTTTTTTCATTATGTTTTCTAAATAATTAGAATAAATGTGTGAAAATGACTGTATTTCAAATTTTTGGGCGGATTTTTTTTTTTTTAGCATCCATCTTATGGGATAACGCATAAACGGATTTTGTTTTTAAAAAGTCTTGCATGTAGATTGCGGCCTGCTTGTTTACTATAATGAACTCACTTTGAAATGATGATTGTAACTATGCTTCAATATGCGCCGAAGTGAACAGTTGCATAATCGAGAAACTCGGCAGATTGCGGTCGATAGTAGTTCTATCTAGCGGCAATGCAGCAACTACTTGCACTCAGCTATGCTCTCTCTCACTCGCACGAAGGGAGGGACTCAGGTAGTCTCTGGAAGGGTCGACCGTAATTATCTCTCCCTCAGTAAACATCCACCATTTGAAAAAAGTACTATTTTACAACTTTTTTTCAAACTTCATTGTGAGAATGGCAAATACGTAATATTCTCGTTACGCTGATTACAGCACTTTTTGTCTTTTTTCTCTAGCTTTATTTTAAGCAATAATAGGCCTACCTTAAACATTAAAAAATACATTATTATTTCATTTCAAGAGATCGCATAAAGTTAGGTTGTGAATAAATCATGTGTACGTAATGTTTATGGCATATATAGCAGATTGTCAAAATCGACCCCTTTGGGAATCGAACTCAAGTCCCTCACTTGCCGGGCGGACACTCTGACCACGGAGCTTTAGCTTTACACGTGTTTTAAACAATGCATCCTCAAACAACAAAGACATATTTCAATTCGCCGTCTGTAACTCAGTGGGCAGAGTGCCTGCTCGGACAGTGGGAGGCCTGGGTTCGAGTCCAAGCGAGATTAGTCTTTGCATTCTGTCTTATAGTTATATACCATCGTAATAGCCTCATAGTGGTTTACTATAAAACCGTATTTGATGATGATAATAAAAATAATAATAATATTAATAATAATAATAATAATAATAATAATAATAATAATAATAATAATAATAATAATAATAACAATTATTATTATTATAGTTATAATAATAATAATAATATTAATTTTTTTTTTTTTTTTTTTTTTTTTTTATTAAATCGTTTCACACATACGTACAATATGAGAAATTGTTTTTAATTCCCACTAAACCACATAGTGGTTTGTCAGTGGGACAGTCATATAATTAAAGTGCAGTATGCGGACTAGTCGTGACACACAAAAGATATAATTTCTGATATATAGTTTATGTAATTTAAATATAATTTATGGTTAATAGAAATACAAAGAGAGTTGTGAGATACAAGAATAGCATAAAAACAATAAGTGGTTCGTTCAATCATAATTATATATACAAATATAAATATACCATGACTAATTCTCTAAATAATTCAAATAATATAATGTACATTGCCGTTTAATAGTTGACAATTTGTCTGCGTATAATAGACCTCCTGGCAGTGAATTAAATACTCGTGGTACCACAGACTGCAGACGACGATCGCCGTACTTATTGTGTGACAAAGGCACAATGTAATGTCCCTTTGTCGCTGATCGGGTGATTTTCGAATGTATGTAGGGTCGTTTGTAGGTTGAGTCAAAGAAATGCTTAATTATTAAACGGTAATTATATTGTAAATCAACAGGTAAAATAGAATAGAAGCTGTAGATGAACGGAAAGTCTGGTTGAATGTAATATGTACTGCGGGGGTAAATCAATAAGAGTATACTTTTCTGTAAATTTAGTAAGTTATTTAAAATATACCTTGACGCGTTTCCCCAAGACAGAATAGCATACGATATGGTTGCCTCCACCAGAGCAATTTATTTTATTTTTATTAATATGTTTATTAATATCTAAATTATGAATTATTTCCTCTACTGTTTACTTCTACTGGAGGCAACCACATTGATTGCACATTAGTATTTATACTATCTTCTGGCCCGCAAGATAAATAGCAGTCATGCGTTACGTCCTCCACCTCCTGTACGAAAGTGTCAGCGAACTGGTTTGCTATATATTCGTGAGTATGTTTTTTGCCTAAATACTTGTTTATTACTACATCAACGGGATCTTTGGTTTTCCGTCCTGATACTTTGTTTATTATATTCCAGGTTCCTTTTATATCATCTTTACTTTTGTTAATCTCTTCCCTATAATAATTCACCTTAGCTACTTGTATACTTTTATTGATCTTGTTCCTAGATTTTTTGTAATTGTCTCTATATAATCTTTTATTTGGATTTAATGGGTTACAGCTCTTCCACTGATTAAATAATTTGTCTCTGTTTTTCATATTTTGGAGTAACGCGGGTGTTAACCATGATTTTGGAGTTTTATTTCTACTACGCACATGTGAAGTCTATTGTGACCTTTTGTAACAACTGTCAAATTCGTTACATATTCGATCATAAAGCTCTTCACAGCGGTTTATGTGCAACAAGTTTACCCAATTAACATTTTCCAATTCTTTTAATAGTTTATGTTCATTTAAACGTACAGTTATGTTTTCTGTCAACAAATCGTCTCTGTTACTTATGGTTCCAACGCCAAGTGATGCGAGTGTAAGATAGTGATCTGAAATTTTCGATGTTATTACCGCAGCTTTAACTTTTCCTTTTATTATTCCACGAATATAGATGTGATCAATACAGCTAACTTTTAATTCGTCTCGGACAAATTCTTCTCTTGTCGGAACGTGTATACATTTTAAGTATCCATTTAATGCTAAAACACTTTCATAAGACTGTACATACGGATTATTTACGTCGAGGAGATTTAAATTAATATCTCCCATGAAGAGCCCGAATTTGTTTTTATGGTTACCCTTTATGTGGCGATCTATTTCATCAATAAAATCATTTTTTGCATTATTATCAGGGGGTCTATATACGCAGAGCATGTCAATCTTAGTTACATTATCTAAAGTAATAACACCTGCGATACCTTCAAAAGAAACAAAAGCAAACTTAATATTTTCTAATTTTAAAGTAGATCTAAAAAATAAAAGTAATCCTCCTCCTCTCCTTCCGATTCTAGAATTACATACGGAGTCATAACCATTTAAATGATAGTTGTGTTGATTGTCCGGTAAAGACGTCTCGCTGAGAAGAAGCAAGTCGTATTTACCATTAAAAGAACTAAGAACTATGTTTAACTCATCCCAGTGAGCCGCTATCGATCGCACATTTAAATGAACACATGTTAAACCAGAATCATCACAAACCCAGTCATCAAAACAAGCAACGGTATTACAACTTATCTGTAGGTCAGAGTCCAAATCGGTTATGTCCATGAAAATAGCTTAATCGACGTAGATGAGGTGATTGTGTGACAGACAACTTACGTGACTGGCAATTGTTCGTTTCTCAACTTGCAAAGGTCAGCAACTGACTTGATTGTCAACACACGACGAGAAGATTCGTTTTCTTTCGCTAAAATTTTTCCGTTACTCCACCACACGAACTTATATCCTACTTCTCTTGATTTTTGCTTAGCTCTCCACAGTAGATTCTTGTAGTACGGCGATAGATTTTCCCTTATTCTCACGCTAAGTTCCGACCGACAATGATTCCCAAATAATTGCTTGTTTGTAATTGACTGGCGACGCTTTGACACAAGTGCGTTTCGCATCTTCCTCGAAGCCAATTGAACAATTATTGTATTAGGGTATTCTGAGTTTCGCGATGGCAACCTGTGGGCCGATTCTATTTCTTCCTCTCGCAAATCAATTTGTAATACGGCCGCTACCTTAATTACAATTTGCTCAACGTTTTCGTCTTCGTATTCTATTACGTTGCATATCTCTATGTTGTTTTTCCTCCCGTACTCATAATAATAATAATAATAATTATTATTATTATTATTATTTTGTCAAACAGATTATCTTCATAGGCATAACCAAGTTGCAAACATTGTACATCAAAAATTAGCCATGAAGTATAAACTTATAAACACAACCACTGCGTATTACAAATACAAGCCTGAAAAGGTATTAGATAGTAAAGACTACAAATTATATTATGACCGGGCAGTTATAACAGACCAAACCATACATCACAATAGACCGGATATTATATTTATTGACAAGAAGAAACAAGAATTTATTTATTTATTTTCTCACGTACGAACAGTTCTCTTATTATTCAACTTCTACGCACGGTCATTATCTGTATATTTGGCAAGTGAAATGCCCACTAGCGCACGACCACGTGTGCTCACGCTATCACTGGCACACCAGCTTTTATTATTATTTTATTGAATGTATCACACTCATGCAATATCTGTTTATCATTATTATTATTAGTATTATTAGTATTATTATTATTATTATTGTTATTATTATTATTATTAATAATATTATTATTATTATTATTATTATTATTATTATCACTATCATTATCATTATCATCAGTATTATTATTATTTTTATTTTTATTATTACAATTATTATTATTATTATTATTATTATTATTATTATTATTACAACTATTTGTTTGTTGTTTTACGACGAGCTCGACAGCTTAGGTCACATGGCGTCGGCCGATCCATGCACATCGCCGTGGTTGTCATAAGGGAATCCACAATAACGGGGGTTGGAGGGTAAGGTGGTTTTAGGGGCGGGGGGGGGGGGGTTGTGCTTGGTGGGCGTTTGGATCGCAAAGAGGACCGGCAAGTTATTTCGTTTCTAAAGTCTGTTCGAAATAATGTATTTTGTGTTTACTGAACACTCGTTTTGAATCGATGTTGCAATATGAACTGTCGCGAATTGCACCGGTAACATAGCTTTTTTTCGTAGTAAAGAATAAATAAGAATGTCTCTAATATTTTCTCTGCCTTATATTAGATCACAAAATAAATTATTAATTGAATTACAAAGCACATTAGCTAAAACTAACGTTAGGAAGCCTCAACAAGATATCTGTACTAAAAAAAAAGAAAGATGTAAATCCTATGTTTAAAAAATTCACCCTCGAATCGATCTCGATATAGTAAATAATAATTGGTTAAAAAATAATACAATATGACCACAATCACAGCGTATCGTAGAGGCCTGAATAATCTTACCATTCGTTTAATGACAGGAAAACAATAGAACAAACCTCAGACAGATTTGACGGTGGCGGGAATCAAACCAGTGAAATGTTACCGCTGACCCACCTAATGACCCACCTACTGTATACACAGCACACTATGCTGTACTGTACATACAGCGGTGACTATCCACATTCTACGAGTATATGTATGATTTTCCGAAAACCATATTATTGGCAAATGACGAAGTAGAAGTCAATATTCTGTGAACTCTGATACTACGAGTGTTGCTCGCTCAGAAACAGAAATCCTTATTTTGCAACTTGCAGAATGCAATTGTCTCGTGCGCCCCGCTGTGAAAAGGTCGCCGGGCGGGCAGTCGACCGGATAACGTGGTTATTATGTTAGTATCTTGCACTCGGCGGGCCAGTGTCCACCTGCAACCGCACATCTTATTGCTCCACCCCCTTTAGCATTATAGCGATGCCTGTTTTACCGGCCTGAAGCCGAGGCGAAATTCCCCAGCTAGGATACTGGGTCTTAACTCATATGTTCTATGTTACGTGCGGCACTAACTCTCTATTGAGGCATTATACACAACCAAACATCGACAAACTTGATAGAATTTAAATAATTACGAGTTATTACTCCAAATGTGCGATTACAACGTTGCCAATTTCAAAGAGAGAAAACTCCATTTCGTGAATAACAGAGAAAGAAGATCTGCGCATGCGCACAGAAGAGATCGCAGTCGCATGGCGTCAGGCAAGGTCTACTTGATCGCTAGTAGCGAGTTCGACGACACGCCGCCAGGGGATAGACCATTTCAAAAACTATCTAGGACCCTTTGTATGATTTTCATCACGGTCCTCTAAATCTTTATTAGCAACAATAAACAACAATTAAAAACATAAAATCAAGGTTTGTAGATGATGATCTTGTATGCATCAATGAACCTTGATACAACATTTGAAAACTGATTTTTAATTGTTGTGTGGGTTGTTTACATCGTGATTCGTGATCATCGCAGTTTTGCTATCAACAATTTTTGAGTTTTTTAAAGAAGAACCGAAACTAGTTGACCGAGGTCGATATGCCTTACAGAGTGGGCACGTGTTAAGTTGCACTCCGACTGCAGATGCAATGGAGATCTTTGAAAGCTCAACCACCAGAGTGCAGCACCGAAAAATGCGGTCCACCTGTCAAAATGAAAATACACTACGACAAAGCGGTGACTTCTGTGTGTTGCTAGGATACTTGACGTGTTTCTTCGTCAGTTGATGGTCAGTTGTCTTTATTGCCGTGATCGTGTTTGACAGAAGTTATAGCGTATTCGACTGGTTGCACTGGACCGCACTCAGTGCGCACTGAGTGCACTGTCCGTATTCGACTGGTGAATCCAGTGCGCACTCAGTGCAATATTTCGTATTCGACTGGGCAGTTGCACTCCCAGAGTGCAGCACTGACCTGCACTCGGGTTAGGGGCCAGTGCGAGTTTTTCAGTGCGGCGATGAACGCGCAAAGTTTGAAATTCTGATAGTAGTGATGACGATATCGAACATATATTAGCTGTTATCAAGCCAAGAAATGAAAAGCCTAGAATAGAAAGTTATATAAACAATGTTGTATCTCACTTTTCCGATATGGAGGTATAAGTGTTCGGTTGGTATGGTTGGGCCCTATGCCAAGCCCAGTTTATTAAATGCCAAATTATGAAATTGAAAAACAACGCTATAACAGCTGATCTCAGCCTATCTAAATTGAATATCATCAACTTACCCTCATTGCCAATCATTCGACACAAAACACCCTCGTTGGTGATTGTTACATTTCCATCCTGTTCGTAAACAAATTGATGGAATTCAACAACGTCGTTATTGCCGCTGTTTTCTGTCGCCATCTTTGCACTGGATATGTCTTGCGTGTTCGGCTGGGAAAGAGCCGGCGACAACACTAGGCGAGTGCACGACAAAATCGTGACGTTTCAGTGTGCACTCAGTGCGGTCCAGTCGAATACGCTATTAATTTCACGCGGGGAAATATGGCGTGTTCGACTGATTTAGATTACCGATATCAAGAAGCATTGACACTGAAAACATTACAAAGAGATCTTTCAGAGTAGTAATATGTGTTCCCTGTGCCTTTAGGATACGACAACATGTAGAGAGACAAGGGTAGGTCGTCCATAGCTGTTATTTACGGTCTGTTAGCCTTTGTTCTCGACGGGTCAATAGGGGGTCAATAGGGTAAATATTATTTTAAATATTTACCCTATTGACCCCCCAAGGTCTACTTGATCTCCGCCTAGCGGAGGCTCGTCGAACTCCCAACTTACTTGATCTCCGCCTAGCGGAGGCTCGTCGAACTCCCAACTTAGGTCATCGCAGTCCGTTCCACAATGTTAAAAATCACATGTTATTCAAATGGGAGAAACGTGAAAGAAAACAAATGAAGTGATCTGTCAAATAGAATTACCTCCTAAAAAGGAAAAAATCATCATATTTTATAATCTTGAATCATTGTAATCTATCAAAATGTCTCTTTTACGTGTTTTAAGTATAGTGTTACATGATCTACAACGGATATTTAATTATTATAACAGTTTTTTTAGTGGGATACAACATGGCGATTTTGGTTCCCTTGCGACGACCTAACTTAGGAGTTCGACGAGCCTCCGCTAGGCGGAGATCAAGTAGACCTTGTGACCCCCTATTGACCCGTCGAGAAGGCTGTGGGGAGAGCTTTTGAACAGCCAATAACAAATAAGACGGTGTCTGGCAACATCTAATAGGGCACTAGCAACACCGAAAGACAACAATGGAACAAATGAATTGAACTGATGGACAAACAATCAGCTGTCAAAATCATAAAATTGCAACTATAGAAATAAAAACAAGTGAAGCAATAGTAACTGCTCACTATTTAAAACTTTTAATGATAGACAACGACTAAGGGCTGGTTTCTTCAGCATTGACTTTTGTCGAGTTCAGCTTGAACCTGAATGTTACCAATTTGACAAAAATAATAACTTGTACCTTTTTAATTTCTCACATATCTCGCATGTTTGTTGTTTTGGATACTTAAGTACTGTCACTGCATGTTTATTGTTTACAGAAAGATGGAAATAATTTCTCACAATGCCACTTTTTGCTTTTTGTAATACCATGAATTTTAAAATAATCCTTGTAAAGATTGGTATACATGTTTGTTTACTCATGGAACAGATGTGTTTTTATGTAAACATGATTAAACAAAAACTGCAAATGCATTGTTGGATAGAACCCTCGATGCCCACCGTTCAGATTTGTGATGATAATCTCCAAAGCAGTTCTGTCACTGCCTTCTGTACGTATTATGCACAAGCAGAGTACAAAGTTATCCAGTAGGCAATGGCTAAACAATTGACTGTAAATATCTTTGACATGTATTACCAATCTGCGAAAATCTTCCTTCAATATCCTTCATATTTGCCATTAACAGGATGCAATCGCACACAAATGGGATTTAAATGTGTATCTTGTTTCACATCATTACTGAAACTATCTGTAAATCGGCATATAAAGCAATACATTATCAATAAAACATTTCACTCTTCATGCAGTGGATTTTGCAGTTAAAAGTTGGTGTTAGTGTCGTTCAACTGAACTTGGCCAAAGTTGATCTTGGTGAAACCGGGCCTAAGGGCCGGTTTATACGCCGATTTTCAGATAGTTTCAGTAATAATGTGAAACAAGATACACATTTAAATCCCATTTGTATGCGATTGCATCCTGTTAATGGCAAATATGAAGGATATTGAAGGAAGATTTTCTCAGATTGGTAATAAATGTCAAAGATATTTACAGTCAATTGTTTAGCCATTGCCTACTGGATAGCTTGTACTCTGCTTGTGCATAATACGTACAGAAGGCAGTGACAGAACTGATTTGGAGATTATCATCACAAATCTGAACGGTGGGCATCGAGGGTTCTATCCAACAATGCATTTGCAGTTTTTGTTTAATCATGTTTACATAAAAATACATCTGTTCCATGAGTAAACAAACATGTATAGGCCTCCGACATAGCCGATGGCAGCGCCACTGTTTTTCTCCTACCGGCAAAGTCGCGTCCTAACGAGTGTGTAATTTGAAACCGCGCGAAAACTTCGCCTATCTAAATGCATGTAATCCAGAGCTGTCAGCAGTTGTGTATTTTCGAATTTTAACATTATCTTGTATGCGTTTAAGCCATGGAAAGTTACTTTACGAGAGATATCATGTAGGCCTAATAGATTTTGAAGACTATAGATTTAAAGACGGACAATGCGAGGTAAGAGGGCGAGTTTTGTCTGGCAGTAAAAAGTGTTCAAAACTCGCACCGTTCATTTACAAAACTACGCGAGTAATAGTCACTGTAGGGTTTAGGAGCTCCTAGCCTAGGCCTACTTCAAATCCAAAGACATAGACAGTCACAAAGTCACCTGTCAGATCAATGTAGAATGTAACCATTATGAGTTCATAATGCATGACGGGTAGGCCCAGACCTTTGATGTGTAGGCCTACACTTTGTTTAGTAAAATTAGGACACTTGAACACCAAAAGTAACCAAACCTGTAATTCTTAATACAAAATAAAGGATAGGCCCTAGTAGGCCAACAGAAAAACTTCTCCATCTTTCTAAGAACATTTTTCTATTGGGTGACGACCCAGGCTTTCTCAACCAAATCTTGACTCACCGTACCCTACACTAGGTCCATGCTTTATGGCAGTACATACATGTTACACGAGCCTATGAGAGAACAACACCACCTTGGCAATATTGATAGTGTGGGAACTGGAAGGTATGATGGACTATCATGAAGGACTATCATGTAGGCCTGCGTAAATATTCTTCCCGTCAACAAACTGTTTGCTAGCCTAGGCCTACGCCTAGATTTGGCCTAGATGAAGTAGAAATTCTGACAGCTGTTATTAATGTTCATGGCGTAGGCCTAAAAAAAGTTAACCAAGATCGGGAATAGGGCTTAATTCTTTAGCAATATGTAATTTTGTATTTTTACAATGTTAACTTCAAAGTACATTTGTCTACTAATTATTTACAAAAGGTTTATTGGTTAGGACTAGGCTCCAGCCACTGCAATGACGTGACCAGAAAATGTAAACGAAGTGTTGATGCAGTGAGTCAAGTATGATTCTTTTAACAGCTTCAATCCACTGTTGTCTACTGTTCTTTTGCTGTTTTTCATTTGGAAATGCATACATGGATATTGTTTCATTTCTTGCTGGCGAACACGAGCATCTTACGACACAACACATAGTTTAATTTATCTGTAAAGTAGCCATCTTGATGCGCGGGAGCCTCGGAGTTACACAAGGTCCACTAGATCGCTTGTAGCGTGCGCGCAGCGCGCGCGAGAGTGAATCCAGTAGACCTTGGGAGTTACACACTCAAAAGGGCACTTTTTCGCCGCTAGAGCGTACCACAGTCTACGTCGGAGGCCTATACCAATCTTTACATGTATTATTTTAAATTCATGGTATTACAAAAGGCAATAAGTGGCATTGTGAGAAATTATTTTCATCTCTCTGTAAACAATAAACATGCAGTGACAATAATTAAGTATCTAAAACAACAAAAATGCGAGATATGTGAGAAATTAAATAGGTACAAGTTAATATATTTGTCAAATTGGTAACATTCAGGTTCAAGCTGAACTCGACAAAAATCAATGCTGGTGAAACCGGCCCTAAGTGAACGATTTGTATGTGTATTTGTTTGTTTTTGTTTTGTTTTCCAAAATCAGACGAAATTATTTTTTGACAGCTTGTTGTTTGTCCATCGATTCAATTCATTTGTTTCATTGTTGTCTTTTGGTGTTGCTAGTGCCCTATACAGCGACGCCAAATAGTGCGATGTAAAGGCTCGTGTACATCCACTTTGCGTACGCGTGAAAATTATTGAAAATTATAGAAATTAGGTTAGCCATTCCCATCGAATGTTGGTAATTTTATTAAGTAAACGTAAACCAATCAGAGCTCACAAATTTCTCACCAATAGGGAACTTGCAACTGACTTCACAGCCGAACTACAACAATGTAACAAATGAATCAAACTGATAGAAAAACAAGGAGCTGTCAAAATAATAAAATAGCAACATTATGAAGAAAACGAGGTATGGCGATAGTTTAACTGCTCACCAGTTAAAACGTTTTATTATGGGCAACCAATTTGTGAGAGTTTTGTATGTTTCTTGTTTGTTTTGAAGATTTGTTTTCAAAATAGAAATGTATAGAAATGTTGTGATGTGGTTTGGTTTGACACTTCGATAAAGAAACAATGTAAGCTGTTGGTATGTTTGCTCTCTATTGCGCATGCGCCAATTAAACAAATTCAAGAAGTTGGAAAAAAGTTGGAGTTGAATCAACTTTTCGCGTCGTGAAACGTACGTTAATTTTCCTAATTTCAATGTGCATGGCTGCATGTAAATTCAATATGGCCAACTCGCTAATTTCTGGAAGTTACGTACGCCTTTAGGCTCTGGCGTGCGCCAGAACCTTGTCTCTCCGACTTAAACTGCAACGTTGTAATCGCACATTTGGAGTAATAACTCGTAATTATTTAAATTCTATCAAGTTTGTCAATGTTTGGTTGTGTATAATGCCTCAATAGACAGTTAGTGCTGCACGTAACATAAAACATATGAATTAAATATGTATATTTACCGAGATATAGGTGTTTGAAAAAACACCACGGGTTAGTGCACGGGCTTTGCACGGAAACGGGTTCCCGCCTTGACTTTGGCGGACTCTATTGATGATGTTTCTTCATATTGAAATAAATTTAGAAATCCAAATATGTAACAGTTGTATCGTTTACTTACCGAAATCTTTTAATAAATCAAGTAATATAACTGAAGTGGACATTCGAAAGTCAGCCATGTTTGTTTAACACATTGCTAACGGCAGGGATTAGGTCCGTGATAGTTTATCGACAGCTGTATCGACGCTTGTCGTTACGAAAAGATCGGGAATCGCGAACGACAAGAAAGCTGCGTTAAAGTGATCACGGCCATTCAGAAATCAGAATCGCACTGCTGGTATTACCTGGCGTAGGGGTTACCGTGATCAACAAGGCGGTGACTCTTGCCAAATAAACTGCCCTCTCGATTGCAATATATCGTGGAGCAAGTAACAAACAGCTTTGGGATTCGCCTGTCTGAGTGGTTCGCACGCAAGATTTACTCTCAGACAGAAATCCAACAAGCAGAAGAAACGAAGAATAAGGGGCCTCCCCCCGTGTCCTATTTCTTCAAGTTTCACTTCTTCCCATTCCTCCCTTAAACCTCTCCTCCCTTCCTCCCTTCCCCTTTCTCCCCTTACCACCAACGCGACCGCGGAAGTTCCCCCGCGATCGTGACGGTGTTGGGTCTTACACCCTCTCCTCCCTTCCCTTATCCCGCTCACCAACGCGACCGCGGAAGGGTTCTGTCCCCCGCGCTAGTGGCGGTGTCGGGTGTTTAACCCTCTCTCTTTCCCCTTCCTCACCCCTTCCCCATCCCACCCCTCCCAGATAGTAAACTATCACATCCATAGCTATGGTATTCCCACCATTTCACCCGAAGGCCACGCCCACCGCTGGTCTTCCCCAATTCTTGCCCAATAAGAGGGCTACAAATAAACCATCTCAACCTGGACCCCTATTCGGTAACTGTTTTATGAAACTCCCGATACCGATTCGGGCCGCTATGGGTCGGAAGCGGGCGAGAGCGATTATGTAACTTGTTTATGCCCGATACCGCCAAATTTAACCCGGAATGAAAGCGTAAATCCCGATACGGTATCAGCACCTCTTTCTAGGCCGATATGCGTGTTAAACGTTGTTTTTAGCATTTGTTTTCAGCGAAAACTAGGAGACGATTTAGATTCTAACGAAGAAATATTGTGCGTCGTAAGTTGAAATTCTTTTCTATAATATACTGTATTAAATATTATTTTGTTGAGGTTATGTCAAACTATACACGTATTTACTGACTTAGCTTTAAATTAATATTCAATGCAGGTCTAGGCCTAAATATCCCCTCCCCCAAAAGGTCGTATGTCTAGGCCTAGACCTTCACAGCGTTAGCCCTAGTCATATGTACACAGTGGCAGCAGAATGCTAGGCCTAGTATGTTTTAACTCAACGTTTTAGGTCGATGGCATTTTGAGGTTATAAACAAAAACAAAAGACGATCACAACATGACTTGTGCAAACTGCGAAGCACTCGGTAGAGCTGAGTTTCTGATTGGTTACGACTTCGGCAGCTCCGTCTTGTGACAATACATACCCCACAGTAGACACATATTTTAATTAATTTGATTAATCATATTTATGTATTAATTATCCTAATTACTTAAGTAATATTAACTCATAATTGTTCTAATTATCGGCAATAATGATAATGAAAATAATATCGGCAACATTCAATTTAACAATATGACTTCAATTGGACAGTTCAAAGCAATCAATGTTTTTATATACAACTATACATCCATTCCACCACTTTCGATCTTTGAAGCCACAGCTGACACCCTTCAAATAACCTTGGAAGATACTTCTACGCAGCTCTGACAACCAAGACGCAGTTACCACAGCCTTCACACCCCTCTGCAGTCGAAAATGGTCGAATCCACTCGGCCAATTCCTGGAAATACTACGCCAGATTCCAAAACCAACCCCACCCCACCCTCAAGACGGGCCATCGAGAACGTTCGAGAGACGGTAGGGTGGAACAGCACCGAACATCGCGCGACACAGTCGTTCGACAGATACAGAAGAAGTCGGTCGTTCTTGTCAACTCGTCTCGAGTTCCCCGGCCGGAACAACAGCCCAGCAACAACGTTTTGAACATCGTCATCGCAGAAGACCACGCACGATATACATCGATAACATTACTTACGTCATAAATAACAAATAATTAGTGGTGATGCGTGTGACGGTGTGACCATTACGTAAGTACAGGCCTGTACGGTCGGCGATTGAGCTCATCTCATATAACATCATCAAATTCGTTTTTATTAAAAAAAAAAAAAACGCAAAAGAACAATACCTATGAACTAAAACATCATAAACAATTACGAACTGAATAAACAATAAAGAAAAGGCCTAGTAATCTTGTTTTAAATTTTGGATTGCCGATGATAATTCATATTTTGTGTTTTATATTTTAATTTTGTATTTTGTGTGTTCTATAATAATACACCTTGTATTATTTTCAGCGTTTTACCATTGTTGTAATTTGACCTTGATATTCCTACCATTCTCACTCACTTCATTAATTAATTTTCAACAACAATTCATGAATAATTTATTTTAATTATGTTTTTGAAAACTCTTGTGCTTACCATCAATTTGAGCTAGTTTGAGAGGGCAGTTATATTTCAGTCTCTGTGTGACGTGTTCGGCTCGGCACGGCACGGCAGTCCCATATCGGCCTACCCATATCGGACTACGCTATAGAATCGCTATTTTTTTTATTTTCTCTCCAAACCCGCTATGGGAACGACTAATATACACGCTTTGGAATCGGCACGGATCCATATCGGGAAATTACAGAATAGGGGTCCTGGTACCTCCACCTTGATGCTACCCCCGATAATCCCGCCACTTATGGCAGCTACAAAACCACGCACTCCTGAACCACCTCCAGTGTGGACTTAAATCCCACTGAAGGTGAAGGAGCCGCGAAAGGGCCGTTACTCCTTTCCCATAATTTCAGCTGACGCAGGGGTCCCTACATCAGCTCCACTTCCCGATAAACCTGTCCCAGGCCAGCCAGTTACGCCCACCGCAAATCGGTTTCTGGCCCTAGATGTCGACTGCGACATCATGACGGACGACGACTCCCTGGTAATAGACTCTGGCGCTGAAAGCGAGATGGAGCTATGCCAGCCTCAACCATCGACCAGCCAAACAGTGCGCCCGAAACGTCGCCGGACCCACTCGCTTTCCCCCGAATCAGACGCGTCTTCTGTCCGCTCTACCGCATCCAGGCCACCGAAACTCCATGCCCAACGTGCAACTCCTAGCTCCGTAATCCACAAACCGGTAGCTCATCATCCCCCAGCCACTCACTCGGACCAACTAAACACTGAGACTGACAAACAGCACTCCTCTGACTCAAAACCCCCGCCCATCTTATTGTACAACATCGAGAACTATTCCTCTTTGGTCACCCTATTGGCCAAGGCCACCAAAGGGGCATACACTATCTCGGCAACAGCGGAAGCCTTTCGCATTAAGCCCAATCTCCTGCAAACCTACGACGAGATATTTCAACATTTACGGGTCAATCACCTCCTGTTTCATACTTTCCCAACAGTGGAACAGCGACAAAAGCGTCTCGTAATTCGCGGTCTTTCCTCTTCTGTGCCCGTCGAGGACATAAAACTTGATTTGACGGAGCAAGGCGTCAATATAGTTGACCTCCGTCAAATCTTGCAAAATGGCGACTCTCCGTCCACACGTCGACCCATGCCCTTGTTTGTCGCCACAGTCTCTCTATTTGACACTGGAGTCCCCCTTCACACAGTCACCATCATTTGCCACCACAAAGTTACATTTGAACGTTACCGTGGCCAATCAGGTCCACGGCAATGCTTCAATTGCCAGCAATTTGGCCATTCATCGGCCTTCTGCCATCTTCCGCCGGCGTGCTTTAAATGCGCCCAAGCCCACTAGTCAGCTCATTGCACAAAATCCCCCGACTCACCCGCTACATGCGTCAACTGCAAACTAGACCACCCAGCCTCGTACCGTAAATGCAAGGCATACCTTGATGCTTGTGATGCCCGAGCACAGAGCAACCAAAATCAGCCAGGCCGTCCGGTAACTAAACGTCGCCAAAAACAACTACCTCCTCCGGCTGCAGCTTCACAACAGCGTACTAGTTTCCCCTCAGCCACCTTCAGTGCCAAATTTCCCCCACTAGTTTCATACGCGCAAGCAGTCCAGGCCTCGACACCACAACAGACACCACCTGCCTTCACTGATGTACCACACACCAGTACGTCATAGTCTTCTCAACCCCGATTCCCTAATGGCCCACGGCGACCACGTGGCCATGTACCACCATCACAACCACCGCCTCCACTGCTGCCGCCTCCACTTACTCCCCAAGGTCTTAACCCGGCCTGGACTATCATCGGCCAAATAGCTGACGCCCTCATCGCCTATTCCAGCGACCCAATTATTTCAACCCTAGCTACCCTTCTCAAAACCCTCATCTCTGCACCCAACAATGGCTAAGCTGGAACTAAAATTACTGGCGTGGAACGTCAATGGAGGAGTTCGTCGCAAAACGGCAGAACTCATCCACCTTGTCCATCAACTTTCCATAGACATCATTCTCATCAAAGAAACACACCTACTCCCTTCTGACAACTGGTCTATTCCCGGCTTCCAAATTCTCCGTAACGATCGACTGACAGCGTCTAAACGTACGAGAGGGGGTGGTACCATTGAGTGGTACTGCCATTCTCTCTCGCTCTACAGCCGCCGTCGTTCAAGAGCCTACCCCCCTTCTTCCTGCGGTCGAAGCCACTATCGCAATTGTGAAAACAGCTGCTGGCCCGATGCGATGCATCACAGCATACTCGCCCCCAAATAAACATTTCAGTGGCACCGACTTTAATTCCCTCTTCACTTCACAAATGCCGACTGTTCTGGCGGGTGACTTAAATGCCAAACACCATCTTTGGAATTCGGCTGTCAACAACACACGGGGACTTGCTCTTCTTCGTTTCATCACGTCTACCAACCTTAGACTCAATGTCACTGGGCCTGTCGAACCAACATACTACCACTATCGTGACACTACCCCTCCTGATGTGCTAGACATTGCCATTATTCGGAACATCCACACATCTTACGATATTTCAACAGTCCAGGCACTCACATCCGACCATAATCCGATCCTCATAAATATTGGTAACAAAATCAATTACTAACCACCTACCCCCCATTTCTCATACGGCAAAGCCGACTGGCAACGCTTCCGTAATCATATTCACAACCGCCTCACTGCCCTCCCAGGCTCCCACTTCCACTTCTCGACTCATCTTCAGCTATCGATACGTCGATCTCCTTCCTATCGGCACTTATCCGTCAGGCAGCTACTGTTGCAATCCACAAATACACACCGTCGCCCTCAACACATCTGTCTTTACCACCTGCCCTCCGTGCATGTGTGCGACAGAAAAATCGAGCCCGTCGGCGCTGGCAAGAGTTCCGAACGCCAGACTGCAAGGCCGAATACAACAGACTGCAACGTGCACTTGACCGCGATATTGACGACCATTTGTCATCGCAGTGGGAGGCAAAACTCTCAACCCTCTCATACCACGACAACTCCATCTGGCGAATGGCCAAGACGCTACAGAAGTCGAAATCACCCAATCCTCCGATCATCACACCTGCAGGCTGGGCACTTAGTAGCCCGGACAAAGCCGAGGCAATCTCGCGCAGTCTGGAGATGGCCTTCATCCCTAATCCACCAGTTCCCGGCGAACCAGATTTGGATAGGTTAATGAAAATCTACTTTTCAAAAACTGTGTGCCCGGAACCCCCACCAGAGTACAACCTACATCCCTTTGAACTACGTACCATCTTTTCCAATTTAAACCCCCGTAAAGCCCCTGGTCCCGATGGTATAGGAGCGGTGCTCATTCGACAACTTCCCGGGTCAGCTGTGGCTGTCCTCTTCCATATTTATGAACGGTGCCTCACTTTGTCATATTTTCCAAAAAATTGGAAAATGGCCAAAATTATCTCAATTCTAAAACCCGGGAAAACACCTTCAGAGCCGTCTAGCTACAAACCTATCAGCCTTCTCAATGTCATGGCCAAAATGCTTGAGTCACTGGTCCTAACTCGCATCAAGCGACATTTAGCCGATAACCCCATTATCCCCCAGTATCAATTTGGTTTCGTAGCAAAAACCTCTACGGAACATCAACTGTTACGTCTCACTAATCGCATCACCCATGGTTTCAATAACAAGAAAGTCACAGCCGTTGCTTTCCTCGACATTGCCAAAGCTTTCAACTCAGTCTGGCATGCTGGCTTGTTATTGAAACTAGCCCGGTACAAATTCCCCCTGCATCTCATTCACCTTCTTCAATCATTCCTCCACAAAAGAAGTTTTCCGGCATCCTGGCTGGGGTCACTGTCTTCACCACGCAAAATACGCGCAGGAGTACCTCAGGGATCCGTACTCAGTCCAACCCTATTTAATATTTACACGGCGGACATGCCAGAAATGCCCAAGGGTGTTGATGTGCATCTCTTTGCGGATGATGACGCCATTGCTGCCACCTCTCGCTCCGCAAAACTTGCTGTCAAACACCTCCAAGCTGGTCTGGATTTAATGTCCCCATGGTATGCCAAATGGCGATTCAAACTTAATGTTGGCAAAACTTCAGCCACCATGTTTACTACTGGTCATGTCCCCAAACATTCTCCCCTCTTTCTGGACGGTATCCCGGTAGCATGGCTTAAAACAAATCTCAACCTGGGTGCATTATTAGACCTCCGTCTTAGTTGGAGCCCTCATGTAGCCAAAGTGACTCAAAAGAGTAGAAACAAAACGTTTGCTCTTCGGTCACTACTGAGGTCTCCAGCTATTACTGAGAAAGACCGTCTTCGGATCTACACGACCGTTATCCGACCCACATTTCTATATGCCGCTCCCTTATGGGGCACCACAACACATACCAATTTCCTCAAATTGCAGCGCCTTCAAAATACTGTCCTCCGCGTGGTGATGCACCTGCCCAAATACACCCCCATCGTTCCGCTCCACACTTCTCTAGATCTACCTCTGGTAGACACATTGGTTCAGGATCGGTCTCTTAAATTTTTCAAATCCTCAACACAGCACCCAAACCCTCTCGTGAGGTCACAGTTGGACTTTATGCCCGACCTTCGCGACAGATTTCTTCGTCCAGTCGCTAGCATCAATACCCTTGAATTCAGGCCTCCCAACCCTAAGGCATGTGATCGCCACCGCAACATTCGCCCTCCCCTCTTTGCGAAGAAAAGACGGGTGCAGGTGTAAATCTAACTATTCCCAGGACTCTTCCTGAACTAACCTATTCTATTCCTAGTAGTTGCTAATCCAACCTCTTCTATTAATTCATACTAATATTACTTAAAATTCATTCTGCCTTCGGGCCATTTCATTCTTTTTCAAAACGTTCTGCCTTCAGCAACACATCTATTACATCTCTTATCTTATCTCTCTTCTCTTAAGGACACTGTCCGGTCGAGATTTTAAAGCAAAAGGAAACTGAGCCTTATTGCATCCGTCCAAACGTCCAAACGTCCCTTGCGGGGGAACTTAGAGGTTTACCGAACCTTCGCCAGGGGATTGACGGACCTTGGTGTAAACGTGGTGTAGACCTTACAACAAGGCGGGCTGTACACGGATCTCTGCGTTGACACTGCGTACTGCGTTGACGTAAACTAGGAAAATGCTCTGTGTGACGCGTTGATAAGCGAGCGTGTCCATATCTACGAACTTTCTGGTGAAAAGTTCTCAAAGCTAATAACAACAACAATTTACAAGAATGCGCATTGCAAACATTTTTCTATAGCTATACTTTCCGACATTGTTGAATACTTGCAATGTGCGTTGCTAAAATTTTTCGTTGTCATTTCGTCTAGTGTTTTTACGTGGTCCGCCACCGTTGCAAAAACTTATTGAGAGCAATAGACATACCATACCATGCTTTTCAAACTGGTTGAGTCCAAACCGTTCTGAGCGTGCTGCGTGCATCAATATACATACCATGCTTTTCAAACTGGTTGAGTCCAAACCGTTCTTAACGTGCTGCGTGCATCAATATGCATACCATGCTTTTCAAACTGGTTGAGTCCAAACCGTTCTGAGCGTGCTGCGTGCTGCGTGCATCAATGCATACCATGCTTTTCAAACTGGTTGAGTCCAAACCGTTCTGAGCGTGCTGCGTGCATCAATATGCATACCATGCTTTTCAAACTGGTTGAGTCCAAACCGTTCTGAGCGTACTGCGTGCATCAATGAATACCATGCTTTTCAAACTGGTTGAGTCCAAACCGTTTTATTAAAACAGTTGAAAGTCTCTGATTTGTATTCCAGCTGAACCCACCCATGAATCATAACTGTTGTAATCAAATGAATCATGAGGTACCCGGTACCGTTCCTTTATTTATTGCCAATATACTGTATACTTGTTTCCAATTAAAGTTCAATAGTTATACAAGTAATATCGAGACGATTAATATGGACATGACATGTTTGTGTCCAAAAGCTCAATTTCATGCTTGCTTAGGTCCGAATTCACCAAACTGTTTAATCGGCCGATTTACTAATCTCGGATTGGTTAACAATCATTACATAAAAAATGCATGGCGGCTTCTACTGGGTGCCAATTTTGATCTCCGATTAACAGAAAATCGCCGGATTAAAGTTTGGTGAAACTGGCCCTTAGTTAGTATAATCTCCTTATCCTGTGTTACTTACATGGTAAGTGCAATTATTATTGTTATTATTTGTGGTTTTACGGTGTACTCGACAACTGTATCATGTCATATGAGTTCATCCATACATACACGTACATACATACATACATACATACATACATACATACATACATACATTCATTCATTGATGCATTCATACATACATACATACATACATACATACATACATACATATACATACATACATTCATACATACATACTGTTAGGGCAGGGTATAGCCCCACCCTAACGGATAGGGTATAGATATAGTTAGCATAGTTACATTATATATAGTGCATTTGTAGTAGATTAGAGTAAGACGTGTGAACGGGCCGGCGGGGTTTGGTCGGGGGCGAGGAAGGGATGGTCGCCAGCCCGAGAGTGTGCGCTGGGCACTGAAAGCGCACGGACGGAGGTTGTCCGGTTAGACTAAGATAGTTTGTAGGAATTTAGTTTATAATATACATTTGGCAAATTTGCATATTTGAAAGTGTATTACTATTCATAAATAGTGTTGTGAAAGATATTTGGCTGTGTCGTGGTCGTGGAACTACCCCTCATATCCCTAGTAAACGTAACAATTGGGGGCTCGTCCTAAGTACTGGTCTTATTGGTGTTCCGTGTGCGCGTGGTGAAGTGTTCGTGCTGCGCGAGTTCCCAATTCATTATGAATTTGGACGACGTGCCTCTCGATGTCATCCAAGCCATGACGCGCATGCGAGTTAGTGGTGGTGACGACGCTTTTGTTGCCCGCCTGCGCGCTACATTCTTGTCCTCGGGCGGAAATGGCGCGCGCTCTGAGGAGGGTAGCAGTCCCCCCGTGGTGGTCGAGGCTGCTTCACACCGCCTCGAGTCTGCGCCGGTCACGGACGGCGTTCCACCCATCTCTCCTTTGAACCCGTTTGCGGCCGATGTGTACTGCGATGTTGGTCAATCCTTGGCCCCGTCTTCTCTCAATGCAGGGTGTTGCACTCCACCGCCCATTCCTCCGCGCCGACAGTTACCTGCCAATACTAACCCATTCGCGCCACCTGAAGTGCCCCGCCATCTGGGTAATGGTATACCCATGCCGGTCTATGCAGGCCTAGGGGACGACGCGGACCCTCAGGACTACCTCTTGGCGCTCGAGCGGTACGCCCGATCAACTGGCATGGATTTGGACCGCGGTCTCCAGCGGTTGCTTCCGGTGGCCTTGGTGGGCGACGCCTATAGGTGGTATACTTTCATGGGTGAGTTTCCCTCTTGAGGTGACTTTCCTGTCTCATTTCTCGCCGAGTTCGGCCGGCAGGACTACCTGCTACACCTGCAAGCGGAGCTGAATGCGAGGACGCCACACCCAGAAGAGCCTCTCTCGGCGTACATCAGGACGATTGCTCACTTTTATGATCGGCTTCGTTCGCCGGCGACAGAGCAAGAGAAGGTCCAGCGAGTTCTTACACAAATGCATCCCCAGTTTTTGCCGTTTGTACAGGGACGCACGTTTTCTTCCCTCAAGCAGATGGCTGCGGCGGCCCCCGCCTTTCAGGCCCTGGTGTGGCGGCAAACGTCGTACAAACCCCCTCCACCACCGGAACAGTCGCTGGCCAAGGATCTGGCATTTTGCGGAGCAACTGCTTGGCCGGTACAGCCTTTGCCACCGTCAGGGTCCAGCGGCATGCAAGCTCGCGATCGTCTGGCCTGCTGGACCTGTGGAACTGCCGGTCACTTCAAGAGGAACTGCCCACGACGAAGGAACCAGGGAAACGAGCGGCAGTGACTCCTGAACCTGCAAAGGAGTATCACTGGGGGAGCTTAATGCAGGTCCACTTGCCGGAGATAAGCGATAGTGAACCCACCTTAGCCTTCGTGGTGGGAACACAAACATTTACAGCCTTGTTGGACTCAGGGTCGTCGGTTAGCTGTATGGGCACCGTGGTGCTGCGGGCTTTTCGTGCTGCAGGTGTGTTGATTCACCCAGTGTGTACTCCCTTTATGCTTGCTTCTGGCACGACCACAGCCGATGCTGTAGCACAGGTGTCACTACACGGGAGTATAGGTTACGGCAAACTGAACCTTTTGCATCTCCCTAGCCTCCATAAGGACATGATACTAGGGCGTGATTTCTTGCGGATGGCTCGCTGGACTTTGACCTTTGAAGCGAGCGGCTTGCCGCTTACTTATCCCACACTCACATTGCTCCCGACTAGTTTTGCATCTTGTCCATCATCATCTTCTGATGTTACCATACACCCACCTTCGCTGGATGCGGCCACGGATCTTCCGACCAGGCGGCCATCACAACGACAAGAACCTTCCGCTCCTGCATTCCTTGCTGCGCAACAGTCAACAACTATCAACCAACCCGTCTCCTATCAGCAGTATTCGAACGTATCTTATGTCACTGAGAGTGCTACGGAACCAGGTGCCACCCGCTTGTCTCCGTCACATCACCCCCTACCAGAGACCAGCGATATGGTAGCGACTGGCGGATCCGAAGAAGGGGTCGTTTCGGACCTGGTCCATGGGGTGCAATGCCCCACTGCCATGCAGGTCCGCCTGCGCGCCCTCCTCACCACGCATGCAAGCACGTTCACGGCCGTACCGGGGAAGACAACTCTGGCAGCGCATGAGATCGATACAGGGGATAATCAGCCAGTCAGGTGTCGCCTGCGACCGGTCAACTGCACCAAACGGGAGATTCTCGACTCCCTATTGGACGACTTGTTGGAGCAAGGCATCATAGCACCTGGCGAGAGCGACTGGGCTTCTGCACCGGTCATTGTGCCCAAGAAGTCGGGGGGATACCGGCTCGCTGCCGACTACAGACCACTGAACAAACCCTGAACCACTGTACAAACCCCTAGGTTTCAAGATGGCGGCCGCGTGCGGGTGGCTTGTAAGTGCGCTCCGGGTTTTTATGCTATTTGCAGTGTCAAAACAATTTGTTAAATTCGGTGGCAGTGATAGAGAAGTGTGGCTAGATCCGTGTGACTTGTGGAAAAGTGTTGTAGTTGAGGAGGAGATGCTAGTAAGTAGCAAGTGTGATTTATCTTGTATGCTACTTGTTGCGCGTGCGAGCCAGCGTGCAGCTGTACGCACATTTACACCGGACCGTGGCGTAGCGTGGTTTGTCGTACTCCTGGTGTCAGTCAGTGGTGATGTCCACTTAAATCCAGGACCTGCCAAAAATTGCATCAGTAATTCCATGTCGTTTTACTACATGAACGTCAGAAGCATATCGGGCCCTGAAAAGCTAGCGAACTTTAACTTGTACTTTGCTGATAACAGTGAATTTGATGTGGTGTGTTTAACTGAAACGTGGCTAAATGGTAACATTTTTGAAGGTGAAGTTTTGGATTTCGGTCAGTACTCGGTGTTTAGAAGGGACAGACTATCCGTTAATGGCAAAGTTCAAGTAGGGGGTGGCGTTCTCACAGCAGTTTCCAGTAAGTATGCATCGAGGCGACGGGAGACTTTTGAAAGCCCTCACTGCTAGCTTGTGTGGGTGGAAGTGATGATCAGTGCGAAGTGCAGTATCTTCATTGGTTGTGCGTATTTACCTCCTAAGCCTTCGTCAGAGCTTGTAGAGGAGCTGTACCATCTGACGTCACTAGTTCAAGCTTCCTCGCGTCCCAGTGACAGTGTTATTCTATGTGGGGATTTTAACCTGCCGGACATTTCTTGGAAACGCTGTACTGAATTCCCTGAGCTTATGTTACCGACCATTTCTGGAAATACCAACCCACAAATAGCTGCTGAGTTCATTGACGCGTTATGCGACTTAGATTTACATCAAATAAACCCTCATCCAACCCGTGGTGAAAACTTCCTGGATTTAGTTTTTGTTAGTAACCTTGACTTCAGTATTAATATCTGTGTCGCTGAACAAGTTGTCTTCTCTGATCATTCAGCTATTGCGTGTGACGTCACGTTTCCGCGTGCAAACGCCAGTAACAGAAGAAACAAAACGCAATCCAAGCTTAACTGTCCAAAGCTGACCTGGACGTGCTCAATCACACTCTACGTACAAGTGGCTGGCAACAGGTATATAACAGTGTAGATGTTAACATCAAATGTGATAAGTTTTATGAAATTTTGGACAGGGCTGTAGCTGATTCTGTCCCCACCTATAAAGTAAATGCCTATAAATACCCGGCATGGTTCAACTCAGATGTAATTCGTTCTCTAAAAGCTAAAAATCGAGCCCATAAACGATGGAAAATCTCTCTGCTGCAATGTCATCAAATCGATTTCCAAGTTAAGAGAACAGAATATAAAAATCAACTGCGCGCTGCTTACAAGCTGTACAAAGACAAAATCAACTCTAATGTATCTGACAATCCTAATCTCCTATGGGGATACATACGCCGAAAAACCAAAGCACATCGAATTCCACTTGAAGTCGAATACGGGACGTCAACAGCCAGTAACTTGGCATCAGCTTGTCATCTTTTCTCGGAATTCTTCCGGTCAACGTTCAACCCAGCCTCTACCACTGATGATTCGGCGTTGCCTACTGCACCAGCTTATGGAAACAATAGCCTGTCAGGCTTTGTCATCTCCACTGAGAAGGTTGAGGAATGTCTCATGAAACTCGTGAACAATAAAGCACCTGGTCCTGACTGCATTCCAGTCCGGGTGTTGAAACACTGTCGCCGTGCACTCGCCAGACCTCTAGCAGATATATTTAACACTGCATTGAAATCAGGAGTGTATTTGGACCGCTGGAAACATGCTTTTGTGACACCCGTCTTCAAAAAGGGCAGCCGTTACAAGGTCTGTAATTACAGACCGATCTCACTGTTGTCTGTGTTATCTAAAATATTTGAACAGCTGATTCACGAGGCCCTGTACCAACATGTCAAGCTCCACTTAGCGACTGAGCAGCACGGGTTCGTTCGGAGACGCTCCACTGTGACAAACCTGGTTGAATACACACATGACATTGCCAAGAAGTTAAATAATAAAACTCAAGTTGATAGCATATACACAGACTTTGAAAAAGCATTCGACAGTGTGGATCACGGTCTTCTTTTACACAAAATTAAAGGTTATGGGGTACAGGGTCCACTACTTCAACTAATAAAAAGTTATTTAGGTGGACGTAAACAAACAGTCGTCATAAACGGATGCTTCTCAAAACCTGTTGTTATCACGTCAGGGGTGCCTCAAGGCTCAACGCTTGGCCCTTTGTTGTTCAACCTTTACGTAAATGACATACCATCTTGTTTTAAATCCTCAAAATGTTTACTGTATGCTGATGATTTAAAGGTGTATCGGCCTATTTTGACCAAGAGTGACTGTGATTTGCTTCAAGAAGATCTTGATTCCCTTTCCCACTGGTGTTCTTGTTGGAACCTTAATCTCAACGTAAAAAAGTGCAGTGTAATAACATTCACGAACAAGCGAAAACATGTAATTCTGCATAATTATACAATTGACGGCACGAACTTAGATCGAGTAAACTCAGTGAGTGACCTTGGTGTCACTATCTCCTCTGATTTATCTTTCAGAAAGCATCTGGATAAAGTTACACCAAAAGCCTTCAAACTTCTAGGTCTGTTAAGGCGGAACTGTATGGGCGATTTCAACTTAGCCACCTTAAGGATGTTATATCTAGCACTTGTTCCCACAGGTGGAATACGCTAGCGTTATATGGTATCCGCATCACAAAACCAAAATAGACCACATTGAGAGGGTACACAAAAAGTTTATTAAGTTAGTATGTTATCATTATTTCAGGCAGCCCTACCACCGAAATGAATATCTATTACACTGTCAAAACATGAGGTTAATGCCCCTAGAAAAGAGACGAACCTTGTTAGATATGATGTTTCTGCACAAAATCACGCATAATTCAGTAGACACCCCATTGATAACATATCTAAACTTTTTTGTCCCCCTTAGAACAACTAGAAGACATTCTACATTTTACGTCCCCAGCAATATAATTGATCTCTATAAGCATTGTGCCATCAATAGATTACAATCTACATACAACCAGTTAGCAGAGCATTTGAGCACCGACATTTGTTTTGAAAGTTACAATTGTTTTAAAAATAAAATAATCCAGGCGCTGTAAGCTATTTTTTTTTTTTTTTTTTTACTTTTAATCATGTAATTTTCTTGCTGTTGTTAAGGTATACTTGCTTATGTCTTATGCATTATGTTTTATTGTAACTGTTGTATTTTGTATTTTTTTATTATTGTAATTGTTCGTGTAATTGTTTGTTGTATTATTACTTACTCATGTCTCCTGAGTATATAATATTGTATTGTATTATGTTTGCACTAGTGGGATTTTGATATCCTGTCTGCAAATAAAGGCATTATTATTTTTATTATTATTATTATTATTATTATTATTAAACGAACACGTGTTGTGGTATACCCAATGCCGACTACAGAGTGGGTCCTAGCTCAACTAGGAAAGGCCAAATGGTTTACCACATTGGATCTGTCGCAAGGTTTTCACCAGATTCCAGTCGATTCTAAGGATCGGCACAAGACTGCGTTTATTTGCCATAGGGGAACCTTTGTCTACAACAGAATGCCGTTTGGGCTCGCAGGTAGTCCGGCGCGTTTCCAAAAGCTGATGGATTGGGTCTTACGTGAACTAAAGTATGTGTGCGTTATGCCGGTTTTAGACGACATCATTATTTTCTCCGAGACTTTGAAGGAACACATGCTCCATTTGGCTATGGTGCTGCAGCGCTTACAGGCAGCAGGTCTGACGGTCAACCCACTAAAAGTAGCCCTATTTCGTCAGCGGCTACACTTCTTAGGGCATGTCATAACCCCAGGGCATTGCCACCCCGACCCCTCTAAAGTGAATGCATTGAAAGCATTTCCACGACGGAGATTCTTGGGTTTCGTGGGTTACTACCGCCAATTCATCCCGTCCTTTGCTGAAAAGGCTGCAGCACTTACTTACCTTCTGCGAAAACGTAAACAGTGGCAGTGGGGAACAGACCAGCAAACGGCGTTTAACGTATTGACGTCGGCATTAAGGGACGAGACATCTCTCATGTTGCCAGACCTTAACAAGAAATTCGTTGTGGAAACGGATGCATCGGGGATTGGTATAGGCGCGGTCCTTCTGCAGGAACGGGACGGCATCCTCCATCCAGTTGAGTTGATAAGTCGCCGACTGGACGTCCACGAGGCTAACTAGACCGTACAAGAGTGGGAGTGCCTAGCTGTGGTGTGGGCGGTAGAACGATTTCGTCCCTACCTCGAGTATACGGCGTTCGACATCTACTGCGACCATGCCTCCTTGGCATGGATGTTCCAGACCTCGCAAACCTCCAACAGGGTCCGGCGCTGGGTACTCCGACTACAAGGCTTTAACTGTACAATCAAGTTTCGGAAAGGCTCGACTAATGTTCCAGCTGATGCGTTGAGTCGGGCACCATGCGCATCGTTGCCACTTCCGGAAGTCACAGTACGGCAGAAGACCTGTTCCCGATTCACGACCACCAACCGGCTTCCTCTGTTCACTTTGACACCGGCACTGTGGCCCATGTAGACGTTGTGGACGTGTCGGTGCTGACGGACATGGCGCGGTTCGCTGCCCTCCAGATCCAGGATGCGGAACTAAATTGCCTGCGAGACCATCTCGAGACAGGAAGGTTGCCGCAAGAGGTCAAGCTGGCATCGTGGGTTCGAGCCGCTGCAGAGGAAAGTTCCCTGGATGAACATGGATGTCTTCACCATAGCGTGGGGCGCGCTCAAGACGACGGGAACGAGGTCAACACTCGATTATGGTTACCAAAATGTCTGCGCCACCTCGTCTTACAGGCAGAACATGATCACCCTCTCAGCGCTCATCCCGGGTACCTTCGCACACTACAGAGAGTGCAGCGCCGGTACTCGTGGGTGGGAATGCGTGCCGATGTCGGTGCGTACGTGAAAGCGTGCACGGTTTGTCAGTCTTTTAAACCGACACGACAAAAGCCTTTGGGAATGATGGCGAGTACATGGGCAGAGGCACCGTTTGTACAGCTTTCGGTTGATCTAGTGGGGCCGCTTCCTACAACCAAAAAGGGTCACAAGCACATACTGGTCGTATTGGACAAATTTTCCAAATTTGTCGAGATTTACCCCCTTCGTGCAGCTACAACAAAGTCCATCGTTCGCTGCATGGTGGACTTCTTTTGCCACCATGGGTTTCCGGTCTCCATCTCAAGCGACAATGGTAAACCGTTCGTCAGTACCTTATGGAAAGGGGTGTTACAACATATAAACATCGCTGACCGACACACGGTGCCATACAGGCCAGCTGGCCAGATGGTGGAACGTTATAATGCCGTAGTTAAAGAAGGTATAAAAGCATATTGCGACTCTCATCGCGAATGGGACGAACATTTGCCCGAAATTGGGTTCGCA
>OX246737.1:107918628-108123628 GCA_945910005.1 Isoperla grammatica | reverse complement strand
ATATTCATAGTTAATAATACTAGGCCTACTGACTGTGTCTTCCCAGAATATTACAAGGTAGCACCAGTAGTTCATATTTATAAAAGAATAAAAATTAAGTATTAAAATTAATTACGAAATTATGAAAAAAATCATTATTCACACAAGCCTACAGAATATGACCTTTTTATAAGAATCCCAAATAGCGTTATGTAGTGAATAGTTTCGAATAATCACAGGAAATATAAAATTAAGACTAACAGCTGCTTGTAATATGCAATGGATCACACGCACCATGGCATAAATAATTAAAAACAAGTAGGCCTAGGTAACTAAGATAGACAATAAAAGAGCTAGCAGTATGGTTTTAGGAAAAAACTAAAAAAAAAAACAATAAGAAACATTCTGGGCCTATTTATAATTTACAGGTGTGTCATCACAGGCTTTAACATCATGCTGCTTCTGGCAAATCAGGCAGTCACTAAAGTTAAATTCAAAACACCAGACGATACAGCAATCGGCTCAAAATGTGATTTGAAACAATACATGTATGTGTCAGTGGTCAGTACCTGTGCGATGGATCACGGTAGGCAGAGACTACGCCAATGCTCAGTTTTGCCTGTAGTAGGCCTACAGACTCTTGATCAAAATTGTGCCGGGTTTGTGGAAAACATGGTTGGGAAACGATATGGAAGCTAGGCTTAATTTAATAGTAAATTATCTCAAAAGAAGATATATTGAACAACTGAGGTTACGGTTACAATAATTTATAGAGGCACTTATAACGAACATGAAAGAAAATGATGTTTACTTTGTAAAACACAAATTTGCTATAAAATAACCTTATCTTAGAACTTGGGTGTCTTTTAGTATCTTCTTGGGTCTCTTCAACTATCGAGTTTACATTTTATTGAATGTATTGAAAAAAGTACGGTAATCAGATGAATGCTGATTGATCAATGGTTTCACTGCAGATTTAGTGACGGTAAGCACAATTTTCTTGGTCAATCAATACTGAGAAGAGTCATTTGGTTGTTATGTTTGTCATCGAGCACAGTTTAGTGGCCATGTAGTTCCATTGACTCTGGAAAAAAAAATAACAACTCACATTGATTTTAGCAGGAGCTGCATTGAAATTTACAACAAATGCAACATTTTGTATTCCTATTAATGGGATGAATGTGTGGGGGGGAATGCCACAAGGAATCTGGCAATAGCCAAATTGTTGTTATCTTTTCTGTTACTTTTGAGAATTTTACAAAATTCTCAAAAGTAACAGACAATAAATACAAGTAATGATATTACTGCCATGTTACTGAAACAAGTGACTACATTACAGTAAGGCATTAGTGGCCAACGTCCGTTATGTTGCTACCCAGGTCTGCTATTACTGGGTAGACTCCTTCATTATGATTGGCTGGACTCTTGTTTAAGCATATGCCTAAAAAAAGTACATATGTAGGCCTACTTATTTTACGGGATTTTTTTACCAACTGGGCTATCAGTCATTTGAAACATGGTCTTCACTTCACAATGTTGAAGTGGCAAACTTGCCATCGACATCCCACTACCATTAAACCAAATTTGACAGGTTCGGCCATCGACCATACTAGGTCTAGGCCTATAGAATGGTATAATTACCAAATGACGCCATATCAATATTTTCATTAGTTAGGCCTAAAGGAATTCATCGTCAAGTGTGTATTTTAGGGTAGTCCTTAGAGTCTCAATGCCAGTGGCTGTTTGTCGACTGCTTCGTACAGTAACGTATGCTAGTCGGCTAGCCTAGTAGCAGATGTAATCAATCGCTAGCACAAATCACAGATTCATACATGTGAGTAGGCCTACTATCGTGTGCTGTCATCGTCATGCACTTGCGTTCTGCTTACTAGTCGACTAGCGGTATAAAGCAGCGGACAAACAGCCGCTGCGGTTGGGTCTCTACCCAACAATACACACTTAAAGGGATAGTCGGGTGAAAAACTAAAGAACTACTGTCGCGCCTCGCGTCGACATTAATGGTCCTCCGGGCCGGGTGACCATTAATGTCGCGCCTCGCGTCGACATGTAGCCATATTTAATTAAAATAAATACGCTATTATAAATCAATAGTCTTTAATAGTTCAAAAACTTACATTGCCTGGACCATTCCAACACAAAGAGAGACTAGCAATCAACAATACATAGTTGCTAGGCAACCATCTGATCCATTCACAGTGATCACCGCCACCTCAGCCTCACTGACTCCTTGCCAAGGTCAGTTGTATTTGAGGGGCCGTGATCACTGTGAATGGACCATATGGTTGCCTAGCAACTATGTATTGTTGATTGCTAGTCTCTCGCTTTGTGTTGGAATGGTCCAGGCAATGTAAGTTTTTAAACTATTAAAGACTATTGATTTATAATAGCGTATTTATTTTGAGTAAATATGTCTATATGTCGACGCGAGGCGCGACAACTACCATTTGTAGATGTCCACCTTTAAATATAAAAAACATGACTAAACGATACCATACTTTAAAAGCAGGCGGTTAAAAAATTAAAGAAAACGCGATTATTTGGTTTGGTGCTACCAAGTAGCACCGAGCGCCGACAGGCGAAGGCGCCAGCGACCTCAGAACCGATACAGTTACACTACGCTTTAGAAGAAAAATGCAGCAAGAGCTGCCGAAGGGAATCTGTAGAATAGCTAATTGTTCACTATTTTTTTTCTTGCATTGAAGCAACCTATATCAACTGTATTTTACACATAACTGAATTTCATGGACTAATGACTAATTGGTGATTTTTTAGTTCTTCATCTGACTATCCCTTTAACAGTTTCATAGCCCAGGCCTACTAGGCCAATATTCAACAATTTAACTCAACTAGCCTAGGCTATGGCTAGGCCTAGTAACTATGCTTTATGGCAATGTTGACTCAGGCAATTGATTACTGGTAGGATAATCCTATTCTTAGGCAGGCCATAGGTTCTAAGTTCTAACCATACAGGTCGGTCCACAGTAACATGGCCACTATAACGATAGCCCTACGCCTAACTGTAACGGCAAAGTTCGGCAACCTGTAAACGATAAAATTTGTTTACGTGTTGTACGACTCGATGCAGTATGTTGTTCCCATTACCGGAGTTGGCTGGAATCAGAATTTACATGGGTCTGCCTGCTTTATACGATGTTAATATATTACGATTCTATTACTTTATTGTGCACTGCAGCATTTCCTGCTATTGTTACAGAATGAAGTAAGCCTACTACATTCTGGCAACGTTGCCAGATTTTGTTTACCAACTAGTGTAGGCCCAGCTTACAAATAGGCCTATTGTAGGCTACTTTACTCTTTATTCTGAGTTTTTTCCGTAGGCCCAGGCCTACATTGCAAAATAAGCCCATTCGTTTTTATTGTGAAGCTGATAATGCTAGGCCTAGACGCTAGGCCTAGGGCCCTAGGAGTCTAGGCCTAGGCTAGCTTATCTAGCTTACTTGGGTGGGTATTTATTATACAAAGGACTTCGTTCTGTAGTAGCAGTCGCACTGCAGGAGGCAAGTTGGAGCAAAGGCATAATATGACGTCATAGGAGTTGGTAGCTCATTGGAGTAGTTTATAAAAACGAACGGTTTTGTAGCAGATTTTGTTTCGCGGCAAATTCATTCTAAATTCCTTGAGATACCAGCATCAACCTAGAGCTACTGAATATAATATTTCATAGAATAATAGTATTAAAATGTCCCTGCAGGCCAAGTATCACACTATTTTACTCGAAAGGCGAGAGTAATTGTTATTTACAGTAGGGCCTAGACCTACGCCAAAACTCATTGGTGAGAGGTTTGGGACAATCCACTAGGCCTAGAGTGAAGAAAACACAATGTATATAAATTTAAAATGTATACTAAGCATAACACTCATTTGGACTATCAAATATGTAATGGCCATCCACTATTTCTGGGCCATTCTCTCCACAAGCAATCTTGCGCACTTCTCCATCCATAATTACGCGCCTTTTTACAACCTGCTACAACTTTACTGAAAGCGCTCCACCTCTCGAGTAGGAGCACTTTCAGTAGAGTTGTAGCAGCTACCATTTCGTAATCGAACACTTTTGAAGTAGCGCCAACTTACTACCAAAGCGCCTTCTCCCACAGAACGAACGCTTTTGTAGTACTGTCGCACATTGTAGTAGACAGAACGAACAGACCTCATATGAGGTAGGCATAGGCCTAGGCCTATTATGCTTGTTGATCGAGGCCTATCAAATATGTGGTAGGCTAGCCTATGCTATGGTCTTTGTGTGATCTAGGACCTAGAATGCATTCCTTTCCAATGGTTTCAACTAGGCCTAGGCTACGGCTAAAGTGAGGTTATGGTAGGGACTAGGGCATTGAAACTTGCATCTACAGCCAAAGCATAACGACAATACGCGCGACAATATACGTTTAACGGGCATTAATGTTGTCCTAGATCACTTCAATCATTATCACTGTACTTACCGGAATTTGTTAGTCACTGGTAGGCCTACGTCTGCCACTTCCAAGCCACACTTCACCGCAGTTCCAACGGATGGTTTTTGAAAATTGACAGTTGAGAAGAAGCAGCTGGTGACCTCCGTGACGCGGGCAATCGTTCGACTTCGAGTGTTTAGTTCTGGCGATGCTTTGACTACCTTATGACGACGTAATGGCGGTGTTTTGACGATGAATACGTTGAACTAGTATTTGGAGATGTGTCAACTATTAACCAAAACATCGTCAACACATAGTTGAGCATATTTGAGCGATGGCTACTATTTCACGATGTTTTGACAACTTACGTGACTAGGTTTATATGATGATTTGACGATGTGTTAGCGACGTATACTCTTGACTACTATTTCACGATGTTTTAAATAGCAACCAAATAGTCTTCAAAGCTGTGTGTACTATGTTTCGGCGATGAAACGATATTTTAACTATGTTTTGACACATGTTTGACTACTAAAAATTTTAGTAAGGGATCCAGCTAAAAGCAGGGTTGGACGACTGGTTTGGTCTCTCCACAGCATCTTTTTCCAAAAGACTACTATGGAATTACCCAAATCTAGACAATTTCCAACGATTTGATAGCTATGTCTGTCATATATGTAGTCCTAAGGACTTAGTTACACGACTGTGCTCCCGAAGGAGGCCGGGTCGGATATACGTCAGCTGTCAGTTGATACCCAGCGATTGCCATTGTGAGGTCGTGTTATAATAACTGTAATCTAGATGTAATCAATGGTGAGTTCAATTATTAAAGCCTTATGTAATAAACTCGCATATATTTATTGTGCAACCAAACCGATATAAGACAATTAATCAGTTTAAACTTTAAAATGAATTTGAAACCGTGTGCAAGTGAAAATATGCATTCGGCGCCGTTTGTCGTTGTCTTTACGGTTTGATTTGGCGCGTCGGAACGTTTTTTTTATATTTAGGCGGGACAACACTAAAAATCTCATTATTTAAAAAAACATTTTCAATCTACAATTTTTTTTAACTTAATTGTTTAAACTATTAACAATCGATTCAAAACACAAAGTAAGTTATATATTTCATATAAAATACTCATATCTTTATTCTTGTGGATGTATGCGCTGCGTGTTTGCCCTAAAATGCGAGCAAAGACAGGTTTTGTTGTGATTTTGTAGGAAGTTTTTTTCCTACACAATACAGTATGAAGAAATTCATATCTTCTAAACTGGTCCCCTAAATCTTATAATATTTTGTGTGTATGTTCTCCAATGCCATCAAGATAAAATGATGCATGGTCAAATTCGTATCTTTGTAAAAAGTATTTTTTTTTTCGTTAAAACATTTTTATTTTTATTATTTTATAAAAATGTTAGAAGTAAAAAATGTATAGCCATCATAAAAAACACAGGATCAAAGTGGTGATGCATCATTTCATTGCTAGTCTGCATAACTTCAAATAACACTTTACAAAAGTTGATTATCTCAATTGGTTCTGATGTAATCGTTTTCCCGGTGTGCATTGTTGTAATAACAACAAGAATGTCAATAACAATAGAAATGTAAAAATTAAAAAAAAAAAAAAATAATTCAATAATTTTAGGTAAGTGTTTGGTGTGTTCAACAAGTTTCAGTTTAATTGTTGCCATAGAGCAGAAGTTAGGATTTTCAGTGTTGTCCCCCCTTAAGGGAGACAATTCCATTGTCAAAAGATGGTAGCAATTCCATTGGCAATAGATGAAAACTAAACGGGATACTAAAAGCAACTAAAAGTTGGTTTATATAATATGGTTGCCGGTTGGTTTATATAATTTATATAATATGGTTTATATAATCCACTATTTTAGTTATCCACTTGCATCGTTTAATTTGAACTCGCAACGAGGTGGGTGATATTGCTGGGGTCAGCCCCAGCTACATTGGAACGGAATTTCAACGTGATCCGATAAGTATAATAGGTAAAAATTACATTTGTATTGCTGAATTGTAGTGAAGTAACTATGGCAACGAAAAATTTAAGTTATAATTTATAGGGACAATCAGTCTTTTATTTAACAATGGCAGGAATTATAATAACTACGACAATAAAAATTATAATCTTTCCTCAATTTGTTTTGGTTATTGTTAATTGTTGTTTTTTGAACAAAATGTGAATGATGGCATTAGTGTTTTTATCAGTGGCGTAACTAAGGGGGGGGGGGTTAGGGGGTTGCAACCCCCCCGCCCCCGAAACTACATCGAGAATGATTTTACCTAATACTACATTCCACTTCAGTGTATAACAATCGCAACCAATAACATTTTCATAATATTTATACATTTCACTTAGATAAGATATAACATTTCTTTCAATAATTCAATTATATTTGTGTTCATCAACAACTAATATACTTTTCGCTCAAACCAGTAAAAGTGAGGGTACCTATAAATAAAAATGCATTAATCTAATATTACAATATCACGTTCTGTGGATTAAAATTTAAAGGTGGCTCGGTGGTCCAGTGGTTAGCATCCCTGCTTCCAATACAGAAGGTCCCGGGTTCAATTCCCGCTTCAGGCAGAAGTTTTTTAACTTCTAATGTGGATTCAATTCTATTACTTCTTGGCTTAGGAAAAAGTAAACGGTGACTTTGGAGCCGTCCTAGCGACGAAGCACTCAATAAATTCAAAGTTGTTCTGAATCGGCCTTGTTGATTCTGGCATTTGTCCGCAGGTGTTCGCACTGTCCAATCACTGATTGATATGTTTCATATTTGAAATATCGATCTTTGATTGGTTATCGCTCACTCGTCGATGGTGTTCGAAGCCTACAGGGTTGGTTTAGTCTCTTTAAATTTAAGTCCTCCACTGCAAAGCAGTTTAATTACTGAGTGGGTAGACTCTAAATGTGAATTAATTTATTTTATTTAATGTATGGGACGTGAGGTAGCCTACGTGACCACAATGTTTCACTTCATGTTGAGATTATATTGAACAACCATGAAACATTAAAACACAATTTCTATGCAATTCTTATTAAGAACTATAATAAATGCCTACTGTAATACTGTAATATTTCAATATAATACAAAGTTACAAACAAACGAGTAGTGGTTCGAGTAGAATTCTTTGAATCTAAAAGGCCCGAAATAGTATTATAGAAGTGATAGAAAATTTCGCCTTCGGCGAAATGGCCTCTGGCGGCTGGAGCTTCGCTCCAGACCCCTTTCAATCCCCTCATCTCCCTTTTCCCTAATTAACCCCCCCGAAATAATTCCTAGTTACGCCACTGGTTTTCATTATAACGGCGCTGGAGCAGCAAGGCCGTTTGCTACACTTTTATCGTTATCTCTTACATTGAACAATGACGATAGCTTTGAGCACTTTTGAGAACAGAAAGTTCGTGGACATGGACGCGCTCGCTTATCAACGCATCAAACGGAGGAAGTTTCCTCTTAGAACTTCTTTACCGACTCTGGTCATTTGTTGAGTTCATTGGTAACGCACTCGATCGTCGGCTCCGCGCACCACGCATCGGTATAAATATATTTCTTTCAAACTTCCTTGCGATAAACAAATGAACATGTATTCCCTTTGTCGTTGGCCTGTTTTATTTCTCTATGGTCGTGCTCGTTGGTTTGCCAAAGAAAATGAACTAGGCATGTATTTTCATAAACTTTATCTATTCAAGAATACATGATGTCGGACTCGCCGTCTGAATCTGATTCGCTTCGAAGTGGACCGTCCGAAGGAGTGACATCGTCAACCAAGACGCGAAAGAGAGACCAAGAAACTAAGGTATCAGAGAGACCAAACTCAATCAATTCCCCACAAGACTATTTATCCCTTCTGTTTATAAACTTTATAAACCTACCAAATTCTATCATAGGAGTATTTCGGGTAAAAAAATTTGGCAATGGCTCGTTTTATATAGCGTACATTTTTCTAATGATGGTTATTTCGTTACCTGTTCTGTACATGCAAATGTTTCTAGGCCAATATTCCAGACAATCGTCGTTACAAGCCTGGAAAATGTCCCCAATTTCGCACGGTGTATTTATTTTCATTCATATTAATTCATTTTTACGCTCAACCATGCTTGGACTAGTAGGATCTAGAATTTTGTGGTATGTTTCCGACGGTATATACCGATACGACAGTGCAGGTTTCCCATGGAACAGGTGTGAGTCGGAATTTAAAGGTATAAAATGCTTTAATGCAAGTTCAGTCAAGCTATCACTGGCTTGCAAAGCTGTACGTTTTCATATAATTTGCCCAGGAGGTAAAATGTATCACTCTTCTGAAACACAATACTTCAAGGAATCATTCATTGGCGATTACGGCCTGCATACTGTATTGTGGTCAGAGTTCACCTGTTGTGCAATTTATTGGCTAATTGTGTTCATCTTCCTCTTGAAGAAATCGTTCTCCCCAAAGCTGGCGCTTATTACACTAATAAGTGTGTTTTCGTTCGTCGCTATTATATTGGCGCACGTCGTATTTGAATTCAAAGCCAATGCGTCGATGGTGGGCGAACTTCTTCGCATTGATACAGAAAAGCTATATGAATGGAAAACGTGGTATATGGCTTTCATCGCCGCCCAGTACGCTCTGCCGTTCTATTTACCATCAACATACGCCTACTCCTCATGTGTTCACTTCAAGAATAAGCCAGATATCCACGCGTTAGCGACAGTATCTATCTACCTACTTCTCGAACTGTTCAACTTTGCTACAGTGTTTGCGATTCTAGGAGTATTGGCTTCGGAAATGAACGTCCACACCGATGCATTAATGTTACCAATACCAATAGGATACATCTTTACATTATATCCGCATTTCTTAAGTAAATTATCTGTTGGCAGAATGTGGACATTAGTGTATTTCATAATGTTACTGCTTTCTTCTGTTGTACATCACGTAATTAACATTTCTGGTGTATTATACAGTTTTATGACGTCTTATAATTTGCAACGGTATCGTATAATATTAGCTACTTCATATTGTGCTCTGGCATTCTTAATGTCAACACCCTTAACAACCCAGATTGGACAGAAGTTGTTATTTATATTTTACCGCCACGTAATTGACCGTTGCGCCATTACTGGATTCACGCTCGTAGCTGTCGTGGTGTTCTGGTCGTACGGTGTCACACGTCTGCGTGACGATGTTTTCTTCATGTACGGTTCAAAACCAAGCCAATTCTGGATGCAAACATGGACCTATATCCCTTTAATCGGATTATTGGCCACATATTATTGTCTCAGGCTCGACGACTTGACCGAAACAAGGACTAATTACCGTGGATACATTTTGGCTATGGACATTTTTTCGGCGATATTATTATCAATCGTGGTACTTGGAGCTGCACTGAAAATAGTGAAATACGCAAAAGAACACAATCTCAGTGCATTGTTCAAGCCGACGTTTGACTGGGGCCCTCCAAACAAGACATTGCGTAAAGCTCGTAAACGCTTTCACCCCGACATATACATTCCTTCTCAACCCCTCTCGACGTATAACACAAGCTCGGTCAGTTGGAGGCTGGTTAGAGAAGAGTTGAAAAGAAGCCACTTGAACGCCGCCTCAGCCGGGCAGACAGAAGACAAGAAGGGAAAGACTGCTAGACAAATGTCGTTTTACTGATAATGGATGGCTGTTATGATAATATGTGTTTGAAAGTATGTTAAATGTGTAGATTTTTACTGATTTCATTGTGTTCGTAGTGGAAATGTAAGACAATAAATCTAAAATAGTTATCGATTATCGAAAGGTCATTGATAATGTTGTGAGCTAAGGAAGGAAGTTTTCTTGAGACTAGAGGATATTGCAATTTACTTAGGCTATACTCTTGACGTTTTATCTCCAAATTTTCTCCTAAATGCTTTTTTTTTACTTTGACGAAATCAAGGTCTACATGATAACACAAGTTATACGAGCACCCTCCGCTAGCGCGGCGAGCGGCGATCAAGTAAACCTTGGACAAAATGTTCAAGATCAATAAGGCCAAGGTTTACTTGATCTATGCCTAGCGGGTCCTTCTCGCGCACGCTACTATTAGCGATCTAGTGGATCTAGCGGAGATAGTGTAGACCAGTGTAGACCCAAGGTCCGTAAATCCCCTTGGGGGGGAACTTAGAGGTTTACTGAACCTTCGCCAGGGGATTGACGGACCTTGGTGTAGACCTTACAACAAGGCGGGCTGTACACGGATCTCTGCGTTGACACTGCGTACTGCGTTGACGTAAACTAGGAAAATGCTCTGTGTACGCGTTGATAAGCGAGCGTGTCCATATCTACGAACTTTCTGGTGAAAAGTTCTCAAAGCTAATAACAACAACAATTAACAAGAATGCGCATTGCAACAACAACAAAGCATCTAGGTGGGGGGTTTGCGTGCGTTCTTAGGCGCACCCCCTTGAATGCGTCGGTGCCTGACACGAAGTCCAATAATGCAACCAAAATTGCGAGTGTTATTAGAAGTAGTTGCGAAAATATGAGGCGACTGACAAGTGACAAGACCGTAGGACGGTCGGTTAGTTCGCACACTGGTCACCGGGCGTGCGCCAAGCGCCAACGAGCGAGGCGCACTTTTGGCGCTGGCTTCAAGTCTCACGAACGCACACGCGCACATGTAGATAGATAGATATTTGTGTATTGTAGCTAGCAGCTATCTACAGTACATTAATTGTAATATCCGTGCCGACGTGGATGGGGGACGTCGGTCGACGAAGAAGCACAGGGGACCCGCGGCGGGGCGAGCGTCCCCGGGAGAGGAGACGTGGCGACGGCGGGTCATGATACAATGATATTACTGTGTATGATATCCTTACCATGACGGCGGGTGGCGGGCTATCCCGGGGTCCCGTGGTCGGCGGCAGCGGAGAGGCAGCACACACCCGCGCCCTCTTCGAGGGTGGCTCGCATGGAGGCGGGTAGTCGGGCCGGCGCGGGGCGGGAGGCGGAGCAGACGCCGCAGCGAGGGCGCGAATAAGGGGGTTGCCGCTATCGGCGAGGCGATGCAACAACAACAACAACAACAAAGCATCTAGGTGGGGGGTTTGCGTGCGATCTGAGGCGTACCCCCTTGAAGGCGTCGGTGCCTGACACGATGTGCCAATAATCCAACCAAAATTGCGAGTGTTATTAGAAGCGGCTAATAGGGCGAATGCAACTAGGAGTTGCGAAAATATGAGGCGACTGACAAGACCGCAGGACGGTCGGTTAGTTCGCACACTGGCCACCGGGCGCGCGCCAAGAGTCAACGAGCGAGGCGCACTTTTGGCGCTGGCTTCAAGTCACACGAACGCACACGCGCCCATGGAGATAGATAGATATGTGTTTATCGTAGCTAGCAGCTAGTCACAGGAAATTAATGGCAATGTCCGCGCCGACGCGGATGGGGGACGCCGGTCGCGGCCTTAAACGCGCGGCGGAACCGACGAAGAGGCACAGGGGACCCGTGGCGGGGCGGGCGCCCCCGGCAGAGGAGACGTGGCGACGGCGGGTGGCGGGATATCCCGGGGTCCCGTGGTCGGCGGCAGCGGAGAGGCAGCACGCACCCGCGCCCTCTTCGCGGGTGGCTCGATTGGATGCGGGTAGTCGGGCCGGCGCGGGGCGTGAGGCGGAGCAGACGCCGCAGCGAGGGCGCGAATTAGAGGGTTGCCACTATCGGCGGTGCGAGTGAAGAAGGAGGACGCGAGTGTGGCGAGGTAGTCTCCCACCAAGGGGACGCCCAGGTCGTTGTGTACGTCGGCCATTCGAGTGGACCTCGGGACCTCCGCAACAAGGCGGAGTACCTACATTTTTCTTCTTCTTCTTCTTCTCTTATGCCCGCAATTGGTCTATTCGGCCATCATGCGTTGTCGTGCTAACCAATAGAGACAGGACTCCCTCTGTACATATGTCATGCCATCTGGAAAATTTTTCTAATTTCCATAGCTATACTTCCCGACATTGTTGAATAATTTGCAATGTGCGTTGCTAAAATTTTTCGTTGTCATTTCGTCTAGTGTTTTTGCGTGGTCCGCCACCGTTGCAAACACTTATTGACAGCAATAGAAATATAATTTTTTAAACGAGAAAACGTTCCGTGTGACGCGTTGATAAGCGAACATGTGACGACGTACTCGATAGCTATAAGTTATGACGTTTACTTGTAGTCATCTGTTGTGATTCACAAAAAGCTGTGAATGTTCGGTGACCGATACAAAAGCTGACAACAATGTCCCACCAGCCTCTATGTCACAACCACGGGTCACAAGCCTTTCAAGACCACACCGCTGTAAATCAATGCATTTTCCAGTTAAACCCATCAACAACAGTCTACCTAGCCTTCCAAGTACCTCACAGATACAACAACTTTAAGCAAATGAAAATGCTGAAATTATTTTCAAATAGCTTTGATTTTACCCGTTGATTGTCATGTTGCCATGGTTATGTCACTTATTACAAATGTAATTTGAGCCTATTGCAATAAAAATATCATTTCGTGACCGGACAAAAATTTACTATAAGGTAGCTACCTCACATTTTCCTGTTATTGTGTTTTGTTAAAAAAACAAATCCAGTAACTTTTGTGTAACTTTGTCAATACTGATTATATAACAATAGAATGAAAATATACGTAACCGGACAAAACATTAAAAAAATGTGGCTATCTCACATTTTGCCGCCATTTTGTTTCAGAAAAATATGTTCCAGTAACTGCGTTGTAACAACCTTTGACATCAACCTTTTCAATAACGATATCAACAAGACAAGTTATGATCGATATTTTACCGATGCTTATCATTATCAACATTCTTGACCGTGTTGGGAGCTTTGCACACTTGCTTGTAAACATCTGATCGAGACATTTGGAATTGGATTTATTGTGATATGAATTAAATTATCCTCATTTTACGCACTGTTGTTAGACGTTCTATGAAACAGCTAACAGGATGGGCTGGTAAATTACACAATTATATTATTTATTATTATTATTATTATTATTATTATTATTATTATTATTATAATTATTATTATTATTATTATTATTATTATTATTATTATTATTATTATTGTTATTATTACTATTATTATTATTATTATTATTATTATTATTATTATTATTATTATTATTATTATTATTATTATTATTATTATTATTATTATTATTATTTTTATTATTATTATTATTATTATTATTATTATTATTATTATTATTATTATTATTATTATTATTATTATTATTTTTATTATTATTATTTTTATCATTATTATTTTATTGTTGCAATACATAAAAAATTCGATCAAAACCGGCATAAACATGTTGTACGGACATAAATGTCAATATTTCCATGTGTTTACCTTATTAAAATCTACTTAGAACTAATTAAATATAATCATTGTTCACATTATTTTTTCCAAACCAAACTGTGAGTGTGGATGCTATGTACGGTCGTGGCCGATTTGTACTCATCCCAGCATTCGCTCTTTGTACGGTGGAAACCACGAAAACCACCATCGGGATGGAGAACTTCTTGAAGTCTTCATTCTTCTTAGTTCAAAAATTTTCGCACTATCCTACACGTGTTCAAAATAATTGCTTTTTGCATCTCGATGTATATGTTCGGTTGGAGACCAATTAGTTTAATACTGTCATGGAGTTTACGTGGAACAATGCCATTTGCTGATATAATTAACGGTATAACAGTTACATTATTCTGCTTCCACAACCTTTTAATTTCAATAGATAATTCCTTATATCTGTTTATCTTTTCCCGCCAAGCTGTCTCTACATTGTGGCATAAAGGGACGGCAACATCAATTAAAACCGTTTCTTGTTTCTTCTTGTCAATAAATATAATATCCGGTCTATTGTGATGTATGGTTTGGTCTGTAATAACTGCCCGGTCGTAATATAATTTGTAGTCTTTACTATCTAATACCTTTTCAGGCTTGTATTTGTAATACGCAGTGGTTGTGTTTATAAGTTTATACTTCATGGCTAATTTTTGATGTACAATGTTTGCAACTTGGTTATGCCTATGAAGATAATCTGTTTGACAAAGCATTTTGCACCCAGATACGATATGTTCAATTGTTTCGCCGTTCAAATTACATTTTCTACATTTATCTTCCACTGTGACGTCTTTCAGTATGTATTTTTTGTAATTGTTAGTCTTGATTACTTTATCTTGAATAGCGATCATAAATCCCTCTGTTTCGCTGAAAATGTCCCCGGACGTTAACCATTTGTTCGATGCTACCCTATCGACGCTATCCTTAAGAAGTTCTTATTATTATTATTATTATTATTATTATTATTATTATTATTATTATTATTATTATTATTATTATTATTATTATTATTATTATTGTTATTATTACTATTATTATTATTATTATTATTATTATTATTATTATTATTATTATTTTATTGTTGCAATACATACAAACTCGGTCAAAACCGGCATTAACATGTTGTACGGACACAAATGTCAAGTATTTCCATGTGTTTACCTTATTAAAATCTACTTAGAACTACTTAATATATCGTCTTCTTCTTCTTCTTCTTCTTCTTCTGCTTCTCAAATGCCCACATTTGGCTATACTACTTAATATATCATTGTCCACATTATTTTTTCCAAACCGAACTGTGGATGCTATGTACGGTCGTGGCCGATTTGTACTCATCCCAGCATTCGCTCTTTGTACGGTGGAAACCACGAAAACCACCATCGGGATGGAGAACTTCTTGAAGTCTTCATTCTTCTTAGTTCAAAAATTTTCGCACTATCCTACACGTGTTCAAAATAATTGCTTTTTGCATCTCGATGTATATGTTCGGTTGGAGACCAATTAGTTTAATACTGTCATGGAGTTTACGTGGAACAATGCCATTTGCTGATATAATTAACGGTATAACAGTTACATTATTCTGCTTCCACAACCTTTTTATTTCAATTGATAATTCCTTATATCTGTTTATCTTTTCCCGCCAAGTTGTCTCTACATTGTGGCATAAAGGGACGGCAACATCAATTAAAATCGTTTCTTGTTTCTTCTTGTCAATAAATATAATATCCGGTCTATTGTGATGTATGGTTTGATCTGTAATAACTGCCCGGTCGTAATATAATTTGTAGTCTTTACTATCTAATACCTTTTCAGGCTTGTATTTGTAATACGCAGTGGTTGTGTTTATAAGTTTATACTTCATGGCTAATTTTTGATGTACAATGTTTGCAACTTGGTTATGCCTATGAAGATAATCTGTTTGACAAAGCATTTTACACCCAGATACGATATGTTCAATTGTTTCGCCGTTCAAATTACATTTTCTACATTTATCTTCCACTGTGACGTCTTTCAGTATGTATTTTTTGTAATTGTTAGTCTTGATTACTTTATCTTGAATAGCGATCATAAATCCCTCTGTTTCGCTGAAAATGTCCCCGGACGTTAACCATTTATTCGATGCTACCCTATCGACGCTATCCTTAAGAAGTTCTTTATAATGTCTGCTATGTAACGTCTTTTCTGATATTCTGATCTCTTTTGCTGTGTCAGAATTTAGTTTTTGAATCAAGTTTAAATTTCCGTCATTTAAATTGAGGGGAGAAAGCGACTTGTCTGCCGATACTATAGCTCTATGAAGTTGTGAATGTGGGCATTTTGTATAAAAGTACTTTCTCAGAATTTCAATTTGTTTATAATATAAATTGTTTAAATCAATCAAGCCTCTTCCCCCTTTTTCTCTAGGTAGAGTCACTCGTTCTATTGCTGACTTAGGGTGATGACTTCTGTATTTGGTGAATGTTGTGCGGGTGAGAATTTCTAGGGCATGAAGTTCTGTCTGTGTCCAGTTAATAATTCCAAATGAATATGTTAGTACCGGTATAGCGTAAGTGTTAATTGCTTTGATCTTGTTTTTACCATTCAATAGGGAACATGCATACGATTTTTTTTAGTGTAACAAGTACTTAGTTTTATAGTCTGGTGTCCAACAATTGCATTTCCAAAAGTTTTTTTTTTTAAATTATTATTGAACGGGTCTAATAATGAATTGAATATCACATTTATTTGAATTTCCTCTTGCCGCGAAGAAACGCGCGCTGATTGGTCGGCGGCCTCTGTGACGCAGTATGATGGTTTGGCCTGCGAGCGCGCGACTGCTACACCTGTGTTTCAGTGCATGATGAGCGATCATTCACGCCCAACGTCGTGTTGTTATCAGTAGCTCGTATTGCATGAACTAAAATGACAGACGGAGGCTTGACAAAGGCCAACAGCACAAATTTACCGCAGATAGATGGTTTTATGGTGGCGAATTTCTTTGCGGGAAATGATCACTTCACTGGAGCGGAGTTACGGGATGTGAAGAATAATGCCAGTCACACATATTTTCTTGACTTCTTTTAGCCTAGTGTCTTACCACATAATTTGTTGTTTTTATACTCACGATCATATTTATTTTATACAATAAAAAATTATATATAAAATACAATGTGCCTTACAATACATACATTAATTTTGTCGTCATTATTCCGATTTGTTAATTATTTATCTCCGAAGTCCAAACCAAATCCCATCATGATTGATTTTGTAATACTAAATAATATGTAAAATATGTACATAGTAATACGCCCCCCCCCCCCCCCGAAATTCCATGTCGTATTGAGTGGCATTTTGAAAGGGAGATTTCGTGACGATATCGAGCTGGTTTAGTAGTCCCAACACTTCTTAAATGATCCCTTGACCTTGTACTCCCTCACAGCTGCAAAGAAGACACTTGAAGTCTTGTTGATAGTCGAGAGCTTGGATGAATGAGGGTCATGGACACTTCCCCCTTCCCCCTCCCTACAGATGCCCCCCCAAAACATTGTGAATGTAAACAATACTTAGTTTATGGATCAAGCAGATGTTAAATCACAATTTTTATTATATTCCTCTTTATTTATTTAAAACTTGAATTACAGCACATTATACTGTGATTACAGTTGCTAACCCTGTGACAAATTTAATAACCTCTAACCCACCACTACATGCTTAAACGTTTATCCTTCCAATCCCTAGACTGAGTTCATTATCTTATCTAAAATAAAACACATTGAAATGATCTTGGCAGCAAAACAACATCGATGTCATTGATATAGGGTTCTTACTGACATCTCGTCTCGCTGCTTCCAACCACTGTCTTTGTCGTTTATTGTTTTTTGGAAAACAAACCGTGAAAACAACATCAATACGTTGGAAGATAGGCGAACAATCACAGACCTGATATACTTGTTCAAAATCTTACGTGGTATGGTAGATATATATGTAATCAGTGATTTTAATTTCCGTGTACCCAACAAAAATACCCGGAATCGTGACGTGTTCCTGACTCCTAAGTGTAGAATAGATGTTTATAAATACTCATGTTTAAATAGGCTTATGTGCACTTATAACGCTGCAGTCAAGAAGCAAGATGACATTGACATCCATCATTTAGAACTAAGTGCTTTTAAAAACATAATTTTTAAGATGTATAACTTGCAAACAGGGTTGCTCAACGTGTAAACCAACAAACAATTCTTCACGCTCACACATACACTCACAACACACGCACACGCACATGCACACGCACACACACACTCTCACGCATACACTCAGAACACGCATACGCACACGCACACGCACACGCACACGCACACGCACACGCACACGCACACGCACACGCACACGCACACGCACACGCACACGCACACGCACACGCGCACATTTACTCACTTGTCCACGTTTTATTTACTATGTGTTTTTGTATCTTATTTTGTTCAATGACTGTTTTCTTTCTATCATGTTCTGTAGTCTAGTAGGTATATATTATATCACACTTGTGGGGTTCGTCCCCGTTGTTGATAAATACACAATAATAATCTTCTCTGGAGTCTTTACACTTGTGTTAGTACACATGGGTACTATGCACCACTTATAAGCGCCAGAAGATGTTTTAGTCTCCATAGTGCACAATGTTCGATGAGCGGTGTGGGCGAACGCGTGCAGTCGACTGCGCGACACCGGCAGACTACTATCATGTAACGTCACTAGCGATTCATCATGGCGGCGGCCGTTTTTTCGCGCCAAAAGAGTGAACGCAACTAAAACTATTATTTTGAGGGGTATAATGACTCGATTTTTAAATTGTAAAGACATAATATCAGTTAATATCGTGTACAGATTTTAAAAATCACATTAGAAAGTTCAGTGCAAGTTCCCTATTGTGTTTTTAAAATGGATCCTATTCGTTTCTTGTATGCAGAAATTAGTTTACTTTTCATCAGTTTATGATCAATTCGTTTAGCCTGCGCAAATCCTAGATATTTGTATATATCTTCTTCGTCCATTATTATTATTATTATTATTATTATTATTATTATTATTATTATTATTATTATTATTATTTTTATTATTATTATTTTTATCATTATTATTTTATTGTTGCAATACATAAAAAACTCGATCAAAACCGGCATAAACATGTTGTACGGACAAATGTCAATATTTCCATGTGTTTACCTTATTAAAATCTACTTAGAACTAATTAAATATAATCATTGTTCATATTATTTTTTCCAAACCAAACTGTGAGTGTGGATGCTATGTACGGTCGTGGCCGATTTGTACTTATCCCAGCATTCGCTCTTCGTACGGTGGAAAACCACGAAAACCACCATCAGGATGGAGAACTTCTTGAAGTCTTCATTCTTCTTAGTTCAAAAATTTTCGCACTATCCTACATGTGTTCAAAATTATTGCTTTTTGCATTTCGATGTATATGTTTGGTTGGAGACCAATAGTTTAATACTGTCATGGAGTTTACGAGGAACAATGCCATTTGCTGATATAATTAACGGTACAACAGTTACATCATTCTGCTTCCACAACCTTTTTATTTCAATAGATAATAATTCCTCATATCTTTTTATCTTTTACCGCCAAGTTGTCTCTACATTATTATTATCATTATTATTATTATTATTATTATTATTATTATTATTATTATTATTATTATTAGTAGTAGTATTATTATTATTATTATTATTATTTTTATTATTATTTTATTGTTGCAATACGTACAAACTCGGTCAAAACCGGCATAAACATGTTGTACGGGCATAAAATGTCAAGTATTTCCATGCGTTTACCTTATTATAAACTACTAAATACTAATTACAATATAAATATATCATTGTCCATATTATTTTTTCCAAACCAAACTGTTGATGCTATATAAACGGTCGTGTATTTTAGTCTCATGTATTTTTTTTTTTTATTATTCTATATTATGATCAACCTGGCAAAACACAAACATATTTCATTTGTGTAACTAAGAACAGATTTTTATTGATAAAAACAAGGTTAAAGTTTTCCATATAATTTTGGCGGGAAAAACGGGCCATGGCGTCACTACTTGTATGATGCAATCAGCCAATCATACACACTATAACTCCTCTTTGCAAATATCCATGAGAAACATACGTGAAATCGTGACTTGAAAGTATAAATAATATAGATATAATAATAAATAATAACAGTTATAACAATAAATAAGAACAGTAATAATAACAATAATAATTTTAATAATAATAATAATAATAATAATAACAATAACAATAAATAATTATAATATTATAATTTCAGACCGCTTTTTGTTTAGTTATTCATTTTCTGAGGATTTGACAACCGCTTGCCAGTTTTGACAACGGCTCGAGCAATAAGTTCTATTGTTTCATCTAGGAGGCAGTGGCGAATTTATTCATAAACAGTGACTTGATACAAGTAATGAGGTCACAGGCCGTTTTAAAAAAAAAGTGCGGGAAACAGAAAATCGAAAACTTTGAACCTTTGTAGAAATTGAGTTAATTACTTTAAATACTTTTAGATTACCGGTTTTGTGTTTTTACATGAACATCTATTTATTTAGTATACTTCCACACATATTGGAGACTCATGAGACTTCCCTATTATAGCAATAATAATATTATAGACCGGTATCAGACCGCCTTTTGTTCAGTTTGAAGATTTGACCATGGATTTATAATAGCTTGCCAGTTTTGACAACGGCTCGAGTAACAAGTTTCATTGTTTTATCTAGGAGGCAGTGGCGAATTTATTCATAAACAGTGACTTGATACGAGCGATCTAGTGGACCTTGGATACAAGTAATTAGGCATAGACATAATTACTATCTCTATGGTAATTAGGTCACAGCCATGGTCACAGGCCGTTTTAAAAAAAAAGTGCGGGAAACAGAAAATCGAAAACTTTGAACCCTTGTAGAAATTGAATTAATTACTTTAAACACTTTTAGATTACGGGTTTTGTGTTTTTACATGAAAATCTATTTATTTAATATATTTCAAACCATATTAGAGACTCATGAGACTTCCCTATTTGTACTCATCCCAGCATTCGCTCTTCGTATGGTGGAAACCACGAAAACCACCATCAGGATGGAGAACTTCTTCTTATTATTATTATTATTATTATTATTATTATTATTATTATTATTATTATTATTATTTTTATTTTTATTATTACTATTATTATTGTTGTTATTATTATTATTATTATTATTATTATTATTATTATTATTATTATTATTATTATTATTATTATTATTATTATTATTATTATTATTATTATTATTATTATAGAGAATATAGAGAATAATTATTATTATTATTATTATTATTATTATTATTATTATTATTTTTATTATTATTATTATTATTATTATTATTATTATTATTATTAATTATTATTATTATTATTATTATTATTATTATTATTATTATTATTAATAATTATTATGATATTGCTAAAGGATAACATAACAAGACACAGTTTTTAATCAGATACTACATGTCATTATATACTCTTACCGAATATATTTTATAAAACGATTCGCACGCAACACTGACAATGATATTCTAAAAACTATAAAATTTATCGTTCCTCAGGTAACAAATTGTTTTCTTTTAGTATTTCAGATAAAAGATGATCGGCTCAAAATGAAAGTTACTTTCTCTTTACAGAACATGTGTTTTATGTAGTTATTTACCCTTGATATTTACGATGAATAATCAATGTTGTATCACTGGCCTATCAATGTAATAAAAAGAAATCGAACATAATATCAATGTAAATGTAATGAATTATTTGCCTGTATTCAGGGTTGTTTTCTTGCTGTCCGCGAGTGACCCAAACGTTTGTAACCTGTGGATCCGCTATCACTTTCCAACATATTGAGTAGACAAGAACTGTAATGACGTTCATAACATTATCTTTTCTCATATCTTAACCACCCCAACCCCTCTCATGCCCGTAACACCAAACTAACACATTTCAATACCATTTCCAACTATTATTTACGAGAATAAAAAATTAATTGATGCACCTAATATAAAACATCGTAATAATAATACATAACTACGTAAAAAATATTTAATGATTTATCTTTACCGAATTTCGCGGACCCCCATGAGTCTACCGCACCACAGTTTGGAAACCTCTAACCAAAAGTATTAACTACGTAAAAAATATTTAATGATTTATCTTTACCGAATTTCGCGGACCCCCATGAGTCTACCGCACCACAGTTTGGAAACCTCTAACCAAAAGTATTCTGGTGACCTGCAGCCCGCAGCAACATTTCCTTAAGTAAATCAACGTCAATACCCTCGATCAGTTTGACATTTGGTTTGTTAATAGTCAAGTGGTCTAGCACGACCTGACCCCTGGTGCGATGTCCGTGCAACTCTACGGACAAGTGGACGTCTCGACTCTTGGTGACGATCTCAGGACAGAGCATCGCAGCCGTCACTATCGGATCGCAAGTGTAGTAAGTTGTCCCTCGGATTAGGGCATTCGGGCCGCTTGTGCGTTCCAACCGGTCGTAAATACTCTTCTCGGCGGTGTTCAGCAACTTCATCCGTTTGTTTCCGATGGATCCAAGAACTCCAAATCTCCACTCCTAAAAATCGAGGTAATTAACAATTAACTGTTTAATGTGTTACTGAATGCTCATAGTTAAAGAATGACCAGCTATAGTTGTCCCAAAACTACCTTACACATGCTTTCGTCACAGGCGATGGGTTTGTAGCCAATCAGCGATCGGTATTTGCGCGGGTGTGTCTCAGGCGGTTCGCTGGTTGGCTATGCATGCCTCGCCTGTGACGAAAGCATAATATGTAAGCTAACCTTGGGCCAAGCATAGCTTGCCAAAACATACTTGTTTACTCTCACCATAGATAATGGAGCGTCAACGCAAGTCTCCCAAGGCAGCAAGATGATTGGCCAATGGGCACTCGTCAGAACAATGTGGGCCGCTTCAGGATCATTATAAAAGTTAAACTCTGCTGATGATGTTACATTTCCCATTCCTGGAAATTAATAAACACAATTTGTAAATACGCAATTTATTACCATCGCTATTCATTTTACGTTTTCTGCCAGATTTGGCTCCAATACACTTGCGTATCTACCTATCTTCTATGCTATTCTCTCTCCCACCTCTTATCTGCTCTCTGCTATTCTGTTTCTGTTGTTGAAGTGAGAAAAGTGTGTTGCCTGGATTTGTAGATGAGGGCCTCACATGATCGAACCAATATCGGGAAATGTGGAATATTCCGTATTGGGATGTAAGAGTCAACAGTATCAAACGCTTCCCTTGACAGCTTTGTATTTCAAATAAGAGAATTATAATTGCATCAGATAAGCTACTTTCTGTCTATTTATAATTAATTGATTACTTACATTATGTTATAATTTGTTTTATACAATGTATAAATCATCATAATAAACTCCACGTTTGTGATTTTAAATATTCCAGATTATGCATTTCACACATAGTCCGTGGCTATAAAATGAAATAATAGAAGACTTCCTGTGCTTCCATTGGCTGGGTCTAATGATTTATAAAGTTCTGAGTTGATTAATTGTTAATTAATCTGATATTAACATATGAGATTCTTGAATTCTTACCCGTCGAGTTTTCTCCCACGAAATGTTATTATTTATGTCCGTGTCCGTTCTTAGATAGACGTTAGATGTTCCTAGAACGTTCTTATAGCAAGTGAAATATTTGGTAAGTGGTCCCAAACAGATCAAAGTAACTTTCTCATATCAGTGCTGTGTTGGTCCGTCGTTATCAAAATGAAGATGATTTATGAGAGTCAATTTCAATTACCTGTTGAGTTTCCTCCCATGATGTATACGTCCTTGACGTTCTTAGATATATCGGGGTATGTTCTTACAGCAAGTGCAATATTGGTAAGTGGTCCCAAACAGACCAAAGTAACCTTCCCCTGGTGGGTGGGCTGCGAAGTTATTCTGTTGAGTGCGCTCACAGCTCCCTCTGTCTGGACCATTGATATACTAGTCTCGTTTGGAAACTGAACATCTCCAAAACCGTCTTCTCCGTGGAACCTCCGGTGATTGGACGACGTACCGGCGAAGTCGGGAAGAATTAGGGGACTCTCTGCTCCTCTGTATACGGGAATCTGTAAAAAAGGGGGCACAACTTAGTATTCTCATACGACATATTCGAGTCCAATGATATACCAACTGAATTTTCTATTCTCTAGTTCCTACCACAGGTGCATTAGGGGTAATTTGCGACCTTTCTTGGTCACCTGGAACGGTGGGCGTGGCCAAAGAGGCGTGCACACTACTCAACAAAATAAGGCATTTTCGAATGTGTCAAAGAACGCCAGGAACTTGATGATTTTCGTTGAATTAGCGCCCATGAAAGAGTCAGTAGATAATGATCTGTGGTTTGTATGAGAATACTTAGTTGGGGCTAGTATACAATATAATCGCAGTAATTACATCAACGCAAAGATCAAGGTGTGATGTGACGTCATACTCACGTCAAGTCTGTCCACCGTCTCCAACAGTCGAAGTACATTAGTGCAGACGTTGTCCACGGAGGTGTTACCATGGACGCAGGTGATGCCCAGCACTTGTACGTCTGCAGCAAGCAGCATCAACAACGCTAGGGCGTCGTCCGTTCCGGCGTCCACGTCAACTATCACCTTCATCGGGCTCATTCCGCGTGACTGTGAGAGCTCACAGTTGTTGACTTGGTTCCGGTTTAGCTATTTCCACACACATATACACGAATAATGCGCGTTGACCCTGAACCGAAACTGACCTCGCGGACCATCATAGAACAGATAAGGCGGTCCATCGCGCGTCATCTAGGCATGGCCATACGTGGACCGTGTTACCATTGAGTTTGTTAGTGTTTACTGTTGCCACTTGCAGTTTTGCATTTATTTTTAGGAAAACAAACAAACAATACCTTTTTCTAAAGTTAAATACAAATTCACTTTTGACGGCTAGGGTTGCTACCATGATTGTAACTAGTGGGAAGAGTGTCTGGTACGAGACTTTGCCTAATTAATAATACCAATAATACAGTGGGATTGTGTTTAGTGGTGTTTATCGGTTTATATTCAGTTGAGAACCTGACCAGGCTGGTCGTTTAATTGTTGTTTTCATTGTCATTGCTGTGGTCGCGTTTTTCGACCGGTCGCACTTTACGGTATACATGACTTATGACGTCGTCGCTTTTCCGTGTGTTCACATATTATACGATAAAGAAATAAAACAGGACACTGGACACATACTGTATAACGTTTTTGTTGGTTGTTGATATTGAGTTGAGTTGATATTGGCTTGTATCCTGTAGTATGGCGGGCCACAGGCAAGGGAGTAGGTTGTTACTTGTTGGTGTGATTTATCAGGAATAGCAACACTATATTTACAACACCACCACCAGACCACCGTAATCCGGAGTGAGGGCGGAAGCCTGGAACCAGTGGTCAAGGCAGTCGACTGCCCGCCTCGCCAAGCTGCAGCTAAACTGGCCGAACCCCTCCTCCTAGGGGGTGGACTGTCAAAATAACTAGGGAGGGAAGAACTAGAGATGTTTGAATAGTATGGGAGAATTATTTGACAAGGTTTTCCGTTTGACTCAATCCTAGCATTTGCCTTGTGACTGAGGAAAACCTCGGAAAAATCTTCAGTCAGGATGGTCGGGGACTGGTAAGAACCGGCGACATTCACACAATAGCTAACTGGAATCATTTACTTTTAAATCATCTAGCCATTGTGTCCGGTTGTCCTCGTCATTTGTATGCTTTTCTTGTGTTCAACTTCCTGTTTTCGGTAAATTGGAACCTAAGGTGTCCATGGCTAATTGTGCGAAAGTTTTCATGTCTCTATCTCTATCTTTTTCGGGATTTGTTAACTTTGAAAATAGCCGCGCAACCACTTGAACCACAGCCTTGTATTTGAGTCTTGGTGATTAGTTCGCCAACAACACAACCAAGAAGGCTGTGCGTAAATAAACACTCAAAACTCTCCAAGTGAAAAAGTGAACTGTCAGTGCAGGAAAAAAACTTTAAAAGTAAGCTGGGCCTAGCCTGGGCCTCCACTAGGGTGCAGTATGACCATGACCATATTGTCCTTCCTACGCCTAGGAATACCGGAAAGATGGTTGTAAACACACTCGTGAATATTGGGTTAATATAGGCTAGTCTTCGCAAAACTACCTTAGAGGCCTAGGCCTAGGCTCGACTCGGGAAAATGCAATCAGCTGAGGATGCAAAATACCTAAAACGGTAAGTATGCCTAGGAATAGGCCCTACCATCTTCCCCCCTGCCGCTTTGACATATAATGCTTTTAAACTTGCCCTTCGAAGGGGCTTAGCTGTAGGTGACCTAACCTCAAACCACTGCCCGTTTCATTTCGTTCTACATAACCTCTGTTGAAACTAGAATTTTGAATGTTTGTGATCTGCGCTCGTATCTGTTGCATTCTAGAGCTAGGCCTAGGCTAGGCTAGGCCTAGGCCTAGGCCTAAGTCACCTTGTGAAAGTTCAATGTAAGGACGTAGGCCGACACCCTAGATCGAAGACCCCTACTAAGGCTGCATCTCAAAGCTGCTAGGGGCCTATTTGGGGTAACTAACGTGGGTTGTTATCGCCTAGAGCTACTTGAGCTTGGACATGTTATATGTATAAGAGCATGTAGGCCTAATGCCTGTGTGCACACACACAAAACAACACTTCTAGGCTATACACACATGTTTAACGTTTAAGATTTAGAGATCGAACTATAGGAAAACAACGTTAGCGTTCACACATGGGGCTAGTTTTTACCACAAAACATTCAATTTATGTTAAGCCTTAACCACAATAGGCAACACGAGTATATTTTTGTTGTTGAACCAATCAGTTTAAATAATCTAGATACGTATCTACAGAAAATAGTAATTGGTAATATGTTTAGTAGGCCTATTGAATTTCTTGTCACATTTGTTAGAATTTCAACTCGGGGAAAAGAAACACATGGTGTTGGCTAGATGTCACTGGAGTCATTTTGACTCCACACACCAAGCTATGCCTTGTCGGCTCGTCAAAGAGCTGTGACATGGGAAAATCTGTAAATTGGGTTTTGGGTGGGGGCACCGGGGGAGGGGATTGGTCAGGCACCCCATAGGCCTAAGTCACGGTTAAACGTGTATAAATATTTTTGTGCACGTATATTTTCGTGCGGGCGTTTACACGTTTAAACGACTCAGACCTATTCATTACGTGGTTTTCATAGATTTATGCAGTCATTGTGTAAATAGACCCAACTTATGGGCAACTACTATTCATAAAAATGTCTTGTTTACAGAAAAATAAGATCTCGCACCATTGATGTTCATCCAACAGAACAAGCTCTTGTTGTTAACTACGAGTTGGAGGCACTCATACTTGGAGATCTGGGTGATCCTCTCCTTGGAAATAAAAAGGCAAGTAGGTAGGGCCTACCTTTTATGCAATCGTAAGAGGATTATTATTATTATTAATTTAAAGGCACAAAACATCAAGATTATCAATGCTTATAATATTTATATATTTTGTGTTATGCTTAAATTCACTGGAACAGTCTCTTTTAACCCTGATAAGCTGACAAGCTGGCATTATATTGTAAATTCAATATCATAGAATTTAGAAACTAGTGATGACTTCAGGTCCAAAAAGTACGAACCGGTTTCTCCACTTCGGACCAGTTTTTAGGGCATATTTTTTTATGAACCTATAGTCATTCATTTAACAACTTAGACAACTTATATTTGGCATGTCTAAAAGTACCTAGAAAACATTCTTTGAACAATGTATCACAACCCTTCAGATAGACTATGTAAAACACATAGTCCCGATAATTGATAATTGTGTAAACAAAATAGATGAGCCTAGATAGTAGGTATACTTTGTGTCAGCTAGGTAGCGTTACGTGAGTGATTTTTTGGGAGCGTACGGCTGTGAGCGGAAGCGGGTTGGAAAGTTGGAACCGGTTTCCGGGTACCCGATGTCATCACTTAGGCCTATAGAAACCCTGTTGACTTGTTTTCACAGGAGTGTCAGAAAATCATACGCCTCAAAAGCCTCAATGCAGACACAGACTGCTCTGCTTTGGCCAAGGAAGTTGTCGACAAATGCAGCCTCATTCATCCTTCGAAAATTGAAGAAGTAGAGCATCTGATTCACTATTTACAAAAGAGAAGCAGTGATGCTTCTTCGAATAACAGTGGTAAGATCCAAAACTGATCTTCAGCTTCACATAACTAGTAGAACTGCTAATTAAGGATACCACTCAATGACAAATTTCAGAAATAAAATTATGAGAACTCTTGGTAATGACATGCATGCATCAGTATCACACAAATATAATGTAAATTTGGTATTTGTCCTTTGTGTGTGTGGGTGTTAGGAGGGAGAGGTGGGCAAAGCAAATAGCTGTTTTAGCATAATTTATATTTTAAGTTCACCTTTAGACGTGCGGACATTTTACATGAGGTAGTAGTTTTCAATAAACAGTGGATTTTCATTTTCTAGGTGTGTTGTTGGAGAGTAGAGAATCTCCTTGTCCCAACTCATCTTCCTCTTCATCAGACGGCCATGGCGAGAAGGCAAGTATCACAGACATAGAGGCTTACGTGGAACTACTGTACGAAGAACTTGACCAGAAAGTCAAGGGTTCGGCACTCATATTAAATCTTGCCAGGAGTCCTGATAATCTGTTTGAGCTTGGAAACAATGGTAAGGAAGCTTTTATTCACTTTGTAGATTTGCTTATCAGGCCCGTGCTTACATGAGTAACTACGTATTATATCACTCTTTGTCACATCTTTTTCAGAATCTGTTTTGAGTGCATTAGCTCGAGTGCTCAGAGAAGATTGGAAACAGAGTGTAGATTTATCTACAAACATAGTGTACATTTTCTTCTGTTTCTCAATGTACACTGTATTCCATAATGTTATTCTTCAGTATAAGGTATGTTATTCTATAATGTACTAAATGTCTGCCATCCTTGGTAGAGGTGGAGAATCAATTTGTTAAACTGAATGTATAAAATGAAACATTGTGTTTTATAGAAGTGACAAACAGCAGGACTAGGATGTTTATCTGAGACTTGGTTGTTAGGTTGGATCCCTCTGCATGGAGGTGATTGACTCCGAGCTCCGGCGCTATGACCAGCTGAAAGAAGACCTGGACACGCGGCGCCGGCGAGCGGAAGGAGGGTCCACGCGAGTACCAGAGCCGGTCAAGAAGCCCGTCGAACAAGTGTCGCACATACCCGTGTCGCACATACCCGTGGCTTCGGGGGACGTCAGGAAGCGGAAGCTTGCAGACGTCAATCTAGGGGAACAGAGAGATGAGAATCAGAGACTAAGAGAAGATTATGAAGCCAGAAAAAACAAGTTTGAACTTTTTAAGAAAAAACAAGAACAGCTTATTAGGGGTACGTACATAGTTGTATGGGCCTATTAAGAATATTTTAATTTGACCTCTAAACAGTTAGGGCTGTAGTCTCTGAAGCCAGTTAAACATGCAATGACAGTTCTGTGTAACAGGACGTTCTACTCGCCATTTTATTTCGGAACCCATGTTGCCGCTATACATCATCATTTAATTGAGGAACTGCTTGCACTTATTGATAAACATTGCAAAGCTTTTCCAGTGTTAAAAATATTTTCGATTTGAGTGGCGGCTAGAAAATCTAATATAAATATGAACTAGCTAGTTGCTCATTTTCTCATGGCATCACTTCTGTGTTATTGCTGTCACATAATTAATTTTCAAATGTGATTGACAGTTCCAAAAAGCCTTGTTACACGGTCAACTTATTGATGCAATGTTGACTCAACTTGTTGATGGCTTAGTATTTTAAATGTATCACTCCAGCAACAGTTGACGAGAACAGTAACGCTACCTACTGGCGTCTGTACTGAACTTAATGTGTCTATGTAGCGATCTGGTGGTAGAGTTCGCAAGGTCTGTCAATCCCTTAGCGGAGGTTTGGTAAACCGGGAGTTCGACGTGTCATGTATGCCATCCATCAGTATAAACATAACACTCGACGATATGATCACATGACAAAATATCGGTCAGCCATTGGTTGAATGCCGTCAACATTGCTCGGAAGTAGAACAAGTGCCAACTTTTCGTCAGCACATTGCCCTACAATGTTGAGTCAACTTGTTTAAGTGTGACTGCAGTGTATCTCGGTTCCTTGCTATTTAAATGTGGTCAACAAGTTGAGTAACAATTTGACTATGTAATAGTCTTTTAGATAAAAATATTGATCAGTTGTGAAGAAGTTCGGAAAGTAATTTTATCTGACGAAAGTATCTTCTCTGTATTGATGCCAACGGCTTAAACGGCATGAAAGTCACTATGAAAATGTACGAGATACTAGTGACTAGTGACATGCCAAGGCATAGGTCTTCACCACCCGTTAATCCATGGACTTACCAAAGTAGGCTAGCTTGAACATCTGTTGGTGACATTATTGAATATTTTATGATTCACTAGGAACAATGACAATGTGCCACAATTGTCCACTCAGCACTAGAGTGGACAATCTACCAATAGATTATTGTACTAGTGTCTATGAGCGGAGCCGATCATTATGTCACTCATGTGTAATACCGGTAGATGTGTAACTACCTAATAAGTACTACTTCAGGTTGAAGTCTGGAATATTCTATAGTCACAACTCACAATATAAATCTCCTGTCTGTCTGTCTGTGTCTCCTGTGCAGGGGCTCAAGAAATTCTTATTTTAATTTTATTTAGTGTATGCATATGAATTTGAAATGGATTTATTATCTTATAATAATAGTTTTGGTTTCTCACATCTGATGTTTTAATAAGTGCCTACATTATTACAGTTTCATTTTATCTACTGATGAATATTGCCGAGGACACCAAAGTAGAAGACAAAATGCGAAAGAAGAACATAGTTGGGATGCTAACCAAGACATTGGATCGTGACAACACTGAACTCATCCATCTAGTCATGATATTCCTTGCAAAGTTGTCGCTCTTCCGTGATAATGTTAATGATATGGTAAGGTGCCAAAATGTTTGTTTGCTCCAGGTTATTTTCTATTGTTCTTATAGTAATGTCTTGTCTCAAATTCTTGTTTCAGAGTGATTTAAATGTTGTTGAAAAGCTCCCAAGAATATTAGCATTGGATAATACTGACGTTACCCACGTTACTCTTCGCTTGCTCTACAATATGTCCTTTGACTCGACGTTGCGAGAGAGAATGGTCCGCGTGGGCTTCCTGCCAAAGCTTGTGAAACTAATGAGTATGTACACTTAATTTGATTCTATGTTTATGTTAAATAGCAGGGACAGACTTTAAAATACACCTATAGGCCTAAACAGAAGAAAGTAAAACACATAGAAGACTAAACAATAAGCCTACCATTCGACTTGACATTAGCAAATCGATACCATGTCAAAAGTTTCTACATCGCATGTAAGACACATTATCGTTGTATTAAACATTATCCACATTATCGTTGTATTAAATAGCCTAATAATTTTCAGAAGACAAAATAGTTCTAAATCTATCTTAGGAGCAGTATAGAGTGACCTTTGCTTCAATCAGACATAAGATGAAGACTGTGTTAAGTCCGAGATGGACCATATACCCCTGTGTTGCACCGAAGGGTGGTTATAACAGGGATTGATTGTGTCATTCAGTTGTCGAAAGTCGTGATGAGGGTTTGACAACGGACCAGAGAGAGATGACAATATTGTGGTTAAAGATCTGGGGTACATTCAATCGTCTGTATCGTTACAATTTGGGGGAGATGCTACTGTCAGTTGATTCATGTGTTCAAGGTTTCGTCAAGAGGAAGTAAGAACGCACGAAAAAACAGGTGTTTTGTTAGACAAATTCCAGTGTCGTTAGCAGACGCTCAATAAAAAGTTATCGTGACGTCAAGCTACGTTGACTTCGCTAACATAGTGCTGAATATTGGTAGGGTATAGTTTGACTTTGATTACATTATATTGCAAAAGGGCACATTTTCGCACTTTTTGATAAATATTATGATTTATGAGTATAATTTATGAGCTATAATTACCTGTATTATTACTATTATATTATTAATTATCATTTTATTGTTGCAAACAAAACTGAAAAGACTATAGACATAACAAAAAATAGATATTTCCCAGCTAAAACCATCACACTGAGCACTAAAAATCCGTGTGTCTGTGTGAGATCGTCAAATGTTTCCGTGTATTTTGTACCAAAAAAGACTAGTACTAAACATAAAAAAATTACAGGGTTAGGGTGTTAGTGAGCCAAACTACATACTGGTGTACTAACTTATCCTTTATCTGTTATTTAGTGCAATAGGGCTGAGTCGTACTATAAAGTTTAAACGTGTAAATGCCTGCGCGAAAATATGTGTGTACAAATACACCAATCCTCCTCCCCCCCCACCACAACCAAAACCCAAGCTCGCAGATTTTTCCAATAGGGCGAGTTCGGGCCTATCCGACGAGGCATAGCAGTGTGTAGAGTCAAAATAACTGTAGACAGTTGCGACACAAAAAGGTGGAGGTATAATCGACAATGAATATATTAAAATCACCCGTGTTGTTTGTTGAAAAAAATTTTTTCGCGAATATTACTAATCATTTTTTGTTATTATTTTGTGAACAGGAGGGGTGTTATATTTAAACGCGAAAAATTCCAAAAAATAAACGTTTACAAAATGAAACGTTTTCTCCCAGCCCTATAATGCAACATTTCACGAGGTCTCTTATTTCCGTTCCAGCCAACGACGGTCAGATCTCTATCGTTCTGAAGCTGCTTTACCACCTGAGCATGGACGACCGCTGCAAGTCCATGTTCGCGTACACGGACTGCGTCCCGCTCGCCATGGGGATGCTGCTGAGCGGCGACGCCGATAGAACGCCCGTAGAGCTGGTCGCCCTGTGCGTCAACCTGGCGATCAACAAGCGGAACGCCCAGATGATGGTCGAGGACAACCGGCTGCAGTCGCTCATGATACGGGCGTTCCAGCATCAGAACTCGCTCGTCATGAAGATGATACGCAACATCGCGCAGCACGACTCGACCAAAGCCAACTTCATTGTGAGTCGATCGGCGGAGACGGGGTTGTTCATTGGAAATTTATTTCCCGTGGCCAGTCTATGTTTTTGTTTCAACGTATCTTGACTAACGTATTCATGTAATTTACCTATTATGTATTTTCAATAATCCCTTTTTCAATAATATTGCAGCAAAATTTCACTAATTGTATTTATATATTCGGTTTGAGGGTTTGAATCACCCTTTCTAGAAGTGTTTATTAACAATATAGGCCTAATGCAGTGTAGTATTCAATTCACGGAGAGATGAAAGTTTTGGTGGGTTCCTCAAAGTGGGTGGGTGACCAGTGGGTGCAAAGAGCGCTATTGTGCATATTGCTACTCGCCCCTTATTCTACAACTATCGCATCGTTACTCACGTTTGTTTTGGCATTCGTGCCGACCCTCGTTGTGACCTCAACGCTCACCGTCTCCCATTTGGTCCCGGGATAGAATAGGTCTAGGGTAACCGGTAAATCCACCCAGGGTACGAATTGATGAGGGGTGGGGGATTACCCCCTTTTGATAATTTTATCCCTGGTTGTTTGAAAGTGGTGCAACATTTTTTCATTTTCTTTTTCAAATTCATTTTTTCAATGTGTAGCGTCTTCTTAAACATTAATAATTTTGCAAACCCTGACCTATGAATTCTTCAGAAATTCCGTTGTGCAGAAAATAATGCTATCAATCATCATTTAACTAGGCCTATTAATTGATTTCTTATTAATTTATTTGACACCATACCATTGGCAGTATTCAATTACTAGAGTACTGGTGGAGTATCCAAGGCATGGAACGTTTCGGTCTTAAATTTGTGTTCTTTTAATTTAAAAGAGGATCTTACATCAGTTCAAAATCAATTTTAAGATAACGTACTGTTAAATTAACTCAATTAGTAGTAGTGCATTGCATTTGCAACTTCTAGTGCTCTCTGCTGGTTAATGAATGTAATCGTTTACTGAGCCATGGAATGAAGTGGTTTCTATCAGCAGTCTGTAGGCCTATACCTAGGCCTGTTCCTAAATTCGGTGTTAAATGTTTCAGGAATTTGTGGGCGACATCGCCAAGGCAATTGTTCAGTGCGAGAATGAAGACTTTGTTGTGGAATGTGTGGGAGTCCTTGGCAACATGACTTTGCCTGATCTCGACTTCTCCGCTCTCATTCGAGAGTTCAATCTGATTCCATGGATTCTAAACGTCCTCTTACCAGGTGACTAAACATCTTATATTTGTGGTAGGATCTACCACATCTACAGCTAAAGACTGAGTACTTTAAGAAATTCTAGGCCTAGATCAGTTTTTTTAATTGATGTTGATTGTAGAGACGTGTAAAAAAAATAAAAAGTTCTTAAAATGAAAGGTAAAATAATTTTTTTTTAGTTGAATTTGAGTTAAGTGTGAAATAGTGTGTGTCAAATATGTCTTTGTTAAATGACGGAACTACCTACTGGACACATTTCAACAACAAACAGATCTTTGAATAGAGACAAATGAGGCTCCTTCTTAGGGATGTCAATACCCGGAAATAGTTGTACCCGGGTACCCTCGCGCCGTACCCGGACTACCCAAGTAGTAAATAATACTAAATACGCGTTTTATCGTCATGGGTGTCAAATGATTCGCAAAGTTGTGGAAAGAGACATTATATTGTTAAACGGTATCAGGTTGCATTGTCTTCGATGCAAAACGATCGCGGAAGTATTCAACAAAGCTATGAATTCGGTGGTCGGCCGCGTCAAAGCGATGACGTCGTAGTCCGAGCTCGAACACGAGAACATGATTGCGGTAAAGCTACGACGGGCAGGTGCGCTCCCTCGGACTCGCAACCGTTCCGCAGCATTCTTCCATAGGCCTACAAAAGATGATACTAATTGGGCTTTACGTCTCATTTTTTTGCGACGATGACTATTCTTGACGAGGGGGGGGGGTGTCAAGTTAAATGCCGGCAAATTGAAAAGCGCGGCTCGTACACTCGCACAAAGAGGTCAGTAAGGGAAAATATCGCAATGTTGAATTGATTTCGTTTTGAACAGAAGAAGGGAACGGATAATACTGGGTAAAGGGTATTGAAAAGTTGGAACCGTACCCGTGTGTACCAGGCGGGTAACGGGTACCCTTTGACATCCCTACTCCTTATAAGTTAGAACCCATACTACACTACATATGTATGTAGGGATTGTAATGGTTGTACTACGTATGTAGAAAAGAGAAAAACTAAAAAGCAGCTTTATAATTAAATTTAGTAGTACAGTAAAGTAATTCTCTAGAAGTAGCCCAGTATCCCTCCAATGTTGTACTTCATCACTGGAGTTTGTTTAACCTTATCAAAATCCTCTCTTTGTTTTAGAAAAATATGAAGATGACTTAGTGTTGGATGTCGTTGTTCTTCTTGGAACAGCTGCGATGGATCATGTGTGTTCAATTCTGTTGTGCAAAGCTGACATCCTTGTTTCTCTCATCGAACTCCTGAAAGGTGATTACAATAATTAATATTGATGTGAATAGCCTACGTACTGGTTGGATATCCCACGTATACATTTTTTTAATATGATGACAGAACATGTGATTTGGCCTCTTCTGGTACCCAAAATGAGCAAACAATATTATTTCTTAAGATGTATGATGAAGTTATAACAGGTTGGGCGAACAGTCACTAACAGCTACAAACAAAGATAAATGTAACAATTCACTCCCCCTCAGACACTGTCCAGGTGTCTGTTCAGTGTTCACGAACTGTTAATTAAATATTCACGGATCTTCTTTTTCTTTTCATATGAACAAATGATTGGCTTACTATTATTATGCCATCATGAATTGTCTGTCTGTCCAATAGAGACTGGATTCTCTTTCCTCGTACATAGTTCATGCCAGGTGGTACACCAATCTAGTATTTTGTCTTGAACAATTGAGCAATCAAGCTCTATACCGCTAACGCATCACATTTGTTCCAGCCAAACAAGAAGATGACGAGATGGTTCTCCAGATCATCTACGTGTTCTACCAGGTGTCGCGTCACGCCGCAACGCGCGACTACCTAGTCAAGGAGACGGAGGCTCCAGCTTACCTCGTTGATCTCATGCACGACAAGAACACTCAGATCAGTAAAGTCTGCAATGCCTGCTTGAACATCATTGCCGTATGTATATTGTTGTATTACAGTACAGTGATGATGCGATTCAGCGGTTGTGGATAGTTCGATAATATTAACTTGTCATTCTGGTATGTTTACAACAAGTGATTGACAGGTGTTATTGACAGGTGTTATACAATGGCCAAAGTGGTTGATATAGGTTTGACAATGGACGAGAGTGAGATGACAATAGTTTGGTATAAAATCTGCAGTCCTGTTGAAGCCTCCATGGACATCCCTCTGTCGTCACACAAAATGAGAAATGACGCATCTAAAGGGCTTTAATTAAATTTGTGGCTAGTAATAAATCTAGTAATTGCTTTCAACTTCGAAGGGGTTGGGATACCTCGTCCAGAACAAAGCTTCACTAAGCGGTATTGGCCAAGTTCTCACTTTTTTCATTAATTGTTCCCGCATTCCGAAGAATGTTTGTTAAGTTAGTTACCGGATTTCAGGTATTTGTTCGTCAAGTGGGTAGGTAGAGGGGAACCTGTAAGTCAAATTTGCATTGTTTTACTTCATGCAGTCGTAATAATTAGTATTAGGGATGTCAACGATTACGATTAAATCGATTCGATTAATCGATTATTAATCGAAAACGATTAATCGATTATTTAAAAAAAAAATCGATTTTAAATTTTCGCGCTTTTTTAAATTTAGTTCTCAAGATCTACCGCCTATTCGAGCGCGAGCGCTAGCATCGCTATTGCTCAGTTTCATTTACAGTAGGCCTAGGCCTAGGCCTAAGAACAGCAACAGCATAACTTTGCGTCATAATTTGAGCCGAATTTCCAGTCATATTTTGAATAGCTGTGTCTAGTCGCCTACCCTAGACCCAGCATTCGACGCCTACGATCTATAAAAATACGAGTTGTTATGTTTGTTCACAAATAACAAGAGAAGTAAGGTTAGAAAAGTCGCTACGATTTTTAGTTCACATCACGTAAATTTTAATCACGCTGCACATGAAAATAATAATATTACGACGCATATTCAGCATACTTAACTACTTATTGGTTAAAAAAAAAACGGGAAGTGAATAACTATAGCCCTTCAGGCCTAGCTAGGACAGAAATTATCGTCGAAATCTTGGACAGAACATAACAAAAATACTCAGTGACGTAAAATATATCGATAGTCGAAAAGAAGTCGAATTGCGAACTCGTGGCTTGCGCGGGCAATTCAAACTAACCGAAACCAGACCGAAGTTTGGAAGAAACTTGCTACTATACCGACATTTAACAAAACGATTAAAATCGATTAATAATCGATTATGGAGGTGAAAGTGAATTCGATTATCGATTATAATAATTTAATTGTTTGACATCCCTAATTAGTATACATTTTGTGTATCACAGTAAACAAGCAGAGTGGAACTTTAAAAATAAACTTTGCATACAGCCATAAATATGAGTATGTATACTGCAGGACTGTAACAGCGAATGGGCCGAGCGTATTTGTCGAGAGAAGTTCTGCTGGCACAACTCTCAGTGGCTGGAGATGGTCGAGAACAGTTCGATGGACGGCTCCCTTGTCGGCAATATGGACGAACTACCGTCGTACAAGAACGATTTATTAGACAACAGTATTTTCCAAACTGGTATGTATTATTTATTATATCATTATTATTTGCAATTTGCTGTTTCCCAAGGCCCGGTTGTATGCCTTTAATCCCGAGAGAAAGTAGTTCTTCAAGCAAACAATATGTGTTGAATGAACATCTATGAAAAAAGTACTAAACACACCTCCCAGTGAAAGCTATTTGCTATAGATCATGTACCATTTAGTAACATGTTTTGGGGTATGTGGCATCCGCATAAGAACACATTTTACTCGAACATTTCGCCTTCTCTAATTGTTCATCCGATATAGGTAAACAATACAGAACTTGCCATCTCACGAGTTTTTAAATTTTTTAAATATTCTCTAGAAAGATATGTGTACACACTGACATAAGTAAATAAAGGGTCAGACAGAACAATTACCCCCTAGGCATATGTCTTTTATTTTAACAACTATCCAGCACTCACCCTATTATTTTCTGGCTCAACCTAATTTGTTAATCAATAGGCAACACACGTTGATGAAAAATAACGATCAGTACAGTCCAATAGAGACTGGATTCTCTTTCCTCGTACATAGTTCATGCCAGGTGGTACACCAATCTAGTATTTTGTCTTGAACAATTGAGCAATCAAGCTCTGTACCGCTAACGCATCACATTTGTTCCAGTTGTTGTAATTTGATCATCTTCTTGTTTGGCTGGAACAAATGTGATGCGTTAGCGGTACAGAGCTTGATTGCTCAATTGTTCAAGACAAAATACTAGATTGGTGTACCACCTGGCATGAACTATGTACGAGGAAAGAGAATCCAGTCTCTATTGGACTGTACTGACCGTTATTTTTCATCAACGTGTGTTGCCTATTGATTAACAAATTAGGTTGAGCCAGAAAATAATAGGGTGAGTGCTGGATAGTTGTTAAAATAAAAGACATATGCCTAGGGGGTAATTGTTCTGTCTGACTCTTTATTTACTTATGTCAGTGTGTACACATATCTTTCTAGAGAATATTTAAAAAATTTAAAGACTCGTGAGATGGCAAGTTCTGTATTGTTTGTTATTAGTAAATTAGTTATTAGGGTCTACACTCTACATATGGAATGACAAAATACTTTGAAGTTTATGCATACTAATTAATTTCCTATGTGAGTAATGTGACCATCAAGTGTTACAGTAATAGAAATATTTATTTATACGAAGTATTTAATTGGCTTTCAAACTAGTGTACTTGAATAGGTAATTACTATGTACATATTTCAGTACGCCTACATGATGAATTTCATTTAACGAACATAAAATTGAATAATTCTTTAATTATAACTATATATAAACATGACATGACAATTGATGATACAGTAATTTGATTTTGGTTTATTTGGTGTGTAACAAGTAACGACATACTCGACATCTACGTCATACGATGTCGGGGGGTGATTGCAGGAAAGAGACAAGTAGGATAGGACCACTCAATGTTTAATGATTTAATGGAGTCAAGTGGAGGAAAGGGAAAGAGAACCACCTCATTTTCTCACCCTTACGGTCGGCAGAGGCATAACCTGGACCAAATTTACCCCAGGCCCAGATGTAGAGACAATAATTAACATTGTCATCCTAATATAGGCCTAGGTTCAGACAATAATTAACATAGACTTGTATGAATCTATGACATTTCCTAGTTTCCTACATTCTTTCCATTAATAAGCTAGCTTATATGCCAAATCATAATAAGCCTAAGTGACATCGTATTAAAAATGTACATAGGCTACAGTACATGTGCAAACCATTGATTTTTTTAAATCAAATCAACCCCCCCTTGAAAATGTAATGATTCAGCATTAGTCATCTAGAAATTGTAATTTTGCAGTTGATCTTTTATTCCAACTGGTGTTCATTATCTGGATGTGTTATGTCATGCATAGATATTTCTGTTGAACAATTATGAGGATGGCCGACTGTGATGTTGAGACCCTGAGTGACACTGAGTTAAACACTTGGTCGGTAGTTCAAACTTTTATTCCAACTGTTCATTATGCAAATCTTCTTCAGGCTTAAACAGTTCTTTCACTGAAGACCGAATGGCGCTACTGAGCAAGCCCGACTGCGATGTGGACGAAGATGGTGTACACAGTACTTTCGCTTGCTCGTCCCGTGCCTCTTCGCGCAGCAGCAATGAAGATCTTCTTTTGGGGCCAAGATAGTGTCGAGTGTCTACTACTGTATTAGGATAACAAAAAGCTTTACGTTTCTAGTCATGCTTGCCAACGTCTGAAGCACAACACTACTTGCAAGCGTAGTGTTAATGACGCGCACTTTTGTCCTCGCTTTAATACTTATTGTTCTGATCTGATCAAGCAATATTGTATATTGTTTAACCCCTTCACTGTGATATATGGGGCATACATACCAGTGCAATGCTTTGCATGTAATTGAATAAGTTGTTACTTGATTGCATTACATGTCATACATAATAGATTAGTCTCTTACTTTTTTTGATTGACGGACGATTGGCCATACCTTGAACAGCTATCTTATTACAGTTTCATGTGTTAATGTGTACCTGTTTTCCCAACCCTTGCCAAGAATCTTTGTTTATTTATCCGTTTTATATTCAACCTGAACTGCTTCCTCTATCGCATTTCTAACCATTTAGTGTTCTTGCAGTTAGAGACTTCTAAAACCTGCCTCTTTTGAGTCTACTTAATATTAATAATGTAGCTCTCTTGCACTTGGGCACTAGGTAAATTTATAGTACTATACTTCAGAAAAAATTGCTCTTCAATCTTCATAGGCCAACAAAATTTATATTTAACATAACATAATGAATATAACATTTGGACATGGCCCTACTAAATTATTGACTCATTTTCAAAGCAGGCATGTAAGTCTTAAATTAAACATGAATAATAAATACTTCACAACTTGTTGCCCTAAAAATAAAATACATAAAACTGAGTATTCAGTTTAGTGGCAAAACTGTTGTTCACTGTATAGAAAATTAGTTTTAAAATGGAGGAATGCAGAAGACAAGCATAATATTATATTACTGTACATAATAATAATAAAAATAATAATAATAATAATAATAATAATAATAATAATAATAATAATAATAAGCATAACTCATTATTGAGGCGCATCCAGCCACCTCACTCGTCATGCATGCACACATTCATTAACACGTCCATTCACAATTACATAAATAAAAATTAGAGATGGGACGATTCTTCAAATTGGCCGATCCGATTACCGATTACGATTATTAAAAAACCAATCCGATTAACGATTTTTCAACCGATTATTAAAAAAAGTGCAACTCGATTCAAACGGGTCTAAGCTATACTACTAGTATCAGAACCACCAATATCAACCAATATCAACTATAGTCCAAGAGCCAGCAACATAAAAGCTCCCCTCATAAGGTACATATGTTTTGACTATTGGAATAGGAGCGGAAAAACTACTCTACTAACAAAACGCGCGTCTTACTCCTAAACGTGGGGGCTTTTAGGCCCCACAGAGGGCCAAAAAAGCCGAAAAAAGGCCCAAAGTTCCCCTCATAAGGTACATGGATGGAGTAAACGCCATTTTGTAGAGATAAGTGTCCCAAATAGGAATTCGAAGAGTAAGACGGGATATTAGGGGGAGTTTATCGATCAGACGCCATTTTACCTAAAAAGGGCCATTTTTTATTTTGACACATGCATGCCCTTAAACACTCAAATCATATCCGGAAATGTCTCGAGACGTAGAAAAACATACATTTTAAAGAAATTTTGGGTTATTGTCCTCGCCAGACGCCCTCAAAAGCGGCCCAAAAAGGCCAAGGTTCCCCTCATAAGGTACATGGATGGATTAAACGCCATTTTGTAGAGATAAGTGTCCCAAATAGGAATTTGAAGAGTAAGACGGGATATTAGGGGGCGTTTACCGATCAGACGCCATTTTGTCCAAAAAGGGCCACTTATTATTTTCACACGTGCACGCGCTTTAACACCCAAAACATATCCTTAAATGCCCCTAGAGGTGAATACATTTCAAAGATATTGTGTGATGTCCTCGCCAGCCCCCCCCCCCCCCCCTACAGCCTCGATCCGGATGCGACAGTTTTGAAGCTCCGCCCACCCCTAACTTTAATATACCAGTATTTATTATTATTAATGTCAGGATTTAAGGATATGTTTTGGGTGTTAAGCGCGTGCACGTGTGAAAATAAAAAGTGGACCTTTTTTAATAAAATGGCGTCTGATCGGTAAACGCCCCCTAATATCCCGTCTTACTCTTCGAATTCCTATTTGGGACACTTATCTCTACAAAATGGCGTTTACTCCATCCATGTACCTTATGAGGGGAACCTTGGCCTTTTTGGGCCCCTTTTGAGGGCGTTTGGCGAGGACAATAACCCAAAATTCCTTTAAAATGTATGTTTTTCTACGTCTCGAGACATTTCCGGATATGATTTGAGTGTTTAAGGGCATGCATGTGTCAAAATAAAAAATGGCCCTTTTTAGGTAAAATGGCGCCTGATCGATAAACTCCCCCTAATATCCCGTCTTACTCTTCGAATTCCTATTTGGGACACTTATCTCTACAAAATGGCGTTTACTCCATCCATGTACCTTATGAGGGGAACCTTGGGCCTTTTTTCGGCTTTTTTGGCCCCCTGTGGGGCCTAAAAGCCCCCACGTTGAGGCGTAAGACGCGCGTTTTGTTAGTAGAGTAGTTTTTTCGCTCCTATTCCAATAGTCAAAACATATGTACCTTATGAGGGGAGCTTTTATGTTGCTGGCTCTCCGTCTACTAGTATCAGAACCACCACGCGAAATGAGTTTGTTGCAAAACTTGGATTTTGCTTTGCTTTTGTTGACCACATCTACCGTGAAAAAACGCCACACGTCACTTTTAAGTTTTTTACTGGCAGACTACTCAGACATTGCTACGAATGCATTCAAAATGTGAAAAACTGATACCATTAATTACGAATCAACAGCATTCAACAGGCGAGCAACTTCTTTCTCTATGGGCGAGCTTAGGCTAGTAAGACGCCATGCCGATGACGTAAGAAAATTCGATTCAAATACATCGATCGATAGGTCGAATGTTCTGTACACCGCCTTCTACACATGCTAGCGCTTGCCGCTAAACGACAAATAGCGCACTAGCGAGCGCGCGAAAATTCAAAATCACGCGATGATTAGAATCGGCCAATTTTCTTCGAATAATCGCCGATCCGATTAATCGCCGATTCTCCGAATAATCGGTAGAATCGTAGAGTCGGAATCGTAACCGTCCCATCTCTTATAAAAATAAAATACATCTCAAAATCAAGCAAATTGCAAGAAAAAAAATAGATTTGAAAGTTGACACAAAGCTACTTTCCCATACACTTGCTTGGCTTGAAAGTATTGTGCTCACACATGCGGCACATCCCTATATTCAAGGTATGACAGTATAACCTAGCTCATTTGCTATGCGAGCTGCATAGAAAGTTGAGTTAGAGGAGGGGATATTTGGGAAGTTTCTTTAATACTCATTTAGTAGATGGGTGTCTGGGATTGGGACATACAAAGTTATACTAGTTACGGGGGGGGAAAGTATATTGCTTTGGGCAGGGCTAATTAGGGTATAAAAATCACCCGGGTATGATTGGGTAAAGTACAATGGTCTGGGGGGGGGAGGCCCCGTAAAATTTTTCGATTGTGATAGTGTGATTGGTGTTTTAAGTTTTAACGCATTTAGACATGGTTTTTTTTATAACATATTTTGTGACTGGTGTGACATTAACGGTGGTACTGTATTAGCAAGTCAAAATGGTCTACTCCCGATTTTTTACCCGGGTTACCGACCCCTAGTTACGGCCCTGGATTTGGGAATGAATTTGAAGGGTTTTACTTGTTGTAATGTAGGCTTACCATGTTACTTCCATTCCCATCAGCTGTGCAAGTCAGGCTCTTGGTTGTGGCAACAGTGTAAAGCAAGCAACAAAATAGACTGAGATACCTTCCACTATAAATGATTCCCTTTCAAAAGTACGTACACGTATAGGCGTGAGGGAAATGTGTTCAAGCATTTCTAGGTAAGCAACGTAGATGCAAAAGAATGCTGTACAGGTTGGAACAACATCCATATAAAGGTTTGTAATGTAGGTGTAATTGGTAAAAAAAAAAAACATACCGTACGCATTCACTTATGCACTTTTTCCCCAAACCAATAACGGTAATAACTTTAAACTTAACCTTATGTTATGTATGTTTTGGAAAATCTTCAGTCAGACTAGGATGTGGCAGTTGCCACCACTCGCTACTGTACATAATATATAATTTATGTTACTTCCTTATAATTTGCTATTGCTTCTAAATTAGATGTAGCTATTATCTTTCCTGAGACATGCATTTTTGGTATGCTTTTTGCCATCTGTGATAGAGAAAAGATAGAAACAGTGAATTAGAAATACAGTAATGACTTTTCATATGATACGAAAGTAGCGGAAGATGCTGTCAGAAGCGTGTACTACCATTATTCATATTTATTATTTATCTTTAGGGATGCCTTTTAATTGCAGTGGTATAGACTATCAACCATGGTAGTTTTGAATTTGTTTTACAAACTAGCCTAGCATGTGTGAATTTAATGAAAGCCCAATCAATGTTGGTTGCATTTATATTTATAAGGAAAATAAATACTAGTAAATAGTATGTACCCACCTTACTAATATTTTAGTTGTTGCATGTAATTTGTTAAATACATATGTGTTGGTTACATACTTTGACTTGTACTTGTTTCGTTGCCATCAAATAGTTTTATCTACACCAAGTACATAATAGGACTTCAATATTTATTAAGTGGTCGAATGTGATAATTGCTGTGAAATGTGTTTTAAATGTGTTTTATGTTGTTATGTGGATACATAATTAGTATGTACATTTTTAATTCCCACTTTATTTATTTATTGAATGAAGAGATTCTTATATAATGTATTTTTTTTTTATTATTATTTATTTATTTTGTGCCTAGCAAAACTGTTTACCTCATTTTGATGCTTGTTCATGCATAAGTTATTTATAATAAAATGTGTGTTGGCAGTGTTATACAGTATTAGGTGTTGTGTTTATTATTCACTTCCTATCTTGCAGTCTTCTTCCCAGAATGATATGTCTAGGCCAGTGGTTCTCAAAGTGTGGAACGTGCCCCAAAAGGGGGGAGCGAAGCTCTGGCTGGTGGGACGCTGAGAGTGGTAGCCTCATAGTAAATACTACATACTGGTAAGCACTAGGAAAAACACGACAAAATATTAAATAATTATTTTTCTTTTCAAATTTAACTTTATGGGCTACGTCAAGAATTATACCACGGATAAATTTTTGTAGTTATACTTTGAAATTGCAATGTGTGTTAGAGTGGAGTTGACATCATGCCACAGACTCGTGTTGTGTTGTGATTATTTTGGACCTAGTCATTCAAGTCTAATGAGTGGACACGGATGTAGTGTAGCGGCCGGATGTAGACCTGTCCGTCATATCAAGTAGTGAGCCTAGCTGCTCTGTCCTCTCAGTCAGTGTCACAGTCGAGCCAATAGTAGTACCTGGTGTGTATCTTGCCAGGTTGTATGTTGAATAATATTCTTTTCTTTGTATGCCTGTTGTGGTCATTTTCTTATTTTCACCCACTCACATCATCTTGATTAGCCAAAGTTACAAAAATATGGGAGGTAAAACCCAAATATCATCATCATATTAATTCTTCGTTTTTTTTTATCAATATGGATAAGTTTACTAGGAAAAGACCAAGAGTCAACGATAGCAGTTGCGAAACACTGAACATGTTATACATGGGAAGAGTCTAAAATTACGCAAATAAATCTTATCTTTTTATCTTTTATCTTAACCAATCGCTGTGGCTAAAACTCCACCTAAAGTCATTAAAAATAGTAAGGAACCCAAGATTACAAAACAAAGATTTAAGTTCACCAGTACCATTGGGTTTGAAAGATAGGCCACTACAGTCTCAGTGTGTTGCTTTGCTTGTGGTGTTGTGTTGGCAATGACAGTTTAAAACTAACAAAATTGAGATGTCACTTTGATAAAAACATTGACTATTTTTTTATTTAATTTTTTTATGATTTTTATCATTTTACCAGTACGAGTCCATTTGTACCAGAAGATGAAACAGATCATTAAAAAATTTACCATAACAGATAATGAACTCAAAATTCGTAAAGTCAATTTTTTTCTTAACCTTAACAATTGACTCATGAAAACTTTTGTCAATTCAAAATTCTCCGTTGATCCACCGAAAATGCAAGTGATGGGCGTACGGAAGTTGTTTGAACATAGCCCATGGAAAGGAACTGAAACTACGCGCCTACTACCCAGTCCTGTGCCCTAGAGTCGTTCTACTTCCTAATTAACATTTAAACAATGTATGAAGAATGTATATCAATATGCTGGTGGTTAGTGGCGAATCCAAGGGGGAGAGGGAGGGGGGAGACAATCCCCCTCCCCTTTCCCAATTCATGGATACCGCCACTGTATTTGCACTTTCCAGTTTAGAGACGAAAAAAGATGCCCCAGGTGAGGATCGAACTCACGACCTTAAGATTATGAGACTTACGCGCTGCCTACTGCGCTACCGAGGCTATGAATGAACCTGTTATCCCTTCTGAATATAACCTGGATAGATCAGATGGGTGTGACGTCATACTCGTTGGCAGGGTTCACTGGTGTGACGTCATATGTTGGCACGGCTCCCACTTGGCGGCAGCACACCACATGCAATGTTGACGTGTAGGTACCGAAACAACCTTATATACTGGCGACCCCCTAAGAAGCAAGGTGTCCCCTAGAATTCTGAGAAGAGACAGTCGCTCCACACGGTCTATTTCAACGGTATTCAACTCGAAATTGACCGATATCTGCATTGTTATTGTCCACTGTATTGACTGCACTAACCGTGAATGGCATGCGACCCCACCACGTCTGACGACATTGGGGAGATATTACCACTACAATACCTGAGGCAGGAGAACGAGATGCAACTTGATTTAAAATTTAGGTTGGTAGTTGTCACACGCGTCACTTCACTATTACATAATCCCGAATCCGTGACGACAACACCTTGCAAGTTAACGTGACGCGACTTTAGATGCGTTCCTCACAGGCAGTGTGACGTGTGGCCAACCAGCGAACCGCAATCTCCAATATCTATCGCTGATTGGCCACGAATCACTCGTCCATGACGAAAGCATCTGTAAGGATGTTTCGGGACGTCTTTAGAACGTCGCAACTATCTTTGGTCGCGACGGTGCGGCGAACATGAGGAGTATATATTGTTCAAAATATATTGAAATTAGTTCCCCTGTTTTGCCCTAAGGTGGCATAGGTTCATTGTAGCCCTGCCTGTCGTAAAAGGTAACTAAGAGTCATACGTCTTATCTCCTAGCGGCAGACTAGTGACTATACGTCGTTAAACAATGATTTAAAGAAATCCAATTGTCGATGACTTCCTAGAGATTTCATCAATCTCTCGATTGAAAATGGAAGCTGAAACGTGACATTAGATACTTATAAGGCATGATAGAATAACAGCGAGAAGCTTAAAAAAACATGTTGGGATCAGCGTTCTCCTCTTACCCGCAGTTTGGTTTGAAGGGGCAGAGAAATGAGTAGGGGTAGACGTTAATATGTTATCCCCCCCCCGCACCCCCCTCATAGATACGCCACTGGTCATTGAAAATGGTTCGGTGTGCTGCGTAAGTAAATGAAGGGTATAAGACCGACCATGAATTTACTCTAACATCAATTCTGCGCTTATTTTTATCTGATATGGTTGCTGATCGTTATTTATCGATTTCTAAATTAGCCAAAGAAATAATAGGGTGATTGACTGATTGTAGGAAAGTTGTTATCCATGTTTTGTTCAACCCTTGATTAATTTATGCCGGTGAGTGTTCCTATCTGTTACCTCTTAGCTCAGTTTACGATCAAACACTCTGATCATTCCAGTACATTATTTTTGTAAATTTAACCCCGGTGTTAAGCAATAGCCAATCAGGTGTCAGCAATTGAGAGGCCGATCAAAGGAAGACATTTGTTGAAAAAACCTTAAAGTCGATCCACTGTATACCCAACTATTTGTCATTGTGCTACAAATCATGTTGAATATACACTTAAATATCATGTTAAATATTAGCGAAAAATAAAGTAGTTTCATCGACTACTTTTTTTAATATAAATATTTGAAATCCGTCGATTTCCCTATCCCCTACTATTGAAACTGTCAAAAATCATACACTTTCGAACATAAAGCATCGGCTAAGTAGATACAAACCATTTGTCATTTTGTTTATTTTATACTCAATTTGAAGATAATTGAACGACAATTATTAATATGTATACATGAATACAATCTATCTACTCGTTTTCGGTCAATATTGGCTTCACTACAAGAACATTTGATGGGAAATCGGGAGAGCCGTGAAACTATGGCAACACTGCGTGCGATGACGTCATTTCTCTTTGAGCCCGCCTCCGCCTCACGTCAAAACATGAGCTGGCTGTCACCTTTCCACGATGCGACGTGACTGGACTTTTTCTTTTTTACATTTACTGTCGCTTATTTCCAATTAACATTTTGCGTCGTACAAATAATCGCACTCAATTCAAATTGAAGGCACAGTTAGAAACGGGAATATATCTGAATACGGTACGTGAGGCCTAGCCTAGGCCACCTTTATTTAGACTTAGATTTCCCATCAAATGTTCTTGTAGTGAAGCCAATATTGACCGAAAACGAGTAGATAGATTGTATTCATGTATACATATTAATAATTGTCGTTCAATTATCTTCAAATTGAGTATAAAATAAACAAAATGACAAATGGTTTGTATCTACTTGGTTTACTTCATATCTGTCCTGTCGGAAGCAAAAGGTAGTAGTCAATAACAACAGGGACGTGCAATCTAGCTGGTTAACGAACGATTGTGGAGTGCCACAAGGCTCTGTGTTGGGTCCTATCATGTTCTTGATTCTAATCAATGATCTACCAGCCTATTGTAATAGCATAATGCTTCCCGAGCACTGTCTGGCTGTTTTACATATGATCCTTTTTGCTGATGATACGAGTATTATCTTATCTTGTCCTCATCCAGGTCTAATAACAGCAATCACAAATAGAGTTATAAGAATTATATGCACCTGGTTTGAATCGAATGAACTTTATCTTAATGGAAGCAAAACACAAATTCTAAATTTTAGACTTAAAGGCAAGCAGGGGAATGCCGAACTCCCACAAGATCAATCCGTATTCCTGGTAAACAATAAGCAGGTGGATCCGGTGGAACAGGGTCAATTCTTAGGTTTGACGGTTGACTGTCAATTAACTTGGCATCCCTATGTCGATGGTATTTGCAAACGACTAAATTCTAATCTCTACGCTCTTCGAGTCCTGGCAACCCTGGCCAACCCAGGTGTCCTAAGGACTGCATATTTTTCAAACTTCCACTCAATTATGACTTATGGTCTTCTTTCATGGGGCTCAGCTTCTAATGCTGCCCTGCAACGTGTATTACTTCTTCAAAAAAGGGCAATAAGGATACTCTGCAAGAGCAATAGTCGGGAGAGCTGTAGGGCCAAATTTAAGGAGTTAAAGATTTTGACCGTTACCAATGCTTACATATATAGTGCTGTCAGCTTCGTCAAGGACAACCCTGGAATCTTTCGAAATAGTCCACACCACAGTCACAACACTCGACACAAGGGAAGGTTAAACTACCCTGTGCACAATACCAAGCATTTTGAGCATCACATATACTACATGGGTAGGAAACTATTTAACAAATTACCAGAACGTTTTCATGTAAATACCAAAACAATATTCAAATATAAAGTCAAGCAGTTCCTCCTAGACAACCCATACTATAGTATCAAAGAATTCCTAACCCTTCCAGACCATTAAAAAGATGAGATCATATTATATCTGTAAATTCATCCGCAGGAAGTTAAATCCAATAGAGAAATGTAAACTGTAGCCCTATATATATATACATATGTATTGTGTGATCTGTTGTTCTGTGTTCTGTTTAATGCATATCGTTTTTGGATGTATAAATTATCTATGAAGTGTATACATGTATGTTGTGTTTTTATAATTTTATATGTAAACTGTATGTAAACGGGTTTATTCTTAAGTACCTGACAATGCCCATGTTGTTACAATGTAATCTATGGCTGCAAATAAATACAATACAATACAATACAATAGGCCTAGGCCTAGGCCTATATTGCCTACAATGATCCGAAATGAAATTCGTGTATTGTACGTCCGTAAACGCAAACATTTTCCCCAATGTAGATATGCTAAGTGTATGCCAGGAGGCATCTGTATAATATGAAAGAAAATATGCCAAGCCCTAAGGCCACTCATAGGACTTTTTGTGATCATTTGACAAGTGCAAGGCCTAGGCCTACCATTTATGTAGCCCCCCTACACGCATTTGAAATAATTTACATCCATTGCATGCCTTCACATGTCCTAGATGGACTTAAGTTACTTGAGATCACTTCGTCAGGTAAACAATTGCACAAACAACATGATACGATACAAAATATACAATCCTATCATTTTCTTTTATCGTAATAAAACCATACGTCCTCCGCTTCGTATTCCGTATTTTTTCGACGCCATTTTCACCATCTGACAATAACAATGTCTTTGCAGCGTTGCCAAGTATATTGGAGGCTGGCAATACTTTGTCGACGATTATTAAAAACGAGTTTTTTGTTTCCTTGGCTTTGTAAATCAATTTAGATTTGTATCCATTATATAAGTCTATAATTTGTGAATGTGTTGTGGTGTAATTAAAGCCAAAGGCGAGATAAGAAGTTGACTACTATTTGGAGTTTTGATGAACTAATTTCGTTTTTAGGGATTGGCTATTCTGCAGTCAAACTAGTGTCTAGAATCATGCCATTATAAATAACTGCATTTTCGTGTAAATACTGGATTTTAAAATAGTATTCTTACTTGATTACTGAATATATTTTACATTTTATAGTAATTTAACATAATAATTGTCAAAGAAATAATTATTTGTGATTTTAAACAAATATTAAAATCATTGCTTGAAACTGGTAGTTTGATCAATGGAACGACTTTAAATCGTTGATAAAACTACATATTACACAAAATTGTTTATAAACTTCAATAAACACCTAAATAACGAATCCATGAAAGAGGATATTTCCAATGAAGAATTGAAATGTGACATCAGTGAAACTATATACACACGGACGACAACTGAAAAAAATGGCGGTCTTACAAAGTATTGGAGAGATAACTTGTCATATTTGACTACGTATTATGCAGAGAAAGCCTTGGTAGGGGTTGACCCTGGCGTCATTTTAATATGAAGTTAGGGAGGTTCGGTAAACGATTTCGACGAACTGCCGCCAGGGGATTTTTTCACAACATGAAGCGTGATTCACAAAACAACAAATGTTATTGAGCTCATGCATTCTTTCGACTGATCGTTCCGAGTGAATAATGGGCAGCTAATCGTTCAAGCAGGCTGCAAACAATGTCACGCAACAGTTTGCTTTGTAATCCGCTTTTCATCGGCAGACAAAAAACATTACATTCCACTGCTATGTAGCCCTTGTTAGCACGGTATAAAGGTATAGCAATGGTACGGTATTACTTTGTTTCTGTGAAGCCTCATTCCTTCTTAAAAGTTTGTATATAATGTATATATAAGCTTCGAAATGATAATAATCTTATACCACTCGACTCATCTCCGAGTAAAATGTTTTCAAAGTAATCGCGTGCATTTCGCACGTGTATTGATAGTTCCCACGTGACGTCACAGCGGCCATGATTGCGCCACAATTGATGAGGACCAATCCTAGATCATTTTCAAATACTGTTCAAATTTAATAAAAAGGCCTAATTTAGTATTTAAAAGTAAACATAATTAATACAAAAATAAGAAATTACTACACATACCAATTGTATATCAAAAACAGGCTGGATTTTAAAGAATTAAGAATTTATTAGTTCTACCACAACAGCCTTCAATTGTTTCTCCATGGCAACGTCAAAGTTTGATCACAAATGTGGCCGCCACGCGCACAGATGTGACATACGTGCAACCTATGTATAAGCAACCCCCAGTACACAACTAAGATAATGTAAGAATACGTCGAGCAACCCTAAAAGAAGGAATGGCCCCCACCCCACTGGTTCGTCTCTATTGTATTTCTGTGCATTGTTGTTCTAACTGTCTCAGTACGCTCCAGTGCAGTCATGATGCAGCATGATGAGTGCTGTGCAGCCTTTAGTTAGTAGCGCCGGCCCTAACATCGCATCGGCCGATGGAACGGATAGTGTAATGGTGTGAGTCAAACGATCGGCTCCCGAATTGTTAAAAAACAAAGGCAGGAGTTTATGGTAAAGCGACTTTCTTAGAAAACGGTTTTGAACAACTGATTTGGACGTTTTATGCAATTGTGGTGCTGGTAATGACAACTTTTTCCCACGAATTTCCGCTATTTTGAATTATAGCCGCGATTTGAGCGATTTTATTCATTATTCACGAATAACGTTGAAATAAAATACAACAATGAAAATCTTGCGTTTCACTGTTCAACTTCTAACTATTTGTATAATACTCCCAAATTTAAAAAAAATCATTGATTTATGCATGTATTCATAATAGAAATGCCAAATAATACATGGAAGTTTACATATTATGTGTTCCTGTTCTTAACATATGCATTTTCCATAATTCCGCTAAAAATGGCAAAAAATTAACACCCTATAAAAACGATTTTTGGAAAAATATACACCCCCAATTCACCAACTTTATCTCAAAAACGAAATTTGAAAAAAAATGTCACCATTCACTCCTGCCTCTGGTTAAAAATCATGTTAGTCATGCAAAGAAGGTAATCAACAATGACACCCGTCATATGAACGCAAAAAAAAGTAAAACGGCCCAAATCTTTGCCAAGCCTCGTTTCCTCCCAAATACATGACGTTTTTGTTTACATTTGCATCAGCCACCCATCGGCCGATCAGAAGTAGTCGAGCGGTCGTTTTTATTGCGATTAAAAACCGAGTACGTCACTGCTTGCTTGATAAGATAACACTAGTTGTTTCCGGCATAACCGGAAACAACGCAATCCGCTCCATGTGTGCTTCACAACTAAATATTCAACCCGGGATCTGAGCAAACGAAGGTTCTTAGGAAATATTTCAATTTTGGGGGAGGTGTCGATAGTAACGATTCATCCCCGCCCCGCACTCCCCTTGCAATTGTTTTATTGTCAATCTAGATCCAGTTATTTATTAGAGATAAATATCACACAAAAATTAAGAAGTATGATTACACAATTAATACACAAATAACAATCACACATTGTTTATCTCGATCCAGCTGTATACATACATAAAATACATAATAATGTATTGATGTGTGTTGAATTATGGATAATGAGTAGGCCTACAGACAAATTATTACAAAAATAAAATATATCACTTCACAATATGAGATATATTTGTCACACACGTAAATAAGTGGTTCCACAACATCCTGGTGGATGCTAGCGTCATAGATGAGAGAAGCATTCGCCAATCAAATTTCAGCATTTGAAAAAGTCACCCGCTGATTGGCTCCGACTCACTTATAGTCATCAATGACGTCAGCATTCACAAGTTTACTGTGGAAACACTTATAACCATAACAATAAACCAGAATAATGTCACCGATTAAGAATTCACATATTTCAATATCTTTGGAAAATATGGACATTACAGTAGACATGTTGGAACCCAGGGACCAGGGACCCAGGGGTTTGCAGGGACTTTCCATTTTAAGCATATATGCTCGAAAACTCGCAACTGATACAATAATCGACGAATTCGCCAGGCATGCACTTCTTATAATGTAAGTAGAAAGAAACTAAAATAATGCATTCTTAAAAAGCAGTGTAATTGTTATAACTTTTTGCAAATTGCCATGAGATATTTTTGGGAGAGGGGGACCCACACATTAATCTTAAGGCTCGTGTACATCCACTTTGCGTACGCGTGAAAATTATAGAGAATAGGGAATGTGCATGAATTTTCTACAGCTCTGAAAGTACGTGGAATATATTGTTATTCATCTGAAGACATCAGAAACCTAATTTAAAAGTCTTAAAATTAACTCATTATACTTCTATAAATGTTCAAAGATTTTGATTATCTGTTTCCCGCACTATTATTTTTAAACGGTATGTGACGTCACAATCCTTCTAAATCACTGCTTATATGAATGACTTTGCATATAACCTCCTTGGACATTGCCACCGCTTCCTAGACGAAACAATCAAATTTTCAAGGTCATCAAGCTAACCTCGTCAAAATTTGTACTCAAGCCGTTGTCAAGTCTGCTTTATATGAATAACAACCAATAACAACATCCATTATTTACTGATATTCTATGAAAATAGGTTTGGTATTATTGTTTTTATAGAAATTGGGCTTCAAAATTAATTATTAAGCGTACTAGGCATTAATTCGATTTTATATGATTTTAGATATGATAATTTCCAAATAAGCCTTATTTTATTTATCAGTTTATGATTGGTTGATTGCTGATACAGGGAAAGTGACGTATGCCCCGTTTTTCCCGCCATAAATATGTGTGAAACTTTCAGCTCGTTTTTATAAATGAAACTTTATTCTATGTCATCAAAATAAAATATTTTTGTATTCAGGAAGTTAATCCTAATCTAGTAAAATGCTAAAAAGCGATGACGCATATTCCCTATTATAGAAATTACGTTAGCCGTTCCCATCGAATGTTGATAATTTTCTTAAGTAAACGTAAACCAATCAGAGCTCACGAATTTCCCACCAATAAGGAACTTGCAACTGACTTCAGAGCCAACAAATGAATCAAACTGATAAACAAACAAGGAGCTGTCAAAATAATAAAATTGTAACATTATGAAGAAAACTAGGTATGGCGATAGTTGAACTGCGCACCAGTTATAACTTTTAATTATGGGCAACCAAGTTGTGAGAGTTTTGAATGTTTCTTGTTTGTTTTGAAGATTTATTTTCAAAATAGAAATGTATAGAAATGTTGTGATGTGGTTTGGTTTGACACTTCGATAAAGAAACATATGTTAACTGTTGGTATGTTTGCTCTCTATTGCGCATGCGCCAATTAACCAAATTCTAGAAATTGGAAAAAAGTTGGAGTTGAATCAACTTTTCGCGTCGTGAAACGTACGTTAATTTTCCTAATTTCAATGTGCATGGTTACATGTAAATTCAATATGGCCAACTCGCTAATTTCTGGAAGTTACGTACGCTAAGTGGATGTAGACGGGCCTTTACTCTTCTGGGACTTAGCACTACGCCACTGGTATTCACAGTATGTGCCTTTCTTCCAGTCTATGAAACTCTTGTCTCTGCAGTCAGTATTATAATGCGCCCATAATGCACCACTGGACTAGTACTCGCGTAGACCGCTGTGGGCGCTGTGGGCGGAATCGCATCGCTGTCCTAAACGAACCAATATCGCAATTTCCTTCCTGTTCGTTCCACTTCAACTTAGACATCGAAGAACTATTTGTCGATCGTCTAGCTAGATACCCATTCATTTATCGGTCACTCAACTTTCAGCTCCTCTGAAGTACGAAATGGAGAACCGTACGTTCAATCCTATACCCTTTGGATGGAATGCGCAGCTATCCGATTTATAAATGCTTGCTATCTTTGCGAACCCAATAAATGGATCTGAAGGAATTTTCCTGGCACGTGAAGAAAATTGTGTTTATTATAATCCGCCACTGGCAGATAGGGCTCCGGGTCCCATGATATATTATTTTCTTTTAAAGGTCCGTATGTCCCCTTGTGGATGTTCGGTAAACCTATACGACGACGAGGCGCCCGCAAGGGGATTTTCAGGCCTTGAATTTTAGCCTAGTGAACTTATTACCGATCCACGAGCAAAACCCCTCCCACGATGAAATTCGCCTAAAACATCCCCCCTCTCAGTCAGTGTTGGGGCAGTTCTTTTTTTAAATGAACTTTCTAAAAGTTCAGTTCACAGCTCAAATAATGAACTTTAATAAAGTTCAGGTTCTTTTCAAAACCTAAAATTTTGAAAAGTTCAAGTTCGTCTAAAATATGAACTAAGTTCTTTTAAAAGTTCTTTTGTGAAAAAGTGTCACCACATTGTATTAACAGTCATGCGAATAATCGATTGCCTTGTATGGCTTAAATAGGAAGAAAAACATGCATGTTAAGGTGTCACTACAGCAAGGACTATGGCCCGCTAGAGGGGTAAGGGGAAAAGTAGCATAGTTTGCCCTAGTTCGTAATAAAATAGTCATATCTTCGACAATAATAGTCGTACGAAAACGATTTATGACTTTTTGAAAACCCCGAACTTTCAGCTTTCATGTTGGGTATTTTTGGTTATTATTGTTTAAAGCTGGACTACAATAATTGTATTTTGATAAACATCTGCAAAATTGACTTTGAAAAGGTTATTATACGCAAATATCACTTCAGAAACTCAAATTAAACGTTTCTAAATAAATCACGCACTACTTAACGCCTTAATATCGAGATAGTTTGATTTTTTTTATTTTAAATATGATAAAAAAAATATTATAGTTGTATTTTGTAATTGCATATTTTGATTTAACATTCTAAAAATTGAGAAAAATAACCATGTAAGAACATGCAACTCAACGCAGTAAGTGTAATGCTTTTTAAATTTTGAAGATATCTATAACCGTTCTTGAGCAAAGTTTCTCAAAAGTTTACTAACATTGTAGAAAATTAGTCGCCCGACAACAAGCGCTTCGTGCAGTCAGCGGCAGCTCACAGACGCTTTATCAGTGACTGACGGGTGGGAGTAGGACGGCTCGTCATGGGCCTGTTGAGGGGAAGGACGAAATCACTGATAACGGATTCTCGTTATCTGTGACGAAATGCGACGTCAGAATGAATGGTTATTGATGAAAGGGTTTCGCGTTAGCATTCGGCTCTATTTTAGGTGGTCGTTGGCTCGAATTCCATCACCGGCTCTACTTTTCCAGAGGGTTTCCTCAGTCGTAAGACGAATTATGGTGTTCATAACTAAAACAGCCCTCATTCCTTCCCAACTATTCCTCGAACTGGCCGAAGAAGCCCTACGTCCCACAAATAAAGACGGTCGAGTAGGCCTATAATAAAAATATAATACCGGTAACATAATATAGTGTAATAGTAATACTAGTAATTCAAATACATGTATAAATTTATTTAAATATTCAAATCATCGCAAAAAGTGAATTTGGAGTCATGACCACCGAACTGTTATTTATTTTCCAGTTTTATTGATCTAAAATGTATTTTTAGTGTTTGGAGACGATTGATTAAATCTATCTTTATCTCATCTCTTACGTAGCCGTCCGCCGTAGCTCAGAATTATATGGGTACGGTTGTGGCGTAGGTCATAAGCACATAGGAACGTGTGTTCGAAACCCGCATAAGGCATAGTTTGTTTATAATTGGCCTAATTATAATGTATAATCTCTCATCGTATCGAATAGAATGATTGAGAGAACAGACGTAAAGCAATGAGAATCATCATATAAATTCTATAACATAAGTGATTGAATATCACCATTACCAGGGGACTATACTACGTCATCTTTTACAACTTAAAAGTGAATAACAAAGAATGCAGATCTGTCGCTCGACACATCTCGGCTTTCGGTAGTCCACAGATAAGGATATTCATTAGCTAGTGAAATCCTTATCTGTGGTATGTCCAAGTCAATAACAATACCCTTGTTGTCCATTCCACCTGTCACCTATGCGCAGTGAAGATTTGACACATTGTCGGTCTTCATCTCGTGCTGTAAAGTCACACCGTACACTTCGTGCATTCTGTGTTTTGTGTGTTTGTGGGTGACGTTTTAGGCGATGATATTCACTTCATATCCTTTTCTCAATACAAAATATTATGCCCAAATCAAGAGCACGCCCCTCGCTGCGGAAGTCACGCAGGGCTTTAGCGTATCGTATGAGAAAGAAAGCGCGTATAGCGCGTGAAGCGCGTGAAGTGCGTGAAGTGCGTGAAGTGCGTGAATCCGAACAAATAAGTGATCAGTTTCAAGTGCAGCCAGAAGAAGACGATGTTATCGATACGTACGGATCAAATACGTAAGTATTTTTTGTAGTTGCATATTATCTTGGTATATTTCATTATTTTGTAAACTATTTGTAAGTGCTGGCAATTTTAGAAAGAACACCATACTAACCTCACTTTTGGTAATACTAATAAACAAGCCGTCCGAGTGGCTCATAAGGATGGGGCGCAGGTTCTAAGCATGGAATGGAACCGAGGGCCGTGGGTTTCACAAGTAAATCGCAAAAAAAATCGCTACCAGGATGCCGATAAGACGAGCCATGGTTCTAGGTAACAATTTCACGATACCGATTGCGATTTTGAATCCGATTAGGTTCGATGTTGCTGCAAAACTGCAGTCGGTCCTCCAATAGTTTTATAGGAGTTTTCTGTGAACGCTGATTATATACAACTAACTAAATATACAACTATACATGCTTAGCATTTAAAATGTACCTACCTATGATTAATATAATTACATACTTGGGACTAATCAGACATAATTGTGATACGAACACATAGAATCTACATAAAAAATATGTGTGTGTAGCCGTGTTCTAGATCCGACTTCAAGAGCGAACATTTTCAAAGTTACGGTCTAGTATAGTACAATGTCTATTTGGGGGGGGGGGGGGGGGGTGACGATAGGCCTACATAACTTTACAGTTCATATTTGTGACAGGTACAGCTTTTGTTATCAGCATATAAAATTATCCCAACACAAAACATTTGCTTCTATAAAAATAAATTTATTTCATAAAAACAGTTGATTTAACCAACGTTAAATTTGCGCCTTCAAAACCTCCAATCGTTTACGGGTACTAGCAACCGCTAAAGTTGACGTCCACATTGAATTGACAAAGTACAAATCAAGTCATATAATGACACCACGTCCATGCAAACAACCTTTTACTCAATTTTATAATATAATAACCAATACCCATAAAAATAATAATAATAATAATAATAATAATAATAATGTATATTACTATGCCGATATGTTTGTGCATATGTATATAATGGCAGTTGTGACGAATTAAAATATTTATTTTGGCAAGTTGAAAGTAACACGTAGCATAAGCTAGTTCCGCTCAAATGTGTATTATGAAATGATTTTGTTTTTTTTAGTGACATGACTGGTATAAATACCAGTGTAACCTCTGCGTCAGGTGTGTTCCTAATTGAAGATCAAGTGCCAGAAAAGCACAACTTGAGGTAGGCACCTATACGAATAAATATATTACATGATACTGTATGAATTGTTGTTCTTTCTTTATCATAACTTCTTTACCATTGAAGGTTATAGTAGACATATTGTTCGTAGACGAGTGCTCGCATGGATAAACTGCATCAATTCAATTGAGGCATTTCCATTATTGAAATTAGATGCTATTCTATTATTTATATTCTAATATTGTTACAGTATTATAAATATAAACCAATGCTATTATTTTATGACTATTATTACTATTATTATTATTATTATTATTATTATTATTATTATTATTATTATTATTATTAGTATTGCTATTGTTATTGTTCAATTGGTATTGTTATTGGTATTATTATTTTAATTATTATTATTATTATTGTTATTATTATTATTATTATTATTATTATTATTATTATTATTATTATTACTATTGTTGTTATTGTTATTGTTATTATTATAATAATTATTTTTATTGTTGTTGTTGTTGTTGTTGTTGTTGTTAATTACACTGTAGAATGCATACCCACCCCTTGTTTTATTACAAAATAGAATTTATGTCATAGACATATCGGAGCTGCGTTCGGAGCTCTCAAGGTGCTGGATGCAAGTTCTGATTCAGCTGCCAGATATTTCGATACTACGGTGGATTCTGATTTGTAAGTATATTATGTCTAATATCGTGATTAGTTGTGTAGAACTAAATACCGGATTCCAATTTTAATTCAATTCTTTATTGACTAAAATGAGCTTACGCTCTTTACAATGGCTTTAGTTGGTAGTACATAAATAATTAACGTTATGGAAAATTTCAATATGGGTTCATTTTGACATTATGATTCAGTTGTCAATACCCAAACTGATCACTTATACACTTTAACCTATAAACTATACTTAGGCCTATACAGACAAATCTAATTAATTGCACTGTGACCACTGCAATAGTAGTAGCACAACATTACCGAATCAAAGATATATTCTCTATTACTCAGGACCAGGAGTAAGTTAATACAAAATAATAATGTGTATGAAATATTATTACACTGAACTGCATGGTGATTGGTGAAGTGTAAACATGTTTTATTGTAGAGTAGGAACTGCCATCAGAACTTGAGGCAATACTGTTGATTTTGTAAATTACATGATATGCATGATTGAGTCCCTGCGAGTGTTCCGTTGGTGGGGGCCTCGTTCGACCATGATGATATGTTCGTTGCTACATATTGTGTCTTCTTATGCACAGCTTTTGTCCCACTAGTTTGAACTATTGGTTTTTCATTTCAGGAATAATGTAATTTTAAACACTAGCATTCAGTCTTCTTCGGGACTATTTGTGGTCACTGATCTTGATGCCGCATATCAAGACTCGAGTGTGCGTCCATCGTCCGGAACACTCCAAGCCATCGGAGACTTGCCCGACACAGAGTAAGAACAATGTTATAATTAATAATATATTACATGAAATGTCTGTTATAGTTAAAAAGATCCACTATCATAAATTCTTCAGAGAGATACACTTCACGTTTTTTTATCCCCATGTATTTTCTATTATAATTTTTAGATTTCTACAGAATCCTATTCTGGGAAGTAATGCAGCACACTCTACTCCTATTAAAATCCATAGCTCAAAAGCGCTAACTGACGTTTCGCCGTCTGTCGCGGGCTGCAGTAAAGATCGTGATCAAAGCCCTCTTCGAATACAGCAACCACTTCTTTTTGATCCGTCATTGTCACCTATTGCAACTGTGTAAGTAAAACATGCTTTTGGATTATTTTGTCTTCAACGACCTTGATAGAAAGTCCTGAGGAACAAATACGATTTGTCTATTTTTATAATCTCCGATTGAGGGCCGGTATTACAATAAACTAATAAGGACAGTAAGGTGTTTGCAGGAAATAAGCTATTCGCTGCAAATTACGATTCTTAGGAGAATTTAATAGCGGCCCTTTCGAAACAGGGTAAGTTCAGCTCCAGACTTGACGTCATCAACAATGCGTAACCTCCGGTCACTGATTGTTGATGATTGGTGATGTTACATCTGAACCAATACGACTTTGCAATGACAGGCCATCATTGCAAAGTCGTATTGGTTCAGATGTAACATCACCAATCATCAACAATCAGTGACCGGAGGTTACGCATTGTTGATGACGTCAAGTCTGGAGCTGAACTTAGCAACGATAGACAGCTTTCGGGCGTTACAATGCTAATGGAAATTAAAGCTATTTAATATAAATTTATATTCAATTAAAAATAGAATTTAGAATCCACAGGGCGTAACTTGGGCCGGATGCACCGGCACGTATAGTTCTGGTTCCTTTCTTTAAACCGGAATGCACGTTCCGATTATTATGTTATTCTTGTAAATTTGGGCGAGGCCAATTATCTGCAACACTTCATCCACATATGATGCCGGCCCAAGACCAGTACAAGGAAGGAATGATCCCAGTTACTACTCATACCCTGATCCCAATCTTTGCTTCATTCTCTACTCGATACGGTAATTTTATGTTAAATTACAAACAAGCCACATGTTGTGAATAGGTTACGAACTAGGATTTACATCTTTCGGGAATTAAGTACGATGTGTTCGTAGATGCATGTAGTATTTTGTGGTGCTAATGTAGTGTTTAGGGTAAGGGTCAATTAAACCTTTACGAGTCGTCTGATTAGCAAAGTATATTAAAATGTCATATACTATTTAACTGAGTATGTTTTGCAATAACTACCATATACTGACTGCAGTATTGTTAAATAATGTGAGGAGAGAATTGATTTGGGGGGAGGGAGGGGGGGAGGGAATTTTTGAAGATGAACAAATATGCGGTTTGATTTGGGTTTATAAATTTCAGAAGTGAATAAAAACTACATACTTTTCCCCTGCCTATAGCCCCCTGTAGTAGCCTTGCAGGCTACTACAATGGTATAATGATATGTGTATCATTAGATTTATTGTACTTTTACCTTATAAGCCTATTAATAAATGCATACTTATTTATCGGCATTCATATTAACATAATAATTCTAGTACTGGAGGAGACGAGCAAAATATTCCGGAGCCTTTGAATGCCACAGCTGATGCTATTGGCCGTTGTTTTGGAACAATGCACAGGTAAATATGAATATGAATTGTGAAATAATATAAACTATTAATTTTTTTAAATTAATATTGGTGATTGGTGAAATATGAATTGTGTTCAGTATTTATGCATAATCAAACAAATAATAGATGAAAACGTTTTCTTTTAGTACTATCTTAGACCACGAGTTACCAATAGAGTATGTTCAAGCTCCTTGTATGAAAAAAAAGGTAAACATATCGGGTCGTCGTCTTTCGGATATGGCGTTTGTTTTCCAATCAATCTGGAATGAAAAGCATTCTTCTGGAACAGATTGCAATTTTATGGATATGCATCTGGAGAAGGAGTTAGTAAATGGAAACCACAGTACATGGACATTCAAATGTGATGTTTGCAACACAAAGTCCAAAATAACATCGGAGGATCCTTCAAAAAAACATTCCTATATGCATGTAAATGATGCCGTAGTTAATGGCGTCATAGCAATGGGAAGTGGCTACACGGGCTGGGCGACATTTTCTGCTGCTGTTGACATGCCGTGTATGGCACCTGCGACCTTCATTAAACACCAAAATAAGGTTTCTGCTGCCATTCACGATGCTGCTTACGCTGCCATGTGTGAAGCGGCCAAAGAGGAGATCGCTATTGCTTTAGCAGAAGGTAATGTCGATGCCCATGGAAATCCTATGTGTACCGTCGTGGCTGACGGCTGTTGGTGCAGAAGATGCTACAAGTCCAGATATGATTCCCTGTCTGGGGTGGTGAGTAAACAACAATGAGCATGACATCAATTGTTGATAATTATGATCAATTGAACATGATTGTTGTCTTAGATTGTATTTTATGTGAGCGTTTCTTTTTTTCTGATTAGGCATGCATTGTTGGATATAGGACACGCAAGGTTCTTTTTATTGGTGTACGAAACAGATATTGCTGTGTGTGCGCAAGAGCAAAGACATTAAATAAAGATCCCCCCCAGCACTTGTGCTATCTCAACTGGACTAAAAGCGCTACCAGTATGGAGGCCGATATTGTGGCTGAGGGGTTTAAAATGAGTGTGGCAATGCACGGATTGATCTACAACAAGCTAATTGGTAAGCTATTTGAGAAATATGAGAGGATGTCTATCCTCTTAATGTTATATCAACTTTTATACAAAACAGCAATTCACTCGTTCACAAGGGTGCATTTTCTATATTTTCAGGGGATGGCGATAGTAGTGTCCACCAGAGACTGACAGTCATAATGCCTTACGGCCCGAACTTGCTTGTTGAAAAGGTAGAATGCCGGAACCACATTCTACGCAATTATTCAAATAAAGTCTCGGAACTTGCCAGCAACGCAAAGTCTGGTTATCCAGTTGGACAACGACAAGCTATAAAATCAAACGCTTTGCGTCTAAGAATGGCTATTGCTAAGGCTATACAGTTCCGAAAAGAACAGCTCATTTCCCTCCAGGAGAAAATTCGCCAACTGAGGATGGACATAGAGAATGGACCGTACCACGTGTTCGGCCAGCACACCAATTGTGCTGATCGAGGATACTTTTGTACTGGAGAAGCCAAAGAGGGTGAGGTTAATCTTGTTCCAGCCATGGCACTGTCAGGAATTTTCAAACATCTCTTGAAAATCGTTTACAGCAGTGTATCCCGACATGCGTCAAGCCTAATTTTCGATGTGGACAACAACCCATCGGAAAATTACAACAGCGTTGTGAACAAGTTCGTTGGGGGGAAGAGGATTAACTTTGCTCTTCGAGGTTCTTATTCTCTCCGGTGTGACGCAGCAGTGGTGTCGTTCAACTCCCATGGGAACTACATTCGACTGGTTCATAAGTCAATGATGAGCAACAGTAGTCCTGGTAGGCGTTTACGAGTCCTAAATACATAGTTTGAAGCACATGATGAATAAAATATAAGGTAGGCCTACACTAATATATTAATTCTACCCATTTAGGTACCCACACAAAAAAGTTTGTGGGCCGATCTTGTCGCCTGCTCGTTCAGTCTAGGAAACGGAGATTGGAATATCCTCCAACATCGGGAAAGAAGAAAGTCCGTAAGACAGGGGGCCCTGATGAATACTATGGGCTTCTTGAGGCAAACAATCCCATGTTGGAGGAAATGACTCGAGAGGAGTACGAGGAAAAAAAGAGATATTTCCTTACAGACATGTTGAAGACTGCAGATGAACGTGCTGCCTTGGAACGAAAGACCATCGACCAAGCAAACTGTCAAATCTGGCATTCCGAAAGGAAGAAAATGCTGACAGGTTCTTGGTTTGGTAAGGTCTGCCATTTAAGACCCAGCACCTCATGCAAGAACACAGTTCACAGCATTCTGTACGGTAACGTCAAAACCAAGGCTATGGAGCATGGCATAAAAAACGAGCCTGTTGCAAAACAGATAATGGCAGAGACCCATGGGATTGTAGCTGAAGACTGTGGCCTCTTCGTTGACGAAGATTTGCCATATTTGGCGGCGAGTCCAGGTACCCATGAACATGCTTTTCACTCATACTTTTTCTGCTTTTTTTTCTGCTTTTTCGCCTTTTCCAAGGATACGCTCTAATGATGTCTATAATAATATCGTGTTGTAATAGCGTGTTCTTTATTCATTTAGATGGTTTGGTTGGTGAGGATTCCATCATGGAAGTCAAATGTCCGTATTCAGCTGACAATTTTCAAACTCCACAAGAAGCAATTGCTGCTAAAAAGGTAAATCACATAAATGCAATTTTTCTCATATTTTTCAAGCATAGACAAACCCCACAATTTTAAATAAAATAACCATTTATTATGTTAACTACAATTTAAACATATACAACTTAACATGTCAGTATAGTTTCTGTCAGTTTTACTCGGTTTCTCGCTGTATTAGTAATAGTGTTACCTTCGTTTCAGATTCCTTCGTGTGACATCGTCGACGGCAAATTAATTCTCAAGCCGACTGACAACTATTTCTTTCAAGTGCAGGGCCAGTTACACGTCACAAAACGTCGATTCTGTTACTTCGTGATATATACAAAGAACTGGCTCTCATTTGAAAAAATAGAACGGGACGATATCTTTTGGGAGGTACACATGGTCGAAAACCTAAAACGGTAAGACATATCTGTAAATTAATTAATAGGCGTACTGGTCTACTTTCACACGGATATGATTACTCGCTAGCCCAGAACTATATAGTGCTCTAAGCACCCGTCTATTAATTTTATATTATATTTTTACAATCAAATTTAATAAAGTCAAGTTAAAATATTGATATGTATCCCCCCCCCCCCCACTATAACAGGAAGAGTTTTCCAGTGGATGGTGTGTACCCCACACTACAAAGCAACTATGAGTGAGGGTTATCTCATCTAGCCCAATGAGGTGAGCAAACATGCTCTTGTGCAATCAGGAAGCTAGCTAGGAACGCTTTGTTACCTACGGCATATGGTAATTGTATTTTTATAGACGTAAACCATACAACTGTGTATACATTTTCATGTTTTACCAACCAGTAAATCGTTATTATTAAAGTATTAATATACAAATCAATGAAGTATCAATCATCTCTGCCGCGCGTTACGCTAATGTCGACATGAAATATGAACCACTGTGGACGGTGGCTTATGCGGTGTTCATAATGCACTGTTTTCGAAATGCCCTTTTCACCCATCATCGTTTCGGACAGAATGGTTGACACAATAGGGATGTTAAACCTCAAGAATAATCGTGTCTTTGTATCCACAGGTTTTACATGGACTGTCTCTTGCCAGAGATAATCTGCCGGCGATATGCCCTGCGCCTTGACAAGGAAGATATTCGTGATCCACCACGCATTGTTGAGGCTATCGTCGAAGCAGAGGCAAGAAAGTCGAAGGCCAAGACCAAAGCAAAACGGAAAGCTTCTAAAAGTCAAGAAGCTGGCAGCTAAACCTCGTGCGATGGCAAGAGGAAAGTGCCGTATATTCGATATGGGATCGCGATACCAGCGTCTCAATTAGACCTTTATGGCACTTCGTTCTGTGTTTTTTTTGTGTGTCTGTCGATAGCGATCGAACGGAAAGTCCGATCAAGTTGAAATTTGGACCATCCACAAGCCTCGATGTAGATTAAAGGTGTATAGTTTTGTGGCAAAATCGTTTGAAAAGTTACAAAGTTACACCATGGTTACTAGAAAATATTTTGCTGAAGCAAAATGGCGGCAAAGTGAGAGCTCGTCATATTTTTATAAAGATTTTTTCGGTCACGAATATGTTCATTTTATGGCGATTTACTTACTTACTTACTTTACTTACTAGATGCAAGTTCAACATTAAACTTTGCTGGAACGCTCTCCCGGGCTGGGCCCTCTAGAGCAGATGATGAATGAGTACAGAAGTAAAAACGCATAAGCCCGAGGGCTGGGATGATAATAAGAATTAGTGTGGGGATGAATGGGGGTAGAACCTGCTACAACGGAGTCAGTGCGAAAACGAGAAGAACTGAATTAGTGCTCAGTAGAAGCGAGGGGGCCGTCGCAGTCTAGGGCTGAACCATCCATGGCCCAGGGCCCTTACTATAGACTGTGACGGATCACGGCACCCGCCTCTTCTTTGCTGTTATGGGAAGACGATTTGAGAGACCTTTGGGAGCCCTCAAGAGACGAGCAGGTGGTCGCTTAGGTCGCTTAGGCACCCTTCTTGGATGGACGGGAGTTCGCTTGGGTATTCTCACGGGGCGAGCCCTCGGGGTACCCGTGCTGGAGATTGGGCGTCGAAACTTGTCAAGGGGTTTTGGTGTAAATAGAAGTTGTTGATGGACTGTGAGATGAGGGTGAGTTACCAGGGCACTGTAGAAGCGTCTGGCTCGAGATGCGATAAGGTCAGATACGAGAGGCGTTCCAAGGGCTGTGTGGAGGGTGGCCACTCTGGTGAACTTCGGAAGCCGGAGTATAGTCCGGAGAGCCATGTTTCGATTTAATAAGTATTGCCAAAGTAACACGGAAGTTACTCGAAAATATTTAACGGTGGCGGACCGTGGCGACAACACTATACGAAATGACGACGAAAAATCTTAGCAACGCACATTGCACTGCATTCAACAATGTCGGGAAGTATAATAGCTATGGAATTTAGAAAAAAATTTGCAAAGCGCATTCTTGAATTGTGGTTAATTGTTGTTTTCTTAGCTTTGAGAACTTTTCGCCAGAAAGTTCGTAGATATGGACGCGCTCGCCTATCAACGCGTCACACAGAGCGTTTTCCTATTGAATAATGAATGACGTTTTGGCAGAAATACCGACTACGTTGGAAATGTTAATCTAAGAAACAACAATTAAAAAGGCAACGGTTGTCTTTTGAAGGATTCGTGGTAACAAAAATTCAGCACACTACATTAATTAATGTACAATTTTTACATATTATTCATATTCATATTCGTAGTAGGTTCATAGTTCCTGCGGGTTCAAATGGAGACACAAGTTGATAATGTAATAATAATAATAATAATAATAATATAATAATAATAATAATAATAATAATAATAATAATAATAATAATAATAATAATAATAATAATAATAATAATAATTAAGACTACAAATTATATTACGACCGGGCAGTTATAACAGACCAAACCATTCATCACAATAGACCGGATATTATATTTATTGACAAGAAGAAACAAGAAACGATTTTAATTGATGTTGCCGTCCCTTTATGCCACAATGTAGAGACAACTTGGCGGGAAAAGATAAACAGATATAAGGAATTATCTATCGAAATAAAAAGGTTGTGGAAGCAGAATAATGTAACTGTTTTACCGTTAATTATATCAGCAAATGGCATTGTTCCACGTAAACTCCATGACAGTATTAAACTAATTGGTCTCCAACCGAACATATACATCGAGATGCAAAAAGCAATTATTTTGAACACGTGTAGGATAGTGCGAAAATTTTTGAACTAAGAAGAATGAAGACTTCAAGAAGTTCTCCATCCCGATGGTCGTTTTCGTGGTTTCCACCGTACAAAGAGCGAATGCTGGGATGAGTACAAATCGGCCACGACCGTACATAGCATCCACAGTTCGGATTGGAAAAAATAATATCGACAATGATATATAAAGTAGTTCTAAGTAGATTTTAATAAGGTAAACACAAGTAAATACTTGACATTTGTGTCCGTATAACATGTTTATGCCGGTTTTGACCGAGTTTGTATGTATTGCAACAATAAAATAATAATAATAATAATAATAATAATAATAATAATAATAATAATAATAATAATAATAATAATAATAATAATAATAATAATAGTAATAATAATAATAACAATAATAATAATAATTACAACCTTTATTGGTCTCTGCAGCCATAGCTGTTGGCGTACATCCAAAATATTATAGTATAGTGTGCAAATTTATGAAATATAATACATGTCCTCTATTTGGGTTTACTAGTGTAGAATTACTTATTTTTTGAAAGCTTGAAAGGTATCGGATCAGTAGTTTTTGTGAAACGTACGTTGGTTTTTTAAACTTGAGTTTCGGTTCGATACTGTGTACAGTAGTCAACTTGTGCCAGAGTGCGTTGTTGTAAAATATAATATAATAATGCAATTGCATTAATTCTTAGCTGCTGTTAATGTCCTACGTTTTTTTTTTAATTTACATCTGGCAGTTTTAGCACCATTTAACTATGTATGTACTATCATGGTCTAGGGAGATTCTATGATTTATTGGATCATTATGTCATATGTATAGCCTGTTATATCTATGTGTATATGATATTGTATATTATGTATTATATTATTGTGTTTTATTTGTATAGCCTACTACGTGATATTGAAACTAGTTACTTGGCTTACAAGTAATAATTACTGTGCTTATATGCAAGGACCTTATTATATTTACAGAAGAAACGTTAATTCGTAAACAAACTTCAATTATTTTCATGGTTGTCCACCTTCACATTCCACTTCTGTCAGCGGAGCTTCAAATACCGTTCATACACAGATAAAAAAATTCACTACGTGGGGAATTCCTTATCTGTGGTTCATGTATGGTATACGTCATAGCTTCCCCTATCGCCAGCCGAGTTGACCTTGAAGCGTTCTCTCATTCATACGACTCACAAGATAACGGCTCTCGATGCCTGACTGACACCTCACCGGGCCCGCCTCCGAGATTGAGACAGAACTAGACGCTCTCTGTCTACAGGAGTTGGACGAAGCTTGAAGTGCCTTCTTAAGGTAAGATATTGAATGCTGGCATTAGCCATTAGGTGTCTGATGTAGGGCTATATAGGCGCCTACCATTGTAGAAATAAAAAACTTAAGAACTTCAAGGAAGGATAATTGTATTGTTGTTTCAGTTTATATTATTACAGACATGTGAAAATAGCGATTAGTGTATCGATTAATTAGTGATAGTGATAGCGATTAGTGATAGTGTATGTATATGTATGTACAAAAGTGCTGTTCTTCACTAAAACTACCAGGGCTAAGCCCGTCCTATTATTGTTTTATTTTACAAAGACTAGTAGGCCCCTTTAGTTGGTAAAAATTGTTGATAATAATTGTTATGTATTTTATTATTGATGTGTTGATTGATCATTTGATGATTGATGATGATTGATTTGATGATCAGTAACACCATATTTTAGGATAAAGTGAAACGGTAGTAGAATTGTGACACAAACACCCTATAACAACAAATCCATTAAGTCAACCGAGAAATCTGTTCCTCTTGAGAATTTACACTGGCTCTAGAAATGTTTCAATCTTGCGTTTTGATTAGTGAATGGAGTTCCACGTAGAGTCGTTTCCTCCCGCCCAATTATCGTGTCGCGTATTTGGGCACTTGCACTTGCAGACCCACTTATCTCGACCGAGTGATCTAACATCTTGTGGTGGGTAGAGTTCGAACGGCCAGACTTGAATGTAATTCTACTCCATGAATGGTGGCCGGTAGCTTTTTAAAATCAGCTGAAGGAGAACCGAACGATTCGCGTGTTCCTCGACGGCGCGTTGACAGATGCTCAATCATCGAAAAGAATGAACTTTCAAAAGAACTTTCTAAAATTGAAAAGTTCGTTCTCAAAAAGAACTTTTGAAAGTTCAAGTTCACTCATTTGAAAAAAGAGTAAGTTCGTTGGAAAGTTCACAAAAAAAGAACGCGTTCTCGCCGTCTCGGGAACGCGTTCTTTTTAAAAGTTCTCGCCCCAACACTGCTCTCAGTGGTTATTGTACCGCAGAATGCAATAATTGTTATGCACTTTTATTTATTTCATTTATATCCTATATAGATTCAGTTATACAACCGACTTTACGCTAAGCTTTGTTCCTATAGATAGTAACAATATTATTTATATGCCATTATGTCTGCTTGTATAGTCATCCTCACTAGGATTAAGGAAATAAGATGAATATAGATGTAGGATGATGCTGATGAGGATTGAGGAATAGTTGTAGCCTCAAAAGTTTTTTTTCTCTAATCTCTAATGTCATACGAAATAGCTGAGATTTCGGGGAGGAGGGCTTCACCCCCCCCCCCCCCCCCGAATCGTACATTGTCTGTAGTTTCTCTCTGAGCGATTGTGCTGTTAATTTACAGGGTCCGAACACTAAACATAAATGTTCTCTTACAGCAAATAGAATGAAAACGCTCCCCTATCACCAAAATTAACTTGCACCACCCACCATTGTTCGTTGAGGTGGTGCAAAATCAAGTTCAAATGAGTGAATGTTCACTCTTCCTTTCAATATGTGAGTATACATTTATTATTATAACTTTCTCTGCATGGTTATACTATACTTTCATAAAGATCGTTTGTTCGTCTCAGCGAACCCTATGACTTCATCAAGGCTATCATCGAGAAGACAAGTCACAATGATGGAGCTTGGAGAGTTATTAGTATCAGACCATGGCGGCCGCAGGGGAGTGTAAGGGGGTGCAAGTACAAGTGGAAAATAAAAATCTCATACTTATAGTATCAATTTAATCATTCTGCTTTTTTATAAATAAAAAATATGAACAAATTTAATTTTATATTGTCAAGGATATTATTCATATTGTTGTTTGTCAAATGCTTTCATGTGTTGATCTTGTCATGTGAGTCAGTGTGGCTATAATTTTATATCATGTGCTAGATCTGAACATAACGATACAATGTTGAGAAATGTTCACGGGTATTTGCACAAAGAAGGGGATTGTTCCCTCTTCCCCTCACCCCATGGCTGAAACCGCAGATCCCTCATCATTCTCATGTCGAAAATACAATTTTTAATTGCTTTATAGGGCCTAGGAATACCCCCCCCCCCCCCACCCTCCGTCCATGGTACTGTAGGACCATCATTAAATATTTTAAACATTGCTCTGCACGCTCCTGGCAAAATTTCTGCGGTCGCCCATGTATCGGACAATTGGATTGACCTTACCTAGAGGCTGCAAGTACAACGGCTCGGAATGTGTAGGGAAGCCGCGGAAGGATGGTCGAGAAACGGGAGGTAAAGAATCGAAGCGTGTACGTACGTCGCCGTAAAATAAAATCAATAAAACTTTTCATCCACGATGGTAAGATATTAATTACACACGTAAACCCAGGAATAAACATAAACATAAACATAAAATAAACCCACCGAATAAACATATTTTGAACCAAATAAGTAATATGTTTATAAATGTGTCACTATAAAAAAGTCGAGTTGAATCTACATAAAAATGCGATAGTCCGCTTCTACACACAATGTTTGCGTGCTGTTGCCCCTTGAACTACCGGTAGGACGAACTTTATTGTTACATTGATGCATATTTAGTTTGTTTTGATTAGTATGCACATGGCGAAACGTCTATGTATGCATGTAAATGCAATGCAATTTAATAACGTATTTATTCAACACCTCCAAAGATGTAAATCGGTAAGTTTCCCGTGCGGTAATGTTACTATTTTAGTACTTACTATAGAATTGATTAGAATTTGATATGTAGAATATGTTTTTACAAAATATTAATATTTAGTGTAATAAATATACGAGATCATGACGTCGATATCAAAAATTACAATTTACGTAATTTAATTATAAATGTGTCGTTTGATATAATTCAAAGGGACACCTAAAAACCAGTGATCAGTAATATTCTTTATCGAGAACATTTTCTTATGTGAAGAATTTTATGTAATGATTTTTTTTTAATGTCAGTAATATTACAGATTTTCAATAACCGCTACCTACTTATTTTACACCGGCGAGTTTTCCCTGCTCGGTGCACATCGTCTCGATAGCCCGTGTGTCTGGTATGACATCATGCACGTAGCACGCACGACAAGTACACGCATGTGCCCGCTCGGCTCGGCTCGGCTCGGCTCGGCTCGGCTCGGCTCGCGCTAGCCCGCGAGCGGTGAGCGGCGGAAAGCCGTCAGTTACCATTTGGTCGCGGTGTGGAGTGGTTCTACAGTACAGTGCTTGTGCAGTGAGTGATACACCATGCTGGTGGACGGCTGTTCGACGCCCGGCAGCGCCTCGCCGTCGCTCCTCGACTCTCCCACCCTTGCGAGGGTAGAACGAGCCCGACTACGTCACGAGGGAGGCAACCCTCAACTGAGACACACGTGCGCCCAGGTAGACACTTTATTAAACTGCTTCTACAGGTAGCAAGGCATTTTGGCGCCCCTTTATTGCTACTTTTTTTTTACAATTCATATTAATTTTACACGTATAAATAACAAATCAGTGATTCCTATACTTCTGTTTTATTGTTGACATTGACATTGTATTTGGTGTAATTGTGTTTTTTTTTTTTACTGTCTAATTTAGAACATAGAATATAAGCGAAAATAAACATTGGTGCCTGGAACGGCCCTAAATAAATATTCAGGGTCAGGGTCCTAGCCAATAGTGCACCTATTGCTTCGTACATTTTAAAACGTCCACCTTCTCCCCCCCCCTCGCCCCCCCCCCCCCCTTATGTGTCTAATACTTAATATAATTATGGATTACAGTAAAATAACATCACGTAAATATTTTAAAAACTCATATTTTTAGTCTTCGTCGGTTGAGGGCGTGTTATGACTCCCACATGCAGGTCTGCGTGTCGTACGACGAGGTGAGCAAAAAAAGTCGACGACTTAAAACTCTTCCTGTGCATCGCTAAACAACAACAGAATAATATCAATATAATCATATTTATCGAAATAGGATAATCGATATCGAGAGGATTGCGGATAATGCACTAGGATAATCGAGAGGATTGCGGATAGTGCACTAGGATAATCGAGAGGATTGCGGATAATGCACGCTGGCGTTCAGGGCCGGCGAGTACGGAGAAGATAAATGGTTGCACGAGAACCCTTGCGAGGTTTGTGCGAAGTGGTCACGACTTCGAGGAAACAACACGACCGGTTTGAAATAATTTTCATTTACACTTGTGTTTCTGGTTATTCTTTTTTCATTCGTTAGTCAGTGGTCGAGACTCATTCAAGATTTTTCCAATGTATAAATTAGAAGAAAAATGGAAAACTGAAACTGAAAATAAAGAATAAAGTTTATTTTTTCATTCAATTGATTTCAATCACTACTACGCTGAGCTGCTAACAAAACATGTCTGCAAGTGAGTCCCTTTCAATCACACATACATGTACATTACAGTATGTACCTATTTTGATACAAAAGAAGATAGTATATATTGTACATTATTGATCCAAGCAGAAATAATAATTCATCGAGTGATTATTTTTCGATTGAATAAAAAATAACGTTGTGTATGAACTTATTGAGGAATCAAACTACGTCATCATGAAATCGCAATTACGACTCCGATTAGTACCTCCTGTAAACATCTAGTTTTTGGGTAGTGAGTTCATTTATTTCAAGTACTGACCAATGGTAGGTGAGAAATTCTTTACAGCACAGTCGCACGTTACCGGAACCAGTTCTACTGTGATGTCCACTAAATCGTTTCGAAGCGTGCATGTGTATGTGTACTTCCGTTCACATCACACATTGCATTGGCCAAGGTCGTTTGGATTACAATATATTATTAAAACTGCTGTAGCACCACAGCTATAGTTGTCTAGAAGCAAACAGGGCAAGGGATAATCTAGCCCCCCCCCCCCCCCCCCCACCACACACTCAAATTTCCTCTTATGACCCCTCACTTCTCTCTCACTCTTGATCTACGCATATAAAGTATGTATTTGTTTAAAGCTTCGTATTTATACTCAGTCAACGATCAATCAATCAATTTAGTTCTCAATATTTAATACTGGTTGGCAATTAGCTGGTTGCTTCATGGGTGCTGGGGCTCTTTAGAAAAACTGATCTGTAATATGTAACCCCCCCCCCCCCCCCCCCACTCCTCACCCACCATTATCACATAAGCGCCATCCGTCCAAACATCGCAACAAAAAGTATTGGTCACTCAAAGTTTCCAACGTTATTAAAGTGTATAGAGTAACACAATACAATGCATTCGCTGTCACAATAAATGAATCACAACAATGAAGGGAAAGTAAATAAGGTTGGAATTCATAGTCGGCCCCTACACCTAGGGGCGCCCATTGTTGCTATGGATTTGTTTTGTTTATGGGAAATAACATGCAAACAATTGTTACCTTGGTAACAATGGGCGCCCCTAGGTGTAGGGGCCGACTATGAATTCCAACCTTAGCTCTAGTACGTCATGTGAGCTAATGTATTCTGAGTAAAGTGAGTGAGTGATATCATTCACAAACGCCGGATCAGTGGCTGTCACATAAAGGGGTGATCAGTTCGAAGGTGGTGGCGGGAAACATGATGCAATCTCTTTACAAGCCACTCCGCCACTCAAAGTGTTACATACATAATCATATCCGCTCCTTGGGCGTCTGTTTAGTGTGCATGGTACGTAGCAATGTGAACTAGCCTCTGAATCTATGAAGCAAAAAAGCCAGGCGGTGGATTTAAAAGATATATTTCTGCGTAACAGTGGGCGTTAGGGGCGTGGGGGAGTCGGTGTAGTCCGACCCCCCCCCCCCCCCCCAAATTAAAAAAGGACAATATTCAATCTAATTTATAATAATAATTGTACTCTTTTTATAAATCTTTTTAAATTTGCATGAATGGCTCCAAATTAAACATATAGCGGTGGCAAAACCATATTATTATTGCTGAGAAGACCCCCCCCCCCCCCCCCAACCAAAATCCTGGCTACGCCCCTGACAGTGGTCACTGCACTGTAGTTGGGGGGCAGATCTGTAAATACGAGTTGTTATTTTCCAGATAATTTTAGCGTAATTAATGTTTTAGAGGAACCAATAATTAACATTTCAAATTATTATAACAGGATGTTTGTTACCTTCACTTTTTGCAGCTTATTGTATACTAGGAGGGTAACTCTGCACGAAGAGTAGCAAGTACAACCTCACTGTTACGTCAGTAGAGGTGACGGCTTCACTCTGGTGTCGTCTCGATTAGTCTCGTGCACAGCTGCACACCCACGATGATTGGGAACGCTAAATAGTTCCACTTGTAGTGCAACGTGCTGTACTTATAATTCTTGGAGCGAATTAGTCATTAGTTGAGGGAAATTAGAATTGGCCTGGATAAAAAGAGATCTGTATTGTTTGAAGTACTTCGCCTCGAGAATGTGTGAGTGAGTCAATGCTATACGTGAAGAGTGGGAGTTGTGTTAGGCGCAGTAGGGGGGGGGGGGGGGGGACGTTTAGCAGCATTTCAATCATAATATTAAACTTTTATTTTCTTAGAGATCACGCAGGTTCCTTTCCGTTTCAAAAGTAAAGCCGGTAAACAGGTGTCAGTCATATGTTTTCTTTTCTGCCAGATGCCAAATATCGCATGTTTGTCCACAACATTGTATGGATTGTATTGTATGCTCTAATTATACCCACTAACCACTCGTATATAATTTGCCGGTACTACAAAAACCAAACTATTTACTAAATGGATGTGTGATTATAGAAAACAGAGAGCATCTGTATACATTCCAATTTCACGAATGTTGTATAATTATATTCACCTCGGGACCTTGTTTTGTGAGAGAAAACGTTCCCAAGATAACTTACCAGACGGTTCTGGTCTAATACATGGGTATAGTAATAATCATAAAACAAAAATAATATGACTATCACAACAACTATGATGACGTCAGTTATAAAGATATAATGAGATGTTCTATGTGTAAGATTATAATGAGATGTGTAGGCTTTCAGTTTAGCCAACGACCTAGAATATAGTAAACGTAAAGATTACTGGATGGATGAGTAGACGTGGGAAGCGCTCAGACCATCTTGACAGCTTGTTAGCGCCAGTTTGTATATTTCTTGTGTACAAAATGAGACGAAAATGAAGGTGTCCCAGTATGTTTTATTTTATTTTATTTTATTTTATTTTATTTTATTTTATTTTATTTTATTTTATTTTATTTTATTTTATTTTATTTTATTTTATTTTATTTTATTTTATTTTATTTTATTTTATTTTATTTTATTTTATTTTATTTTATTTTATTTTATTTTACATTTTATTCTTGTATTTAACTAGATACCCCTTAAATTGTGTTCCATTGTTTGGAAGCACTGAAACAGTGGTATCAAACCAAAAAAGTTCCAGAATTTAAATTAATATCAAATATTGCTACCGGTTTGCCTATCTGCATTTTTGAGCATTACAGGAGACTGAGAGTGATAGTAGAAATAAATAACAAATTCATTTTATTTTCTTACCACCCACAAATAATTACAAACACACTAATTATGTTTACCTCTTATAACTCGCCTGAAGGTAATAATATCGAGTAGACATAGACTTCCATGTTGTGCTCAGTTCTTCCAGACCAAACAAAATAACGACAATAGTGAGTGGAATAACAACAATAGCGAGTGGAATAACAACAATAGCGAGTGGAATAACAACAATAGTGAGTGGAAAACAACAATATCGAGTGGAATAACAACAATAGCGAGTGGAATAACAACAATAGTGAGTGGAAAACAACAATATCGAGTGGAATAACAACAATAGCGAGTGGAATAACAACAGTAGCGAGTTTAATAACAACAATAGCGAGTGGAATAACAACAATAGCGAGTGGAATAACAACAATAGCGAGTGGAATAACAACAATAGCCAGTGGAATAACAACAATAGCCAGTGGAATAACAACAATAGCGAGTGGAATAACAACAATAGGGAGCATGGAGTGGCTGCGTATTCACTCACATCGTAAGTCAAGAGCGAATGCTCGCTCTGATAAATTTCGCCTCGTCGTTGCGCCTACTGCTTTTCAAACCCTCTAATGATAGGAACCGTCAGCCTATGCTGTACGCTACACTCTATGCTAATTTGCTGCCTGCTGTCTGTCTACCTGTAAACGAGCAATAATAAGCTATTTATTTATGCGTCCACCGAATGAATGTATGCCAATTCGATTTCGAGCTTGAAGAGGCAAGCGCAATGCATTACACGCACGCAACCACACTTGACCTGCATTGTTTGGAGTGTGTGTATGTGCGGTAAATTGTAAATTACAGGCTCGGACTTCGGAGGGTGGAATCACGTGCACGTGCTTGTTGAAGGTCGCCACGGCACTACGATGAGCACACAATCTTCCCAACATGGTTGTGAAGGTCGTTGCTTCAAGACGCTTGTTCGATGATCCACCCACTCACTCTCCTGTTTGAGACGATAGGACCAAGGCTATTCCTTGTGGAACTCACGTCCCTTGGTCATGTACGACTAAAGCACCTGCCGAGCTACGGCCAACTATAGTACAATGAATAAATGAACTTATCAAGTACTATACTCGATGCCTCGTCCTGCTCACTCACACCTATGTGCCTCGTCTACCAGTGTTATGCTGACTGGTTATAGTCAAGGATTTGGTCGAATTAATTTGCCCAAATTAATTTTATAACTACAAGACAGGCACATATATTTGTGCTAAAGGTTATGTTGTAGATTTTGGAATATTGGAATATCCTCGCCAAATACATGCATTAATAACTGGCTAGTATAGTAACCACATCAACTAGAAACTTACTAATAGGCCGATATTGCCATGGAAATAGGATAGTGGACACGCTTCAACCAGCTGTTGTGAGAAATGTTGACGTTGCATGTTTGAAAAACACCTTCAGTGTAGAAGTCCATGACGATGAAACCGCAGGCCTACCCGATTATCACGCCTATACTGTAGTTCTCGTACTTGGTTAGGGTGTCATCTAGTCATCATCTACAGGGGTGGTAGTTTGTGCATCGGGACTTACTCTCATGCTCATAACATGTAGTCACTTTCCTTCTTAAATATAACTTGCTGCTGTCAAACCACTTCTCTGAAAAGAAACTCACCACGGGATGAAACTGTGTAGACAGAAAGTAACAAACCAGTCCCCACTGAGAATCGAACCCAGCGATGTTGATAGGTACTCAGAAGTGAAACATCTGGGCTTGAGTATCATTCTATGTCAATGTATTCAATTTCTTTGCAAGTACTGATCTTACTAGAATTACATTTTTTTTAAACCCAGCCAGCTTTTTAATAGCTTAACAGAATCGGAGTAGTTAAGTTGGTGTGCTCAGCAGATGTGCTCTCTAGTACTACTCTTAGTTTTATAATGATTGTTGTTGCACTGGGAGAAAGCCTGGCGTACATTTAGACCAGAACAAGAACCTCAGACCATATCGTCGCCGCTAACGATGACATTGCACTGTCGTCTGTGATCTCTTAAATGACCTACTCGAATCCAAGCACGTATTGTTTAACTGGCTGGAACCAGGAAGAAAAGTTGAGTACGAGATTTTATAAGTTCTTGTAGAAGGGAATGGGCTGTAAAATGTGTTGCTACCTATTTTCTTCGTTATTTATGTGATTACTATTTTAATGTACATAGTTGGTCCTCGCAATCGGTGCGATTATAGTAACTAAAACGCGTTCTGTAAATATACATTAGTAGATAAGGTAAGATATGAAAAAAAAAAAACAGTTTTCTAAAAATTTACTGTCTAATTTTTGTTGTTGATATAGATCTGGGCCCAGATGTACAAGAGGTCCCAAGTCTGTTTTGGGTCTTATCTCTAAGACTGGCCTAACTTTGGTCCTCTTGTGAATACAGGGAAATAACTGAGAACAGACGTTAAAACATCCAGGTCCAAAGTTAGGCCGGTCTTAGAGTTAAGACCAGAAAAAGACTTGGGACCTCCTGTGAATCCGGGCCCAGACTTACATGTCACTAAAAAATAAAAAATAAATGTATTATATATTTTTATATCTAAAAAATATATAAAAATAAATTTGTTTATAAAACAAAAATGTTGAACTTAGGGTAGGCGTACCTTCCACGAACTCCAGTTTGGTATGTCTGTGGGCTTGGCGTGGAAGTGTTCGCTTGTCCATCTAATTAGACCATGACCATGCAGATGCACCCATTAGGCTACTCCACGAGGAAGGACTAATCATTTCATTAATTTAATAACAAACAGTTAAGACAACGGTGGAGATGGGCTTTGTCCAGGCCGAACCAGCTGTGAAGAACCACTGCATTCACGCGATGACCGTATGTCGGTGTAGTCACTAGTCTGCTATGCGGTTGTTGTCATTAGCATCATCGCTATTTCCGAGTTGGTCTCTTTTAGTTTCGACGTTTTCCTTAACGTTTTTGAATTGCATTGTTTCGTCTACAACGGCAGGTTGTGGTAGCTCTTTTGGTAAGCCTGTTACGACTTACATAAAAACGAATTGTTAGGTGTGGGCCTACAAAACATGTTATGCGCGTTGGGGAGGTTGGTGGATTAAGGGTGCATTGCACGTTGGAATACAAATTAGTCATTAGGTAGTGAGAATTCTCACTTCCCAGAAACTAAAATTGTCACCTAGCGGCGAGAAAATCTTTACTTAGTCCGCACACAATGTTTCATAATGTTATTCGGCATTTACTCTATACAACGACATTGGACAATGTTTCACGCGTTATTTCACATGTCCCCTAAAAGCAATATTGTCTGTGGCCTCCCACGAAAAAAACAAAATTTATTGAAAAAAAAATACATGAACTGTTTTTGTTCCTTCCTTGAACTGACTTTTAATGAGTGTTGGATTTTATTTAGATAATGATGATACATTGGGATCGTTGAGTCGTTAGCAGTGATTTATGTACGTCTCAGACACCACAAGGCATATGAGTATGAGTATGATGAGTATATTCTAGAAACGTGCTGATTAAGTAGAATAATTAGATGTCTTATCCAAGAACTAGAGCACTACAAAGATAAACTAAATCCATGAATGTCGAAACCATAAAAATAAGATTGTTTCAATTTTATCAAGAAATAACCTAAATTGTGTTTATTTATAGTCTAATTGCACTGATTTCTTTGTACCCTCGGCGCTAGCATGCAGTAGTAAAAGTTATCAAGCAATAAACCTATATTTGAAATCACACCTCCGCATGATTATTCTGTAAAAAATAGCTTCATGGCAATGAAATCAAAACTCGAGTCCCCCCCCCCCCCCCCCCCCCCACCTTCAAAAACGCTGTCGACGCCCCGTCTGTAGACGCTTGAAGTAGTCATGCTCCCTTATTTGCGCCGCCGTTGTTGAGATGAGCATGTCACGATGCTAAAAGGACTCTGCCTGTCATTCAAAGCGTCGCGCATGATTCACACAAGAGTCCCATGTTTCCAGCAAAGCGGAACAGAGCTCGGGTGACGCAATGTAAAGACCAGACACTGCCACTACTATACCTTGTATAACATCCCACGCCCCCGCGCAATATTCCGCATTCACACTTCCCAGTATACAGAAACACATTTAATTGAGCTCTTGAATGAGTTGCGTTAGTCATCATTACATCGACGAACACCACATTTGCGATTCAATTAAATTGAAGCTCCTGAAATCGATTACGAGTGTTTTGTACTGCATTGTTCACATTAATTATGATTGAGCTTTGCCCACCAACCAAATCATGTCCTACCTGTCCTACTCCTACCAATACTACCTATATTTACATACAAGTCGTCCGTATTGGATTATAACGAACATCTGAACGATATAGGACCAAGGTGTTCAAAGCCCGCGTAAGAGATAATAGCGATCACACTGTCGTGTAACTAACTGCTTTTCTAGACGTAAGGGCAACCAACGTACTTACAGTACCGACGTATCTACCAGACCGACCATCTACCACATATACACATTCGGCAGTATCTTACTACTTTCTACCTACCCACATACTTCTGTATTATTATCCATTTACTAATACTAAACAAAATTCGAAGTATGTTCAAAGTCACAGGTGTAGCCTATCTTCTCCTTTGTATAGTTCTTTTAATAGGCAATATTCACCAGCTGTTACCAATATGGACGCGAACATTTAAAATATTCTTCCGTATTGGTAATTTAAGTACTATAAAGTACTATTATCAAACGCATGAACAAAATGCATCAAGCAGATATTACGTTGTCACATACTAAGTATTTATTTCTAATTTATACCTTTCTAACCACCTCTAAAAGGTTGTTTCAAAAACTCACTTTAAATTTATAAGACCGGAAACGTGAAGAACCAGTTCCGACGAAACCTTTAAAGATCAGGAACTGTGACCGGAAACAGAAATACTTGTTTCAATCTCTGATTTCATTAAACGTTTTCAAATTGGTCTTACACACGTTCCATCAGTGACCGCCCCTCCGGATGACTGGCCGTTGTATGAACGATGGAAAGGTATTTCCATTTGCCGCGCTTTTCCGTTGTGGTTCACACCTCGCATTTCAATTATCGTAGTGAATTGTGATAGATGAGTATGACCAATTATGAACAATGTTTCGGAGTAAATGTTGTGATCAGTATCTGACTATCTGTTATGATAAACCTGTAATTCCTTCCGCCAGCTTTCTCCGCATAGCCGGTGAATCAACGTGTATCATTACCATTGCGTATTGCGGCTTATTTCGAGCATCTTGTTCATCTGTTTATCCTACCTCGCTAATATTATGGAGATTGCCAGCTTGAAAGCCGTAATCCCCTCCCGTTTAGAGACAAAACGCGAGCCAGCTTCTGACAAATCGTGTACTGCCCAGTGCATGCCGCGTTTAGGTTTAGAATCACACTTAGAATGTGAATGAAAAGAAAGCGAAATGACGGTAATGATAGCTTAGACACGCAGTCTACCGCAAACCAATTTATACGATGACCTCTGCGAAAAGTAATCACATTGTTGCGGGGGAGGGAGTGTTATTTGGCAGTTGCTGCTTTGCAGCATAGATTGAGACACGATCTCATCTCCCGTGCAGCAATCTAGGTTGCCTGCCCTCGGAGGTAGGGGTGCAACGTGCAACTGTGCACTAGTTTTCAACTCTGTCAAGGTCTTCGCGGGGACGCTGACACATATAGAAGGTGGAATGGGGTCACTTCACATGGCCGGGATATCGATAATGACTGGGTAGTGGATACTACGAGTAGAAAGTGTCTCCAATCGCGAGTTATCTTCTTTACATAGCTGTCACTTTCTTTAAAACATTACCTGCTTACTATACGTTTGAACAAATACCTCCCATGGTTATCTATGTGTTACTTCCGCAGTCGTGTTGTGTTCTGAAGCCTGGAACTGGAAGTGGTAATAGGTACAATTAATCTTATCTACAACACTGTTTTAAGGCATCTACCTACAAGATATCGCACTCTATCTTACGTATTGCACTCGGTCATCCGTATCAACCAATACAAATAGAAAGTGCTATGTTTACCAAAATTATTTTGTTATGTACGTATTCAGAAGTGAAAATCCTCAGATTTAGTTGTCCCGCAACAACCGAACCGATACTTTCGTGATAGACGAGTGATTTGGGGCGAACCTGTATCGATCGGTATTTGCTGCTTACCAATAATCAGATCGTCAATGACACCATTGGTAAATTTACCTCTTTGATAAAATTTCGATATTTTGTTTAAAATAAGAAACCAACGAAAATGTTTACCTTTCTATATTGTTATGGAACAGATAGCAAGCAGAGCAGACCTTCGCTAAAATAAAAGCAAAGATGAAGCTTCCAGAAGTCGAGAAAGCCCGACTGCAATCAGCACAGAAACGTGTGAACGTGTAAGTGGTGCTACATCGCCCAAGTTACTGGACTTTGCCGATCCCAGCAACTTTTCGTAATGCTGCACTAGAAGTTGAAGTTGGGGTGTCCACGACTGAAACTCTTACTGTGAACTAAAAGCGAGACCGGAACATTGTGATAAAGGTCTCACGGCGAAACAGGTCGGGTGCTGGCGTAATACAGCCGAATGGGTCGTTTTGTGGCAAATGCCAAACTAACTCTAAATAGTCGCATCTTGTCCAGTGCATCTGTTTGAAACCGGTAGTGTAACGATTGATGCAGTTGGTTCAAAGGTAGCACCTGCATGCACGCATTTGAGAAGTCGCGGGCTCGATTCCCGCCACAGGCAATCCAAAAAGTTTTTTCGAGGTTATCCTCATGAACCTCGGACACTCCCAACTACTCAAGTGCTCTTAATGTACACTTGGGGCGTCGGAAGTATGTTTTTCCAGAGGGGTTGATAAAAACTCTTTAAAGGAATAGCTATATAGCTGTCTGTACCGTGTATGCAGATGTGGTATGGGGCACGGCCCCAGCCCCCGAAGGCAAAGAATTGTTGATGTTGTATCTGCTGTAAGTGCCCGGAAAATGACATGACGCGCTGCACTTATCTTTTTCGTAGCTCTCGTTCCCTAGGGATGGGGGGGGGGGGGGGGTACGCATCACTCTGCCGTGCATGGAGCATTCTTATACGAAAACCTCTACGAACTGTCTTAAAACCTGAAACAAAGGACTATAGTGATCACCAAAAGGACGAAATTGAACTCCAAGGAATAAAGATATGATCTGTATATTTTTTAATTATCTCTTCATATACTCTTGTGTTTCATCAGTTTAGCAACGATATTTTGTCGAGCCGGGCTCGGAGAGGCAAGCATTAAAATAAAAACAATTACAAGGTGTTTGTAACGTGGATTTCCCTCTAATGTACAGGTATAAACATCTAGGAAGTGTCAAAGAACATTGCTCCTACAGTTTAGTGTTGACGTTTTCGTCTTTGCCGTGTCGTGTGAATGAAACAATTGTGACGTAACTGTTGCCCAATTACGCTCACCGGTCCGTCAGACTCCCAGGCAGCGATTACGCAAATCTGTGAGACACAGTGAATCAGGTTCTTGGAGGTGAGAGATTCGCTCGCATGACTCACACTCGCTCCAGACTCCCAAAGGTGTGTTGGTATGACTCATCGCTGGCAATCTATAGTCAAGGCTTCGATAGGTGACGGCCACGGTGGCAACGAGGTTATCGCGACGATAGACGGTTATCATACGTGTGCATGTGGTAGGAGAGGTTGAGCAGTTAAATGGCGATGGTAAAAATTGACGTGATAATGACGACCGGGCTATTTATTTCATATGTATATAATTTGTTTGTATTATTAATTATAATGTATTTTACTTGATTTGCTTTTATTAAATTTGAAAATTCATGTTTTGTTCTTGTTATAGTACAGCAGTTTCACTAGTTCGTTTTGTTTTTGTTATTCTTGCTATTTATGATTTTCATTATTATTAATTGTTTGCGTTGTTCTATTTACGGTCCTCCTTTATAAATCAGTTTTTATAACTGAATAGGATAGACAATAAATAAATAAATTCGGCGGAGTCTTGGGATAAAAGAGTTATAATAATACAATAATACTATTACATTGGCATTAAAAATGAGAAACTATAGGGACCTCGTAGAGTTTTTAATACTAATTATTTACTATTACAAGTCCTAGTTGCCCACCGTTCTGTAGATGTCGCCATATTTATGTCGTAATTTTAATTGTTCATAATAATGGATGAGCGGGACGTGTGCCTTCAATTGAGGTATGTGTGTGTTTGTCTGAAAGAAGGCAACAAGCGCACGAGCGCACGCCGGAATGCGTCATATCCCACGCAACGCTGATAGGCTGGTACATTCTTGCAACCGACTGTCTGACTCGCTCTGGCTAGACAAACAATAAACCCGTTCTTATTTTTGAAGCGGATGGTCGAGTCTCTTCTAAGAAATTATTATACACCACTTGAACAATAACGTTAGTATCTCTGACTTCTTGAACGGTCACTTCCTAGATATGTGCAAATGTTTTAATTGTACTCGGGTGAATGGTTAACAACTTATTGCCCTCGGTAGATACTAACCGGTCAAGTGTCACTCGGTAGATATTAATAATTAGCCGCTGCCCGCTCATGTGTCTGACTGTTGTTGTCATGTGTATCACGTGACTCCAGTAATAGAAGCTGATATGTCTCATTCTCCCCCCCTCAAATGTCATTCTTGCATTTGTCATTCTACATGTGTCAATGTCATTCTCCCCCCCCCCCAAGAAAGGGGGGGGGGCCTTTTATTGGTGGTGAAGAAACGAAGGTATAACTAAATTGTTCCAGTCTTCCACTCGTGACCGGGAATAACTTTAGACACAACACAATGTCAGTTTATTGGTAGCTAGACTCGAACCCACAACTACTTGACGTCACAGAGCTGAGAGCCCCTGGTAAACTGTATACCCACAAATAATACATTCTTTCTACAGTCCGTTATCTGCAGTGGTCTGTGGTATACTGCAGCAGAGGTTTTCAGAGTCTGGGTCGCGTCCCAAACTTGGGAGTTGGGATACGGGGGATTTTCATTTGCTACGCCATCCAAATTTATTTTTAAAAAAAGTAAAAACTGTTGCACAAATTGTATTATTTTTAAAACCCATCTATAAAAACGCGCAAACAATACTTGTTCTGCGTTGATTTTGTGAATAGGGTTTAAACGCGTACTGCGTACATATGGAGAAGTAAAACTTGATCTAAAATTTACTGTCCATAACACCATTTTGGGTGAAGGGTGTTGGGGTGTAGGGACGGAAGGATGTCCAGGAATAAGAACTGGGACACGGGTGGAAAAGTTTAAAGACCGCTGCTGTTGAGCATTCAGTTAATTTTCAGTGAGGAGTGAGGAAATAATTTCACTGACGTCACTTGCTCATCGTCTCGATTCGCCTCGTTTCCCAAAGCTTATGAACAGCTATAAAGCTGAACACCATCGTTGCATGGATCTCATTTGCTGTGTGAACATATTTCGCGGTTCAATATCACCTCTCCAGTTTTTCCGTTTATTTTGTTTCGGTTCCCCATGTGTACGGTGACACAACACAACCAATTATAAAGCGAAGCATGCAACCCTTGGTGCACAAAAACTTTGTGTGCCTAACATGCAATACTCAACATGCAAGGGAACCTGCTAACCCAACCCGGGACTTAGAGAGAAATATGTAATGGAGACTTGCTTTTCTATGCACGAAGATCGGAACAAAAAACAACAAGAAAATGTGATAGCAGTCTTACAGAAATTATATCGCATTTAAAACTAACACTAACACCTGAAGTAGTATGTATTTATTTTATTTAATATCTATCCTACTCAATTATCAAACAGATTTATAAAGGGAAAAATTACAACAATACAATATACAAGAACAACACAAACAAAAGCACTTAAAACTACTCAATGTAAACTAGACATATACAAAACTACAGTATGTGCACGTTTGTGCATCGTCTGTGGAAAAGGTCGCATTTAATTGATCCCCCATCTCGAAATGCTTTTATCTCCGAGACTAAAAAGGTGCACTTTGATTGAGTTGAAAACGCTTGGGGAGGGGGGGGGGGGGGAAGGGGGGAGCTACCATTAACGTGACCCCCCCCCATCCCCTCTAAATCAAAATCCGTATATATCCGAAACCAAAAGGATGGAAACATAAAAAATTGGGTGGAAAAGGCGCATAATTTGTGCACACGAATGGCAACAATAATTTCAAGATGAAATGTGCAGTTGGGGGTACATTGAATGTTGTCGCCATGTTGGCCCGTGGTGGGTATACGAGCACGTGAAAGCATTGCGCGTACAGTTCACATCCACCTTGGTTGTTCGCATATAAGCAGAGTCATTGACACGTCGAGTCGGACACATCCTCACACTCTTGTCTGGGCACTTTCACTTGCAGGCATTGCCCGCAGGCTGTCTTTTAGGGGGTTTATGTGGTCCAGTAGGAAACCTTTCTTTGGGGGGTCTACACGAACCTTTATTATTATTATTATTATTATTATTATTATTATTATTATTATTATTATTATTATTATTATTATTATTATTATTATTATTATTATTGTTATTACTATTATTATTATTATTAGTATCAATATTATTATTATTATTATTATTATTATTATTATTATTATTATTATTATTATTATTATTATTATTATTATTATTATTATTATTATTATTATTATTATTATTATTATGACAATGTGGTTGGGGCATTGCATGGTCGCCAACAATTTCTAAAATTCACATTTTTTCTATAGCTTTTGTTAACAAGTACAAAATGATCAAGATAATTGGGCCCAAGGTCTACTTGATCTCTACTTGGGGCGTGTTCAGGAACCAGGGTGCTATATGAGCCTTTTCCGCTACATGGTGGAGATTTCAGGGGGTAGGGGCGAGGAAGTTTTAACTATAAAGTATTTTATTGTTTTTGCACTATGGGATTCGACCACATCTCCCCCCCCCCCCACAGCTCCACCACTGACTATCGTATGCTGCATCGCACTTTAACGAGTTACTTGCAGATTTATTCAAAACAGTTCGAGAACGTGTGAATATTGGCTCATATTAGAATCTATGTTTACGCCACGCGGCAATTAAAATATACGTAATGAAAATGCTAATAACGATGGTTACGTAACTATACTTGTGACTGAAACTCTTGTAATTTCGTTTAGTTGTTTACATTCATTACATTTTCAGCGTCATGTTGGAAACACTGACTTATTGTCTTAGCGTCCATGGCCAGCGGTGTAGACCCGACGTGCACTGCCACTTTTTGTGAAAGGCAATTAGCACACCAGTATATTTTTGTTAGTGTAGAACATTGGTGAACATCAGTAATTTTTGTTTTATTCGACTGATAAACCAATCCATGAATATTCTAGGAAAACATATTTTTTAACGATACGTGAATATGTCAATGCTATGTGTAGCTAATGCCTAGCCTAGCAGGGGTGTAAGCTGCAAGGTAATAAGACACAACTGTTCACTACATACGTGCCCGATGGCTCCAATATACCAATGGTGATTGTGTAGGGTTGGTTTATAAAGAACAGCACGAGTACGAAACCGTTTGCCCACTGCAATAGTAAAATTAACCATCTCTACGCGAGCATCTTACAAAACACCGCAGATTACGAAAAAAGGGGAATAACATTTTAGCCTTTTTGTTTTACTGTGTTGCATTTTTAACGGAACGTTAGTCGTTCGGCTTCCAGCTGGCACTAATATTTTTTCGAATACCAAAGATTACTGACGAACACAAATGGTCGTGGCAGTGCAGTGACACCTCCTTATTAAGCGAGCGAAGCGAGCGTCTCCACGAGACTCTTATAGCACTTCACTCTGTTTGTTTTTGGTTTTGTTTTTATGTCTGTCGATAGTGGTCGAACGGAAAGTCCGATCAACTTGAAATTTGGACCCCTCGATGTGGATTGAAGGTGTATAGTTTTCAGGCAAAATCGTTCGAAAAGTTACAAAGTTACACTGTTAGTAACGGTGGCGGACCGCCGCGAAAACACTAGACAGAATGACAACGAAAATTCTTAGCAATGCAAATGTCGCTGCATTCAACAATATCGGGAAGTATAATAGCTATGGAAATTAGAAAAATTTTGAAATGCACATTCTTGAATTGTTGTTAATTGTTGTTTTTATTAGCTTTGAGATCTTTTCGCCAGAACGTTCGTAGATATGGACGCGCTCGCTCATCAACGCCAACGCGTCAAACACAGAGCGTTTTCCTAGAGCTCGTCACATTCTTTGCTTTTGTGTGCGTACTGGTGTGGTGCATATTGGTGAGGGGGAGGTGATGGTTTTCCATTAGAGGTGCGGTTTCACCGCTAAAACCTTTTAATTCCAATTCATACAATTTCATTAATATTTCACGTTTCTTCGCGTCGTTGAGACGAGGCTGACAAAAGTTTCGTCTTATTCGCGGTTGATCCTCCCTCGGCTAAGGGTAGGGTGCCTCGCTGTGGCTTGGGGGGGGGGGGGGGGGGGGAGAGTCATACTCTAGGTAAACTGTGAGTACGGTAATCGCAACGACTTGTCCGCCAGGGATCGATGGTTTGCGTTGCGTGGGGTCAGCGGCTGTTCTCCGAAGTTTTACCGGTGCACTTGCACTGGTCACTAGTCAACGTATCGGCCGTGAGAGCGGAATGAAAGTGCGCGTCTGCATGGCTGAGTCTGAACGAGTCTTGTCCTCAATACCAGTACACTGCACTACACAACACAACACACACACGTTCGGGAAAAATTATATGATAATATGTATTATTCCTTAGAAATAATGAAATTCCACGTCTTGCAATCGAGCGAGTAGAGTAGCTTATCGTCTCGGCTAAGTCTCACGGCCTCGTTCAGAGTAAAAGTTGTACTCGTATGTTGCGATGGTCGTGGTTGGTTTCGGTAAGTTACTTCCGAAATAACACAAATACGCGCTGCTTAAAATACCGCAAAGGTTTGTAATTATAATTGGCGATTATGTTCGTGACATCACAGTCATTATTTCGGCAAACAATCTGTATGCTTGGTTTAGGCAACCGAAACTCCTTGTATCTTTCTTTGATTGATAATTTATTTATCTATTTATTTATTTATTTATTTATTTATTTATTTATTTATTTATTTATTTATTTATTTATTTATTTATTTATTTATTTATTTATTTATTTATTTATTTATTTATTTATTTATTTATTTATTTATTTATTTATTTTATTTATTTATTTATTTATTTATTTATTTATTTATTTATTTATTTATTTATTTATTTATTTATTTATTTATTTATTTATTTATTTATTTATTTATTTATTTATTTATTTATTTATTTATTTATTTATTTATTTATTTAATTATTTATATAAATATTTAAACAAACAACGGCCACACAGCTATATTTTTAAAAATCGTTGTGATAGCATGCTGTTTATATAGTGTAAAATGGAGACGAAGATAATAATCAGTAAGGTGTATGTATAGTACTTCTTGTTCTTCTGCAGTTGGAAAACATGCCCACCTCGGTGAAGTGGCAGCCATGTCTGCCTACCCAGAGGGCGACGCCGCACCACATTTCATGTGCACTATCACTGGCACCTCGTTTGATAAGCTGTTGGCTAATACCATTCCACGCTAATTACAATATTAATATTTAGTATTTATGTTGAAAAACAAATTCCCAGTCTGCTAATCCCACGCCCACGCCTCGCTGTATTTCCATATGTTAATATCGCAGGCACGCCAGGAGAGCACCCACCCACCATACATGACCTAATCGCTTCATTAATCATTACGCCACTGAAAAATGGGTACAGATTTGATCAATACGGAAAAACAATTACGCGAAGACGAGTCAGGAAGACGTTTTGTAAATTTCTGCGAGAAAGAGCTGTTTGTGAAGACTGAAGATGTTATTATATTTATGGCATCCAAATGACTCGGTTTTAGTGGATAATCGTCAATTTAATATGGTTTTTGTGTATACTGTTAAAGCGAATAAATTTACACAATTGGAAACGAGAAGTCAATTTTCAATAATGATAAGGAGACTGACAATGATAATCCTCGTGCTTACCTACTGAATGTAAACAACGTATACCCCCCCCCCCCCCCCTAAATGAGCCCCCCCCCGTAAATTAGTATTGTGGGAGTGTACAAAAGTAAATACAATATTATTTTCAGCTCTGCACGTCAATATTCCTGAGTACACCTAAACAATCGTATTGGAGGTATGCGCCACTAAAACACAAAATACAAATAATTATTGTGTGCCACTTTCAGTACCACTTGACAACACTTAGGGGCAAATGCATAGTCGTTCCTCAGGTGCTCCTCAACTCAGCCTTTCCTCAGACTCTCCCAACCACCAATCACAGAGCAGCATTGCCATGTAGACTGCTCTGTGATTGGTGGTTGGGTGAGTCTGAGGAAAGGCTGAGTTGAGGAGCACGTGAGGAACGACTATGCATTTGACCCTCAGACACTTGGAAAACGTGCAGAAATAAAAATATTTACATAAAAAAAACAAGTGATATTTTCGATAACCGAATATCGTATTCCTCATCGAAAAGACAAATGACTGGTGTCGTTCAGGAAGGGATATACATAAGCTTTCAGGTAGTGCGAGGCTGGAATGCGCATGCGTAACGCTCAAACAGTGTTCTGTTTGCTTTCAAATAGTGAATGTTGTCGGCATGATTCAGCATTGCCTTTGAATTTCCACATTTCATTGTAATGGCTAATTAGTAACTGCCTACATTCCCCTTCAACACAACAAAATACTTCCGAGTGCTTGCAGTCCTAATGGCTATACAGGACAAAGGTAAGAATTATTGTATATCTCGCCTGTTTTCATAAAGTTGTATCAGAATTCTCGTGAAAGCGCGTCTTGTTCGATTCGTTGCTTTCAAATAGATAATAAGCATCACTTTCCACTCAAACGATTATCCGCGGAACAGACAGATATGAATTGGATTCCAGGTGTCTTTGAATTTTCGTTAATCGAATCTTCTCTGGAAATACAACCTGTCTATATCAAACGCCCCCCTCCCCCCCTCTTCCCCCTCTCCTTGCCTTTATCAGGACCGCCCGGTTTTCTCAGTACAGTCGCTTCAGTGCGTAGATAGGTAGATGGATGATAGATAGCCTATAGTTCCATCTAGCTAAGAAGCAAGGTGTTGTCGTCACAGATTATGTAATAATGAAGTGAAACATGTGACACAGCATTGAGATACAGATTGAATTAATAGGGCATCCCCGTTGAGGTGTCTTTTGTGACCGACTCAGTAGAAAAGGGTTGAACGGCTCATGTGCTGAGCTGTCGACCTGCCAATGAGTCCAGACCCTTATCGGGGGCAGGCTCAAGTCGGTCACAAATCACAATAGACACCTCAGTGGGGGGGCGTCTCTTCACTATAATCCGTGAGGACAACACCTTGCTTCTTAGCTCGATGGAACTATATCTCAACATTGACAAACGTTACTTTCATGACAAGAACTCTTGCGTTACTCGAAGGAACCACCAAAACATTGACACCGGACCTGAACTGAATGAGATCATGATTGTTACCAATTTTATGCGTCATTACTTCGGCAGGAAACAATTATCAAGTGTACACACACCAGTACAGAAAATTATAGATAATGAGTTACATATATAGGCAATACTAGAAACTAGAAAGCATGACTTTGTTAGCAATGTAGCACTACTGAGTCGCTCGTGTGAAGCGGTCCTTAGATATGATCATATAAAGCGAAAAGCGCCAACCACAATTGTCAGCGTAATCGGGATCTTAATCGGGATCAGGATCGCAATCGTACATTTTACCATGCTAAATCATTACTACATTACGATTTGATTGTGAGCAGCGCCAAAGGAACCAACAATGTAAGTTAACTTTTTCTTGATTTCCGGATCACGATTACATTACAATCACGATCCCGAGAATATTGTGGTTATGCTATCACTCCCACTCGAACTTGGAGTAAGTTAGTGGGAGGCAGGACATCGTACCTCATGATCCCATGGTCAAGTTTTCTTCCTTCCAACCTCGAGACAATGTTGTTTTGTCTACTTACCTCACGTGAGTCTTCGGACAAGTATGGACTTGTTCCGCGTGGCATCATACGCACCCATGCAGCCACGCACCACGGTACCATAGGTTGCATACGGAACTCTTGTCTTGTCTTGACTGGACGGATGCGTCTCGTTCTAAGAAGAATAATTATATCACAATGCAAGCAAGGTAGGTATGGACGCGTTCACTAGACCGACAGACAATACATCGAACTCTTCCTCACACAATTATACATTGCTTTGTCTTGATTCGTCGGTCATTCGTATGTTGTATCTCTGTGAACTCACGTACAACTGCTTAGTGCTTACTTTACTATTGTGCGTACCCTATTGTTATAAAATATCTTTACTTTAGAATATGTAACATTGGAATCACACCCCTTCTCTACCTCCTTATATACATAGAATGATTCTGTAAAGGTTTGCAAACAGTTACTGAAGCAATAAAATAAAGGATTTGGACAGAAACGAGTCCATTTGACATACATAGACTCTCTAAAAATAATGTAAAATCATGACATTTAATTCTAAAATCACTTTCATTCTGCGGCTGAACCGATGGCGTGACAAAGCCGATGAATTTCACTTTCCAGTTTCACACCGGCCGGCCGAACTTTTCAAGTGGGTCTCTCTTCGCACTTGCATAATTTGCCACCTCGGTGCCCCCACAGGCCATGTGACGTGACCCTCTACTGACTGGGACAGTGCCCCCCCCCCCCCCCCCCCCTCCCCACAATACGCCACCTGCGGCCGTGGGAGCTGCCGATAGGATTCATCACTCATCATCATATCAATTAGGATTTTATACGATGATGCACAATAAACCATTTCAAACAATTAACCTCGTGACGAATTATGTAAAGTGTCATCCAAAGGGCTATAAAACCCATGTTAATCACGGTGTACATTTGTAGTGTGTCACATTCTTCGTTAAATGGGAAATGTATTTATTTACGTGTATTTTTTTTTTTTTTTTTTTTGAAATTTAGTTATTTTTTATTTATTTATTTATTGATTTATTTGTTTATTTATTTATTTATTTATTTATTTATTTATTTATTTATTTATTTATTTATTTATTTATTTATTTATTTATTTATTTATTTATTTATTTATTTATTTATTTATTTATTTATTTATTTATTTATTTATTTATTTATTTATTTATTTATTTATTTATTTATTTATTTATTTATTTATTTATTTATTTATTTATTTATTTATTTATTTATTTATTTATTTATTTATTTATTTATTTATTTATTTATTTATTTATTTATTTATTTATTTATTTATTTATTTATTTATTTATTTATTTATTTATTTATTTATTTATTTATTTATTTATTTATTTATTTATTTATTTATTTATTTATTTATTTATTTATTTATTTATTTATTTATTTATTTATTTATTTATTCATTCATTCATTCAATTATTTATTTATTTACTTATTTATGTATTTATTTATTTATATATCCTATCCAGTTACCCTAGGACCAAAAGCTATGCCGGTGGAAGCGTATGCTTCTGGTAGGGCCACCCTAGCCGGACTGGTCGAGGAGGAGAAGTCAGACGAAGTGCAGTCCACACCCCAATCCCCTTTCCTCCCCTTTCCCCTTTCCTCTCGCTCCCTCCTACTTGCCCTTTTCCTCCAAACAGCCCCAATTTTATTTTCATATATCACCCACTCATTGTCTCGATTAGCCTCGTTGCAAAAATATGAGACGTTAAGCCCAAATAATAAATCAATCTATCCAGTTACAAAACTGTGCGGTGTTCCATGCGTAGGCCTACTGTGTTTATTTAATACCTCGTCTTGATAATCTTCTACACGTAGATTGTTGTTAGTCCACCGAAGTATTGACTGTGCTCGTGTTTATCTAACCATGCCGTGATGACACGCTCCATTGGAAGGCTGTTGGACGGGTCAGCGTGGGATGACCACTGAACACCATCATTAGCATTGGAATAATTATGCGTCGAGTCCTTTGTCAATACCAAAACTATGTAGTGGGGAATTTGACATATTCGTGACTCATTGCTCCTGAAAGTGTGTACAACTGGTATTTTTGTAATAATAATTACATCAATTCTTCAGCGACAAAGGCAAAGGCTCACGATTTTCAGGCGCAGTTTAGTAATTTCATGCAGGAATTTAGCTGAGAAGGTAATTCAATATTACATAATATTATCAATCATCAGAAATTGGGTATCACTTAAATTCTTGACTCATATAATATGTTAGTGCTGGGAGAAAACGTTTAATTTTGTAAACGTTTATTTTTTCGAGTGTTTTGCGTTAAAACGTTTACGTGCACCCTTCCTGTTCACAAAATAACAAAAACAGAGTTGTAATGTAATGTTCGCGAAAAAAAAATGCTCAACGAAATATAACACGGGTGATCTATTATATTCATAGTTGATTAAATTCTCTACCTTTGTGTCCAACTGTCCACAGTCATTTTGACTCCACACACTAAGCTGTGCCTCTTCGGCTCGTCAAAGTGCTGTGACATCGGAAAAATCTGCGAGTTTGGGTTTTGGGAGGGGGATTGATCAGGCACTGTTAAACGTATGAATATTTGTACACGTATATTTTTGCGCGGGCGTTTATACGTTTAAACGCTTACACGACTCAGCCCTATAATATGTGTAAATTATGTTTTATGAATGCAACTATTTCCCACGAAATGCGCACGTTAGCATAATTCCAACGATCACTACAGTAGTCATGCTGGTGAGAACGTGTCGCTTAATATTCAGGAATGCAAATCCTCGTCACTCCTGTCTGAGTCCTGTCAATGGTGTCAATGTCAACTTAAAACACTCGACCGTTCTGCGTATACTGAGATTCCTCCGTAAGTGTTGGTTTTTGCGAGAGGTACAACGAACGCACCTTTCAAGTTTCAGCTGAAAGTGACGCAATCACGACAAAGCAGACACAAGCAATGCTCAGGTTCTTTCCTCCGGTGCCAGACATAGAAGTAGGGGATCTCTTCGTGGTTAGGTTCTGTTTTTTTTTTAAATAATCAAAATGTGTAATATTATGCTGGCACTGATTCCGCAACCTAGTGATACACTTCGTATTAATTTGCAGTAATTCGGCATTGTTGTCCGTGTACGGAAAGGCAATACCGAAAGCGTTTCTCTACTCGATAGTCGATATGCGTAAAAGCAATCCATTCAGTTAGACCATGCTGCAATTATCACGACGCACGCGAACGTTGACCGAATTCAAACTAATAATGTGAGCTGTCAAACGCCAACGATAGGAAGAGATGGATGTCATGGCCTGAACCCGTCTCTATTTCCATAAACAAAGCTCCTCGCTTTGTTCTAGGTAGGTTGTACAGTGATTATGACGGCAGTTCGAATATCAATTGCTCTGCTTGTCTAGAAGGCTATAGGATCGATACACTTCGGGACATGTTATCTTCATTTTGTTATTGCTTCAATATTGCTTCACTTGACTACTATAACACACATTTAAACACATTTAACACACTTTTAAAAACACACATTTATAATGAGGGGCAGCCCACGCAACCCCCCCCCCCCCGCAACTGTCATGCAATGAAGCGTTAAAAATAAATGTTCATACATTGCAGTCGTCTTTCACAATACAATTACACTATCACAATTATAATTTTATATATAACCTATACAAACACTTATTCCCTAAAAAGTGACTGTGTTTTTGCTAGCTCAAGCTCAAACAGCTATCTATACTAGCTAGCTCAAACAATCAATGTCAAATTTTCTCTCTCAAATCAAACGGAAGTGAACTTTCCAGGCGCAGATTCCGATACCCTGGTTTAGAAGAGGTTCATAGTAGCTCTGCATGTCGTACGAGACGCGACGTCATATCCTGTTGTTGTCTTAGGTTGTGTAGTAAAGTAACAACAAAACGGCCGTCCCTGTTCTCCTTTCCTCATCGTAAGGATCAAACTGTGCGTAGGTTCGACTTAACCCTATGTATTAGCATTCATGTCCATGTGCTTAGTTCCCACAGCTGTATTATAGTTGCATCATCAACACTCAGTGAGCACCTCCACTTTGGAAGGTTCTCTCGTCTGTTTTTTTTTTTGTATTATTCTCAGAAAAACTTTGACTTGTTTGTACTGTTTGTAACTATCGCTACCTCGACGTTTAGTTTGTTCATCAAAACTATCATCATTCCTTGTGTGCAGTGTTATCATCAAAACTGTCTTCTCAATTGTGTACTTTGGCCATCAAAACTATCACCATTCCTTGTACCATCAAATTATTCTCTCAACTTTGTAGTTGCTCATCAAAACCATCATTTCTATCAAGTTTGTCGTTTCATCATGCAAGCTAACGCATGCTCATCACTTCCGCTTTTTTAAGTTTCGTTCTCGACATCTAAACTATTATCATCTCAAATGTTTGTAGTTTCATCTTAAAAACTATCATTATCTCGAATATTTGAAGTTTCTTCTTCAGAACACTGTCACCACGTCCATGTGTGTAGTTTCGCCACAAAAACGTAATTACTCAAATGTAGTACGTACAGTTTCACCGAAAGTGCAATTACCTCTCCTTGGCATGTCCGTGAGCGATCCGACCCGACCCGAGCACCTTGTCACATGGCATCACGTCTCCCGGCGGAAGTGCAACACTACTACCGGCGCACGCACCTTGAGATTACGCATGCCACGCTTGTTTACACCGATCCCTTCCCTTGGCCAACGAGCTGGCAAGGCTGCATTGCCCTAATTAATCTCTCTGCATGGTTATTATTGAACTGGTACCACTGATAATGATGATGGATTACTGAATATATGATCATAATTCCAGTTAAGAGATGAATCGTTTTGCAAATTCAGTCTCACTTTAAAATTAACAAATTTATGAGGGAGCCGGCGTAGTGGGTCGATTAGGCGTAGGTTTGGCATTTCAGGTCCATTGAGGCTTGGCTGTGATGGAAGAATATCGTTGGGGCTTTGGACCATAGTCCATGGTATAACGATATTCTTCTATGGTCGTGTCAGAAGGTGCTTTTCAACTTGGTACATTTAAATTAATAGTATTAGATACCCTATTGTTTTGAGTGTGAAGTGTTATTACTGGAAGTAATGTCCTTGAAACCAAAGAATTTGGGGGTGTTTTTGTAATTTCAGAGAAACTTGCCCCGTCGTCGATATTTAGTTTATCAGTCGTCATTTCACCGTCGTAAGAATGTCCTATACTACAACGGTTTAAATTTAATTTATTTAGAAGAATAAAAGGTCAGTGGTTAAGTGAAGTTGGGTTAAAATTATTTATACGAATAGAATTTTTTAGATTAATGATTGAATGGTGGACTTGATTGTAATTAATTAATTAATTAATTAATTATATATAATATAATATATTGGATCGCCCTTCGCTCACGTTAGTCGTTACTAACCAATAAACATGAAATAAGTCTAACATAGAAGGCGTACCGCAAGGTACACTGGCAAGTTCAATTAAAAGATTGGATTAGAATCGAACTGAAGTCTTCCGAATAAGCGCTCAACGCATCCACAATGACCATATCCTTGTCAAACTGGCATGGTGATTTCAACGACGCGGGTTCCACACACGTCACGCATGCTTTCACCGTGTTCTGTTTTACAGATTTTAAATTTCCGTTTTTTAAACCCGTCCATCCATTGTGACGGGAATCCGCGTGTTCGTTTTTACATTTTAGGATTGATAATATACAGCGAGATCTCGAGCAACACTCTTTAGAAATGTTCGAGCAGGGAATCGTCAAGTTGCCATGTAGACAAGTGCACTCACTATTGAGAGGGAGGGTAGTACGTCACTGGGGATGCTATATATATATTGCTCGTCTCAAGTGCCCATGTAGAAAAAACTGCAGATATGATGGGGATTTCGAATATGGTTGAGCCTATTAAATATTATGTTTTCTCTACTTGTCAATATTACCTACATTTTAGAGGTTATTTTAACTTTTTTGATTTTTTTTTTGTATTATTTATTATGTCATCGTCACTGTTGTTTATTAGTTTTGTAATTTACTTTGTTGTGGTCATTCAATTATGTTCTGCCTGTTCTTATCGTGAAGAGGAAGTGTGTGCCTGTGTGTTATTACTCCCCCACCCCCCAGACTAGCAACCCCTACTCCACCCTGGGGTAGTAAACAAACACGTTATCTGCTCCGTTACACTCTGTATATTGGTTTCAGTCGTCCTGTCCTTATTGAACTTACTCCCCACCCCTGCCAGGCCATAGTGGAACCAACCCGCACACCCACTATAGCACACACACACACACACGCCCACACACGCACACCCACACGCTATTTATTCTCAAGCTGTAATAACACGTCGTAATATATTCGCAGGTTTGTGTTGATATGCTGAACTAGACTTGTTAACCCCGCTCCCTGTGTTGTGGGTTTTCCCCGTACCAATACAAGCGCTGAAAGTATCAGCACTAAATTGGTATCAAGAAGCTATATTTGGCATGGTAAAGTGGTTCAACAGCAACCTTGTGAATGCAGAGGGAGTCGGAGCCAATCAGCAGGCGACTTTTTCAAACACTATCATTTGGTTGGCTAATCCATTCACAACGGAGCTGCGGAACAACTTTTTTAGAGGTGGACACGAATACACGCACGCACGCACGCACTATCCATGTGCGTGCTCGTGCTCCCACCGGTGACCGCATGTTGTCTCGATACGAGGATGTTGAGGTTAGCAACGCTGATGTTCCACGACGATACAAGAGGGAGGAAGGTGCTATAATTTCGTTGATTTATTGCGTCATCAACACTTTGAGTACGTCTTTCATTGGAGTTTACTAGTTTCCAACCCAATATAAGCTCGATGGTTTTCAACTTTGAGAGATCATCATTTACTGTAAGTCGAACTGTTTTGCGAGCTGGCATATCGAAACGCACATCATGGGACCGATCTGTCACCTGAAGTGAACACGATGTTGTCGATGTTGTTACTCAACTTTACCGTCTCGTTGTCGTCGTAAGTCTCCGTGTACCTTAATTTGAGTGATTAATTAAGGTAATGGTATTAATTGGAGGCTACATAATCCCTCATGTTGCCTCGCTCGTCTGCTCTGTATAGGTTGTCGATCGATATCGTTATTACGTCACTGGTTTCAGCTGGAGTGCAGAACACACTTGCTGATCACATCGAAACTGCACGACAAAATCTTACATTGCATTTTTGCTATATCCAATATGGAAATTATGGAAACTGTGTAGGGCTTGTATTGCTCTCTTAGCCCTATAGGAGGATAGTGAGATTGTATCACACAGAAAGGCAGAGGAGGTCTGTTTGTAAGTCTGAATCCCATGTTTCAACGTTCGGCGAAATCCTTCTGTTGGGATTGCATGGTGGCTGGACTCGAATACGCGACCTCCGGATTGACATTGTCTCGTGTTGGAACCGCTGTGTCGGTGCCTGATTGACATTTTGTCGGTAGTAATAAAACCGATTCTTTCTAATCTCTAGAAACTTATGAACCTGGGCCCGTGATGTACATGACGTCATCGCGATGAACCACAGCACTCACCGTTGTTGGCAGGAGACTCAAAATTCAAAATTCTCAGACCTTACAACCCTAACAAGAAAACATTCCCTTTCTTTGACCAAACATATTTACCACCTCATCCGTGAGGGAATCTAGAGCGTAAATAAATCAATTAAGGAAATTGGTAGAAAGCATTTCAGAACACGTTTTGTCTCAAACACCACTACGATCTTATGTTGATTATTCAAATAATCTCTATAGAAGTATTTATAAGAATCATGCTGTGAAGTCGTATCATGACTTAATCTCATCTCTGGCAAATGTATGCATGAGGTAGAAGTGCACGCATTTACACAAGTTGGAAGCTTATATTTGCATTCACCTTGCTTGGAAGTATTCACGCCAATTGACATAGACATTTCTAATACTTTCTATAGAAATGTATTTTACAATCATGTACTTACTCAATGTAATGTAATGTACAATACGTTTATAAAAAAAGCATTCCGGAGTTGAGATTTCAATCGTAGCGCGAATGCAATATCGGGCGTGTATACATTTAGGAAATGGCATTGCGATGTTATCTTAACGGCTATTTTGATTATCGTTGCTAAAGGTGTAATTAAAACGTAGTTAATATCTAAACCAAAATGTGGACCTCTCGAGAGCAAATATTGGTTTGGCCCTCGGGTGAGCTAATCACAGTTTAGTGGTCGCGAGCCGTGACCGAGATTCCGGCCGACTCGACTCCAGGAAGGAATATGTGAGGACTTCCTCTAAACCCACACCATGATATATGGGACAATACAACGTCTGACACGCCACTGTTTAACACATCCAGATTATTATTAATTCATATTATCGTTAATGCCGGTATAACGATAGGTGAACGCCCCCCTCGTCACATTATTAACCTTAGCTGTACATAGTTAATTGACTCTCATTAATTGTCTGACACAGTGGCAATTACGCTTCCAGCATTCTAGCCTAGCAATGTGGGTTACTAATAAAAATAACATAAGTTAATGAAATTACTTAAATAATGAGGCAGTTGTGTTCGACATTGACCCAATTATCTCATTTTCGAAACTGAATTAAGAAGTGAGTGAAAGTGTACGCCGCAAACATTATCCCGCCGTCGATGTACACTGTACACTTACAAACATTGTACCTTGTTTGTGTACATACATGTAGTCGCTTCCAAGCAGTTTCACAAGAATTCTACGAATATTGCTGCGTATCGGTAGAAGACGACATTTTACGCAACTCACCAACCACATGTCGGTGGCGTGACCTGAAATTCATGACCAAACACATTTTTCTACGCGCGCTTATTCAAGTATTTCACGGTTTTATTTGGGAAATCCTACACGTGCACAATTTTCTTGCCTCTTTGGCAGGATTATCGAAGCCCCATTTACACAAGAGTAACTTATTTTCATACAAGTTATTACATTCCAAGACAACACGAAACGAAAGCTCTGCCAATAAAGCGTTTACTCAGGGCCGTGCATTCCATTCAGCTCTTGAATGAAGCACGTTAGAATGTTGTTTTGTTGTATATCGTCCTTCGGCTGTCTGTGAGTATAGAAGCAGAATCCTTCGTGCAATACACATTGCCTTAGAGTCAGGTGCGATGTAAATGTGAAGAACGCCTTACGTTACGAAGCACACATTGTTGATGCTGTGGTTTCCTTTAAAAGCTAGAGGGAGATGCAGAGGCAGACGAAAAGACGTGGCTCAGTGGTAAACACGCGATACACTCAATTCAGGAGGTCACCAGTTCGATACCGATGACCGACAATTTCCTGACAGAAAGGTTTCCCTCAGTCACAGGGATAATGCTATAGGATTGAGTCATACTAAGATCCGTCGAAGATTATTTCCCAACTAACCAAATAAATTACGCTAATATTCACCTCAAGAGGGGTGCATACGGTAAAGCTGATGTGTATCATAAAGCAGGGATTACTACACTAATTATTATAAGACAGAGATAGAGGCAGAGAGAGAGAAAGAGAGAAGCGGAATCTAAGTCATTTAAAAGCAATAACGCACATAGACTGGATACTCACTTCTATGAGATTATGATTGATGGTTCCAATTAAAAAGTACTGAAATGACACTAACAACTACACACATTATCAGTAATTAGTACCGGGTAATACGTATCAGTTTGTGTAGTTATATTTTAACATCCTCTAATTCGAACTATCGAAGCAATCGAAGTGTTCAATAATATGGTAGGAGCCCAACAAGTAGACCAATAGCTCATCACACGAACACTAGAGATACTCGTTCGCTATGTGAAGTTGTTGTTGTCGTTGTTGTTGTAGTTCGGCATCGTCGTCGAGTTCCTAAAGTGTTTCGCACTCCTCATCTGACGCACAGGCTCACAACACACGTGGGAGTTTGAAAACAATCTTCCGAAACGCAGCCTCAGGCTTTGTGTGAAGAGTAGTTCATATTCAAATGGCTCAATTTACCGAGTTCAAGACTAAGCTTATTGAACTAAATAGCATAGGTCGGCACACAAGCAAGTTTCAATGAGTTTTGTTCTTGACTTTAGTTTAAGTTTTGATGGAAGTATTGATCTATGTAATGTGGATGAAGAGTGCAACCCTTCTAAGGTCAGATTGTATGTCTGTCTGGAATGTATTTTCAAATTGTCTAAACTCTTCGCTTCAAAATACGATAGACGAGTTTTTATTTATGGATTTAGGGCGCTTGCCGAAGTTTATAAGTGAAAGAATATCGTTCACTTGTGCTACGCCATTGTCAAGCATTTCTGAAAATGTGCGCACATATTTTCCATCAGCGCACTTGACGGACAACAGCTTTCTTTAATGTTCATCCCGCCATCTTTGAAATAAATATTTGATACGGTGTCATGTCCCGTCATTGCTGGCAAGAACCGACCAGTTGAGTATCTCATTTTCTATTCGGTCTCTCTTTTCGAGCATTAATATTTGATTCGCATTTCTGAGTAGCCAACGCGCACGCGTAGAGCTATCTATACTTAGGCCTACGTGTACGTGCAGTGAGAATGGCTACTAATTCACGTTGATTGGAACAGTAGGCCTACAGTACAAAGGTACCATCTAGGCACTTTCCTGTTGTAGGCCACAGGTGCGCATAAAGATGTGACCTACGTAAAGACACTTGTCAGCAGTGGGGGAGGAATTACCAAATACAACTAAAATCCCAATACCAGCTTTCGCCTCATAGTCACCATAGGCAGAGATGGGCAAAATACTAAAAAAATATATATATATTTGATATACAAAATATAAAATACTTTTGAACAAGTATTTTCCAATACAAGATACATATACATAAGGAATTTTGTATTTCAAATACAAAAATACAAATGTATTTTGAAAATACTCAAAATACGTATAAATATGAATAACATTTTCAACACAATTTAATTACATTAATAAATGAACAAACAAAAAACAATACGCTCTATGAAGTGGTGATTTGATGCCAGGAGGCGGGTCCATGTATACAATTTTTTTTTTAAATATTGTCTACTTTTTGGGGCTTAATTTGTTGGATTTGGCAACACATGCTTACAATGCATTCCGAGTATTTTAAAAATATATAAAGATACAGCAAAGTTGAGTATTTTGAAAAACAAGGTAAAAATACTTAGCAACACAGATATTTGAAATACAAAATACAAACGTATTTTAGATACTGAGCCAATTCTGCGTCGATAAAGTACAAGTGCATGACGGGAATCCTGGTTCGGAACGTGTTCATTTATAATTGAAGTACGCTGTGATTAGTGAAGGCTTGAATGTGACTTTAAGGGTAGTTGTTACATAAATATTACGACATTATTCATATTGGGCTCTCTGCTCTCTACGACATAGCAGAATGAGTTAAAAACACTCGAAGTGTCAATCATCAGTAGGTATACTTCAATTCAATTATAAATGGAGTTTAATGGGCACGTATTACTGATTTAAAATCCCTCTATCTCAACGAATGAAATAAATATTTGGGTAAATGTAGCCTATTTGTTATCATAGGGAACAACTCTTAAATATCTTTATCCAATTTCAGATTATGCCTGTGTTGTATTGTTGCAATAAAGTTATGGAAGAGCCCCATTTCTTGCAACCAGCTGTTGTGCTCAGTGTTTGCACGCTGAGTCTTACTTTTATGGAAGTTCACATAATATATGCCGGGATTTAGACTTGTGTTTCATTTTTAATAGTATTGCGTGAGGACTTGGATATTACGCCTTTGTGCTAGAACATGCTCGCTTGTCCCAACAGGCATGTTACGGCATACTTACGTGCAGTGCAGCGGCGTCTACGGTATTTACACAGTGGGATAGGGGAGGGGGGGCTGAGGTAATACATGTCTGCAGTACATTGAACAAAGGTAATAATTGGTTTTTGGTATTGCTGATAAAGAATGGCGCACTAGAACAATTTTGACTTGTTTATTTTTCTGTCTATTAAGAAGTTTCAGGATATAGAATGATGTAACGATAAACAGTTAGAAATTGGTCAATTAATCAATGTTTCACAATGAAAGTAATTTATAATCTAATTAACTCGAATAAACACGGGCTTTTGTATTTGGATTAGGATTTATTATATTTGAACTTTGTTTTGTAACTGCCGATGTTTCGAAGCAAAAGGTTAAGTTCATGTTGTGATAGTTTAATAGGAATCGATAAAATCCGTCCCTAATAGTGGTACAAAATGATATCGCTTATGATATCATTATCTTAGGTATACGTCAAATTATTCCCACGTATGTTTTTAAGAATTACAGTTAAATAAAACAAAACTCTTTTACGTTTTTCCGGTCGCATATTTTTTCTTGTTTCACAATAACAAATAAAAAAACACCAAGTTTTTAGGAAAATCCGGGTCATATATATTAAAAGAGTAATATACATTTAAATAGTGGCTTTAAAATAAGTTTTGTTTACATTATAATTACGTATTCATGTATTCGGATGTCTTGGTATTTATATAGAACACGCATAACAGGGATTTCCCAATAGTGCTTTAGAGAAACACAATTTATTCCTGAACCATGTTATGTTGGTGTGTGATCGAAGAGGGTTTGTCACATCCGACCTCTTTGTTGACTCCATACAGGGGCTACGTTTAGATATATTCTTACCTTATTTTATGCGTTTTCTACTGCGCACGTGGTCAGTGCACGTGGTGCTATATCGCTACGTGACGTCACTATTATTACGTTACACCCCGCGCGTAAAACTGCACGTGATCTGAACTGAACGTGATGTTAATTATATTGCTTTATTTTTACATAGCACGTGATGTTGGTCTACATAACCCTTGAGTATAGAACCAATACGTCAATGCTATTACCGGGTACGGTAGGCCTACGTTTTACACGGCACTTACAATTCTAATTTGTATAACTAGTGTTGTGATTACTGTGTGTGTGTCTATTATTAATGTTCGAGCGAAATTGACGGGATACAACTATTTTTCGCTCCATTTTAATGCAACGTTCCGGCCGCCAGGGCTACCGGAGGAGGAGCAAGATGCTTTCCGTGATTGGGCCGACGCCTCTGCTTGCTAAACTTATTATTATTCTTTATTTACCAAAATGAGCTTGCGCTCTTTACAAATGGTAAGAACTTAACACTAAGAAATTGTAGTTGATGAATATAACAAAACAATGTAACTTACGACTAAAACATATTTGAATTGAAGATGAGAATACAGATTATACAATATATTACTTACAGCTAACTTAATCTAATGAGCACTTAACTTGCCCCAACGTAAGAGGCGAGTCCGTTAGTACCAACTTAATTGTTTACTTTTCTAGTTACTACCATCTAATTGAAACAATTCGATTAGGAATAATTTACGAATTTCCGTTGGTTACCTGGAGCGGTGGGCGTGGTTATTATTAGGCTTTTGCATTCTACTCGGTGGAAGACTGGTTTTACGAATGTGTGAAAGAACGTCAGAAATATGTTGATTTTATTCAAATAAGCGCACATAGATATGGACCTGCGGTCGGTTCGTATACTTATGTTGGCTCAACATTGAAATATCGGCGCCACTGAAGCACTTGAAGATTTCGGTGTTTATTGTAAAGCAGCATTTGAAGGAGAAATCACCCACATAGGCTGACCTCTATAACACGAACAAAAGTCTGTAAATTGACACAGTTTCTTCTTTCAACGATTGGTTTTGGTGATGTACGCTCCGTTGGTTTCGTTGCTAAAACGAATGTATTTACAATGAAAATCATATACAATTGTAAAATAGGTTTTGTTTACAAAAGAGGGTAATACAAGCATAAACATGACAATGCAAATAATAGTGAAGACACTAAAAGTAAATAAAATACAATGCCTATAGTATAGATAACACGAAGAACGAAACGAAAGTAATCTGGAGGAGAGAAATTGAACTTAGGAATTTGTAAAAAAAAATATCTAAAGAAAATATAGGAAATAAACGAGATAATAAATGAACAACAAAAATACCCACAATTGTGAAAAGAAGAAAGTTTGTATAACTGTAAATGTTTCAAAACTTCCAGGAGTTATCTATTTTACTGTCAGTTAAAAAATGTCGAACACGTTTATTAGAGTTGATGAACTGCTGCGTATTTAAGTTCCGTTTTACAAATTGTTACGTCAGACCACTCCACATTAATCGTTTAGGAAATAGGAACCGCTCATGTTTCCACACAATATTATCTAATTTACATCGAGTGTTTATTAGATCCAGTAATTACTTTTCACCATGGAACATTACAATTTGAGCCACATCCATACACATATTTGAACCAGTTACTGAAATTTACTACTCGGTCCATCACATAATAAAACTATTCCTAATGAGAGTAAAAAGTATGCTGTAACTTTTAATGAACACGAATGCACCAGCGCATGTAACATGGCTGCCTTAACAAATATCTCGACTAATCAGTTGGTCTAAGTGGTAGGGTATTGATTAAAAGAATGTTTAGTGTTTTTGTCATGGGATGTCATTGAAATTAATGAAACGACTAAATTACTGCGATGAATGAATTCCACGTCGACAGCTGTTCACAGTCGAGTCTGAGACATCTCCAATGCCAGTGCAATCAACTCAGACAAGAACTGTGCGAGAGATTCAGTAAATGCAACTCAAGTCCACAATAGGTTTCTTCCTTTGTCGTAGCTTTTGAGGATTTTGGTGAAGTGGGCGTATCTACCGTGAGTGGAAAAGGTGGAAATAATTAGAGTTAGTCAAGGGAATGGTTTCGGTGGTAATTTGTCTCCATGATGGTGGCAATTTCTGAAGCTATTTCATAACAAGTCGACAAAAAACTAATACATGCCGGCATCAACGACAACGTATTATCCATCAGATATCAAAACCATGTATATTTCGTAAACCGTTTTATGGCTTTCCGTTCCTGCTGCGTTTGTGTTTTGTGTATAACATGATATGTTTACTTCTCATATCGATCTCTGTAAGTTCTCATCTATCTATAGAATTAAATCGACCTACAAAAGTTTAGTTGCAAAATGTGCGGAACTAGACATCCTTGTCATAAAACTGGATGCGTTTAAATCTGCTTTCTATCCACAACTAATAACATTGTGTGCCTTACTTTCTATTTTACCCGACACTCAAAATTATTTTATTTGTTGCAAACTATCCTTCTGTGAATATTTTGTGATGCACATCTGTATCTTTTATCACCAGTATTTGTATTTACTTGTAATTGTACTTGTTCTTGTTTAATTTTATTATTTTATGACACTGTGGGTCTTGTGACCTGTCAATAAAGAATACATAATAATGATAATAAATAGCTTCGAACCTCGCGATGAAATGTATTTTGAAATTTTCAACTATATTTCACCCACTTCGACTTTCCACTCAGTTGTACAGACGAACACGGTAGAAGTGGAGAAAATGTTACAAAGGAACAGCTTTTTCGTCAATTTTCAGTAAATAGTGGACAGAGTGGAGACAATTGAGAACATGTGTGTGTGTGTGTGTGTGTGTGTGTTTTTACTTTTTATCGCGTTTCCTGACACTATTACGCATCATTCGCTCATTCGATTTCTCCGCAAGCTAACATGGAAGAAGTACAACTCTGCTTTACAGCAAATACATTGTGTGTGTGAGTGGGATTCAGTGACGTTCCTGCATAGCTTGTTGTACGTAGTTTTATCTCTGTAAACCTGGTATACTGTATTACAAATCGTTTGCGGCAAGTTCGTTTACATAAAAATATGTTCATACTCATTATTTTACAATTATTTTTCGTTGAAAATTTCAATTGCATATTTCAGCAATTATTGTCTAACCATATAATATACAACCACAATGATAATAAATGTATTTAGGACGCGGTATATGTGGTACTTTTAGAGTAGTTTAACTTCTGAGATCAGACCAGAGGGAATGAGCAAGTTTAATTTGTCTAATGCGTTTAGTTTAAAGGTATAATTACAAAACTGTCGGTAAATTAGCATAAATGTAATTTTGTGTATGTAGGTTAAAATAACCCATGGCCATAATATTTAATCCAAATAATCATAATTTGCATTTACAACAATAAACAGCATCATGTAAATGTCAAAGAATGTTGGCCTATTAGTACTTGTACCAAACTATCCAATATCATAGTTATATATTTAGATGATAGTTCTTGTTGCTGTATCTGAATACGCTTAGGCTTGACTGGCAGGATGTCATTGTGTCAGATAAGCAAACCCCGGACTAGGAGGATGTACAAAGGAAATGATTCACTTCTGGCCTATAATTGATTCGAAAGGAGTGACCAAAACAACGCTGGGTTTGCTGACACTCAAAATTGAAACCATCAAAGTGGGGAGGCGATATTTAGTGTCTAATTGAAGAGACACACGGGGTGAGAACAGTGTGAAAGAAGCAGTGGGACTCGAACCCAGACTTATAAGATGATGATACCCTCACTGCACATATACTTCTACTTCACAACGTCCTCTTCCTTTAGCCTGATGAGTGATGAATGATGATTGATGAATGATGAATGATAATGAGAAAGGGAGGAGGGGAAGCCTGGTACCGGCACGTAGCCTACTCCTGTTGAAAAGTACCAAGGGGACCATCGGTTACGTCCCATCCGAAAGGACGGTGTAACTAGGCCTACATGCAGGGAGGCACAAATATATCATACTGGATATAACATCGTGTGATGTATCAGGAACTGTCGAGTATGACAACATGGTATAACTGAATCAGTGTCTTCTTCTATCGACGGCCAATGTTTAGTAACAATTCGATACAATCTACAAGCACAAGTTGGCTTCCGGCCTAGACCACAGTGAGTGAAAGTATCGTTATTTTAGGTCCGTAAACCTGGCACCCCGCAAATGGAATTTTAACTAAGTAAACCATATTCAATAAGTGACCAATTAGTGCCGTTAAAAAAATTAGTGCCACCCCGTCAGGACGATGACTTTTATCTTTGGGGGGTGCTAATCTCACGGTAGCACCCCTCAGACTAGAATTTGATAACTTAATTAATAATTCAATTAGTGGCCAATAAGTGCTAATTAGTGTCGCTAACAATAAAATTAGTGATATATTTACCTGTATAATGCACGCGTTCATGCAGCAGAGCTTGGTTCTCGCTCGAAGAGATGAGTTCTGACATAGAAAGCTAAATGGCGTGGCCGTGGAGTCATTGAATACAATCGTTATGCTGCCAATCAAAGAAGACATTTGAGCCTCGAACCTAGGTCCGATTGATTCCAGATTAGCTCTCGCTGTTCAACATCTTGTTACGTTCACTTATGTTTCTTTTGGCACACACAAAACACAAAAACACACACCAACAACACAGCAAAACATAGCTCCAAAATATGACTTGAAATATTTTTGCATTTCATTTTCATGTATTTATTTTTCGGGATTGAAATATTTTTGGTTAGCATCGGCATTTCATGGATAATTATTTACAGAAGATTCTTCGTATTTTGAAGTTGTTTGCTCACATACACTGGAAGTACCCAGTGTAAACCCCCCGAGGGAAAGATATTTGCGCATCTTTAGTCATCTATACCTAATTCGCAACCATTTGGAATTCACTCGTGTCGCTTAGCGTTTAGCCAGCAAGTCAGCCAGACAGATAGCGAGACGAGCCTCTTCGGTCGTTGTAAATAATATATGCGCGTATGTGCAGTGCAGCACGGTAGTCTACGAGCGCGAGATACTCGAGGCGCGCGGGAAAGTTCGCCTTCATTATCTGTGAAATATGGCCGCTTTCGTATTCAAAACAAAAAGTGAAGAAGGTGGGCGTACATTGCACGGTAATGACACTCGGCTTTGTACAGGAGTTTTTGTAAGATACTGGCACGACCGTGTCTTGTAGAGCACAGAGAACGATTGTCGTTCAATCCTTTCGACTTCGAGTTCAAGGTGTATCGACGTTTGACGCTTTTAAAGTAATCGATATAACGACTAAGCGACAGGAGTGATGAATGAACGACGGAAAGGAGAAGAAACCCGGTACATACTGGCACGTAGCGTACAACTGTGGAAAGTGTAACGAGTTAGTGGCCGTGGTCGCTTTAATTAGTCTAGTACACCGTGGTTCCTGCGCTCCAGGTTCGAACCCTGGTTTGCATGTGGCGTTTTTTCATCTTCTGTATCATCCATGCATTGTACCGATTTGCATCGTTGCCAAAATCCAAAAAGCAAAACTCAGTCATCATCATCGTCTGTATGGTATGCGGACAATCGTTTACCACTCGGTTTACCAACCTGAGCTGCCGAACGGTTGACAAGGATACCAAATTGAAGCCTAGGTTGGATATTGATTTCGAAGCTTTCGCAAAATTCTTTCAGCGTTTCAGTTTAATAAACCATAATTTCTTAAAATAGGTGTGTCTTCTTCGGGTGAATTAAGTTTCTATTTGGGGATTTTGTGTCGTATAACTTAAGTAATCAGAGGCCTGCCTGCCTGCCTACATAATGTAATTAAAATATACAGCTTAGCTCTTCAATTTATCTCGGCCATGGAAATGTTAAGCGTATTATGCACGCCAAACTGGAGTTAACGACTGAGCACGGAGGAAGGTAAAAGCTTACGTAGACTTAGCGGAATTCTGGTGCTATTTTATAGACATGGGTATTATTTTGGGCTCGTGCATAGATGATAATCAAGGTTTGTGAATATCGGTTCTTTTGAGGTTGTTTGTATTTGTTTGTTTGTATCAGCATATTTTATTTTCAATTCCCTTCCAAGCGCGGTAGTACCTCGCCGCAAGCCCGACAACCCTCTTCAGTTTCCCCTCGAATTCTCTCACAATAATAATTTTCTTATTTTTCGAAGCGCACTTTGCCGATGAAAACCCGTCCGAACTCCAGCGAGCGTGTCCGACTTGAAGAACTGAGAAACTGTCGCACAAAAACCACCTTTTTATGTTTTTTTTTTCCATCGATCTTATTCGACCAGAGCTGTTTTTTAATTTGTGTAGATTTTTAGTGTACGTGTTCCAACACTAACTATGAGAAAATCTAAAATAATGATCGAGAGTTTTGAGGTTGCTCAAGCTGGAAATACTGAAAATAATTAATAACCTATTTAACCAGTTGCTTCATGCGAGATTCCGTGTGAAAAAAACGTTGGAAATTCACTCTTAGACGTTCACGAAATTCTTTACACATAATTATCAAGTAGTGAATTCGCATTTTATTAGACGTACGTTATCGTTCATCGTAGTATCGCCATTTATCTGTTTCCTTGCGACTTGTGTCCAGTGTGGATATATATTATAATACCGGTACTAATAACTAAATAATATTAATCATTTTTTTACTAGGATTATTCAAAGTACACAGTGGTATTTTACATACATACACAATAATAAACAATAAACAACAGCAACAATAATAATAATAATAATAATAATAATAATACTAATAAATAATAATAATAATAATAATAATAATAATAATAATAATAATAATAATAATAATAATAATGATATTATTATAAATATTATTATTGTTCTGTTACAGTTAATTTTCGATGTGTATGTGCTTGGAGATTCGAACGATTTGAAAACGACACTATGTTTGTTTCTACCTAGTAGTATAAAGTGTTGTAAACTCTGCCAAAAATTAGTATTTATTGTCTAATAAATACTTAATTTTAGCAGTTTACAACAATTTATACTACTAGGTAGAAACAAACATAGTGTAGTTACTAGTTATCAAATCGTTCGAATCTCCAAGCACATATACACATAGAAAATTAACTGTAACAGAACAACAATAGCGTATAATCCCATTGGCTGATAAGTATTATTATTGGTTATTATTATTATTATTATTATTTATTGATTTATTCATAACACAAAGAGTTACATTTTATGTGTGCAAGAACCGAAGCTCACAGCTGTAGTGGCTGTGTCATTACAGTAGCGGAGAAGTTTGCCAACACCGTACTTCGCCGCCGTAGCGTACGAATGGAACCAATCTGCGATCATCATCCAGATCACGTGGTAGTGACATGTCCCATCATGCATTGCACATTTTCTTGCTGTCTGCTGCTGTTGGTCGTTCTTTTACGTTTTCGTCAAAGACGTTTTTAAATTTAATATCTTTATGACATTGACAATAACACGCTTGAATGAAAGGGGATTTTGCGATTTTCGTTTGTAAAAATTACAAGCTCTGCATTGGTGTACGTACCGTATGGTAAGCCATCGTAGATAATTAAGACCCTAATATAGATAATGTAGATAGCAGTTGGAAAAGTTACGCCGTTAAGAAACTTTAATGTTAATTTTCACTGTCTACACTAAGTGCACTTAGATAAAAATTAATCCTATAAGTTTTATCACATTTTTGGAAGGCAAATTGTAAGTGAAAATAAATACTGTACTTTCATGTACCTAGTAAATTCTATGGCCCGAATATAATAAATTGCAATGAAAACATGCACACATTCGTTCTGTAAACGCGTCATTACTTGTCTTGTTCGAAGCCCGTGTGAGTGACGTAAGGATGGTTCCAGAGTTTGTTGATGTGAGTGTACGAGGGTTGCCGACTTCTCTCCGCCTTCAGTTTCAAGTTTTCCGAACAGAGGCAGAATAAAGGTCTGATTCGATAAACTTTTCCGCTTTCAAGTGCATCTTGGGTAAAGCGGGGTAGTTTTTCAGTCCATTTAAAAACGTGACGGTGTTGAATTTACATTTTCCGGCCGAGTTGCTATCTGGCGGGCGTGGCTTGAAGCTCCGAGGCTGCCTTGTATCGCGACGATTGCATGGCTGAGACTTTATGAGCCCTTGTTTATTCCGCTGGATTCTTTTAAAGCTAGGATTGTCTTAATGGAGAGAAGTAACTCCGCTATGGTCCTTAACCTCTGACGTCATCAGATCGTGGGCTGTACATCACATTGCAGAGCAGTCTATGACTCTGTGGGGGCATCCGGCGCTTCAAGCCGCGAGGGCCATGCAGGGGTCGATTGACCCCCTAAAAAGAGAAAAATGTCCTCACCGCAACGCTAACGTACACAATTGGCCACTTTTAATAAAATATCAATATAACATGACAAGGTACGGTGGTATCTAGGATAAATTAAACAATTACAAATGTTAGCAAGAACGCCATGACAATTATACATGCATGTTTACTTCCACTGTAATATGGGATATATGTTCATCTCCCCTAGTCATCCGCGGTGGCTCATGAGATTTGGACGCAGGTCCTAAGCCACCAAGTTGGTTCAAGCTTCGCACTTTGTGTGTTATTTGTCCTCCAGATTCATCTCTCATCCCTAATCGTCTAGAATAGCAGCCTCATTGATTGACTGCAATATTAGAGACGTAAAGCAACACTTATCATCATCATCGCCATCCCCCAAAGAAAGGTTTACAATTCGACCATGCAGATGTGCGGTGGACCCACAATAAGATTGACCAAACAGCATTTCTGTGCTTTCTGTATGGTTCATGAATCCACCCATTTAGATATGGATAGACAGACTACATAACAGGAAATATACTTGCAAATAGCAGTAAGCTTACTAATCAACTATGCAACGCCTCAGCAGACTTGAACGTCAATGGCTTTTACTGCTGGTCCTTGTCGGCTTCCCATCAATAAGAAATTGCCCAGATAATATCGATCTTGAAAGCTTCTGGCATCGCAAGTCACCGAAAAGAATGCGAATATATCGATTGATTCCAGCTTGTAGATATTTGTATGCGGATAAACAAATCATGTTTATAATCAACACATACACGATCCACGCGCATTGCCCAAACAATAGGGTATCTGCATGTGATGTTTGTATTATTTTACAACACGACTAGGGCCAACTTCCTGAATGCAGAAATATTTAATTTCGATGGCTTGGAATGAATTTTTATTTATAAAACGAGCTGAAAATTTGACAAAACGGGCCATGTCCATCAACCAATCATATAATGATTGTTAACAAAAAATGAAATAACTCTTCTTTGCAGATTATATCTTACACATAAAAAGCATTTATGAAATCAAATTTATGTCTGGTACCGGGTGTGCCTAATAATTAATTTTTAACATTTACACAGTGGTGCTTTTTGCTTGCAGTGGTTGCTACACAGTAGTGTAGCATTATTATTATCATAGAATATCAGTAAACATTTGGTGTAGCTCATTCATGAACATGAATGTTCTTTGATTTGCATGTATATTTACGTCACATGCCGTTACAGAAAACCGTACACCATTGAAATATCATTATTCACTTTTCATCAGTTAGTATAGTTTATTACGTTCGTGTGATTTTCAATAAAGATCTACTTGTTCAATACATTCTCAGACATATTGAAACCTCATGCACATACCCACATTGTGCATCGATCACTCTGTAACGAGCAGCCTGTCCATCTGTAGACAGTGACAGTAGACAGTGACAGTAGATACACATAAGTATCTGGTTTTGAATAAATAATAGTTCCATAGCATCGCATCGCATGCCGTATGTATGAGCGCCGTTTATGGGCGCAATATAACGTTCAGCAGGTGACAATAACGGTTACATGATGGGGCCTTGCCTTGCCTATCGGCTACCCACGACATAGTACGCATATTTTACAAACTCATAAATATAACTTTCTCTTTTCGTTTTGTAATGACTTGAGTGTAAAATCAATAAACTGAAATCATATTAATATATATGGTTGTTGAAGTATATAGTGGTTCATGTCTCACAGGGAGACAACAAACAAACACTGGTCTTATAGCTCCGATCTGTCAACAATCGCGGCCTTCAAGCATCAAGGTTTGGTCACCGAGTTATGGGGACCAGGTGTAATAATGCGTTACGTGAAACTCATCATACACAATCCCTCCACTCATCCACTTTACCCCAAACAATGCCAGAAGGCATACTCACAATATCAGCAAGCGAAAAATTAACAGCAATGATCCGAGCAACATTACAACATGTAATGAAACATGATAACATGTGTATCGAAAACATGTAAGTGGTCTAGCGATGTGTTTATGATTGGGGCTTGATTGTGGGTGTAATTGAATGAATTGTTTACATTTTGCCAGTGCTCGAAACATGTGTACATCAACATTGTCAGTTCAAGCTCTCAAAAGTGAATCTGTTGGCAATGAGATCCATAATAACACTCGATTTTAATTAATGGAAAGGTGCATTTTGTAACATATATTTTGCATACAAGTAGCTGGCAGTACAGCGAAAACAGTCTCTAAAATTTCCATGATGAACTGACGGAAAGAAACGCATTGCTTCGTTTGTCGTTCTTTGCTCAATTTTAGTAACTTGCATTAGTTCATTTTGTTACCACCAGAATGCATACAGTCTCGTTTTAGTGCCGGTAAGGAAAACAAGTCATTATCAAAATAAGTGTTTCTTGACAAGAAAAGCACGACAGCCATTATGTTTAATAAAGTTGTAGTACTTTTATAACACAAGCACAAAATACAGGAGACATTATAGTCCCTAGTGCTTCTCATGAAATACCATGAAGCAATGTTTGCGCTGTTTAGTGTTTATGTAGCAACTTACTTGATACTTTGCGCAACCAAACACTAATATTTCATAGTAGGTACGACATTACTTTTATGTTTGGTCTAATTATACTAGATGAAGCATCTTTAAATCTGTATTGAACTCATAATTTGACGAAATCTTATGACTTCATCCTTGATGTTCAAACTTATAGAACGTATATTTAACATGGATACCACAATGCAATTGATTTGAAGCAGACCATATTATCAGGTGCCATATATTTAGGATTAGATGGTTTCAGAAAGAAGTATATATATACCAAACAAAAATGCAAACAAATTGCAAAAAAAAACAAAAAAAAAACGGGCCAAGCCCAAAACGTCGACGAGTAATTGTAACAAACCAAAAAAAAAACTGGCGCTGTTGAGAGCCCGTTAACTTTCGTAATACATATAACGCGATTGGTGGAATAACGTCAGCAAAATCCCAGACTTCCCGATTGGCAAATAAGTGACGTTGCCCCGGAAGACGAGAGTATTTATAGCCATCGAAGGAAAACAAACGTAAAACATTTTCACCAACGGATATCCGGAAAAACTTCATCATCTTCTGTCCTTTTCCCACCTCGAAACGTTCGCAGTTCGATGTAGTGTAAAGAGGCAGCGCGATTAGGACTTGTCAATTCAGCCGCCATCATGGTGTTTGTTTTGTCCTCGATTGGGCTCGCGAAACTAAGAGGTGTACAGATTATAACAATCTCTCGACAAATAATACTGAATGTTTGCGATTTGCGTGGTTTTTTACTAAGTTCGTTAATATGTATTGTTTTAGAGTGAATATCATTGTTGAATTTACAAATTACAATGTTATTGTTGAGTAAAAGTTGTATTTCAACGAGTGTATCCATATTTCGTCCATTTTTATGCACGTAAGGGTTCATTCAATACATACATGGAGGGGAAATGTTTGAATTGAATAATACTACTGGCTTGAGGCCGTGGGGTTAGTTGAATGTTGCAGAACTAAGGTTGAATACCACACCAGGACCACATCAGCCAAATTTGAAATTTATATAATATAATACCAATTTCCAATTTCCGTGGTTATTGAATATTGTCAATAAAACAAGCATAGTATGACTTTTAGTATTATTTGCCAATATAATATATCGATTCAATTATGTATGACGATGATTAAATGTTAGATTTTCTTGTTCAAAATTCATCAATTCATGCTCGTTTTATAAAACAAAATCATTCCTATAATATTTCGGTGTTATCTTCATTCGCGAATTCCACTACTCTCTACTATACATAATATACTTGTTGGACACCCCGTAAACTGCGTAGCTGCCAGAGCAACGGAGTCGCGCCCACATGGTCTAACGATCCACACAGGAATATTATTGTATCGTGGGGTATTATTGTATCAGTCTCCCCATTGCGACAACATTCACATAACCTCGTGGCTATGCACCTGTCATCCACTTCGCACGGGAACTGACCCGTCCTTAATTTGCTAGAATGACTTGTATAAAAAATTGCGTTTTGTCCATGTCAATGACTTAGGCCCGAAAATGCATAGTTCACACTCAAGCCCTCCTCAACCATCACAGAGCCGTCCATATGGCAATGCCGTTCCTTGATTGGTGGTTGGGCGAGGCTGAGGAAAGGCTGAGCTGAGGAAGGCTTGAGTCTGGACTATGCATACGGATCTTATTTGTTCTGTGTCTAACCTGGGAATCCCCGAGGCACCCCAACCAGTGTGACCTCCACGAGCCGCCTGAGTCCTGACCTCTACGATGTGTTTGTTGACATGCATGTCTGATGCGAGCAGTCTAAGCACCCCATTGCGTGCAAGTCCAGTGTGGCCTCCGCTTGTCTGTGATCATTCATGTTCTATTGTTACAAACTGTAACAATAAAATGTAAAAATGTAAGCCTTTGACCACTGACACATTATTCTAGATGTAATTGTCTCTTCGATCATGTTGTACCACGTGGCCTTACTTAGATAATTGATAAAAAAAAATTTTTGCAGTTGGATCAGATTATTTTTGTTTAGTTGACTACTACAGGTTACTGTTCCAAAGTGTAGAATCCTCGATGATTGAGGAAAGCTCGTTTCAGTTGGATTACTTTCTACGGTGCTAATGTTGCAAATTATGGATTCCGTACTCCAGTCAGACATAACATTTGAGCATTGACTTGAGTTCTCCCTTGAACTGATGCAAATTATATTTTGGATTCAGTTCTAGCTCTCGTTTTGCTCGGAAGGATCTACAAGTTAGGCAAGCAGCAAGACACCGTCTTCTACTATTTACATAGCGCTTATAATTTCTAATCTAATATTGTCTAAGGCTTGGGTTTGTTTCTCATCTGTAAACAGTTCTAAGTTTATTGAGGTAAGCTCTATTTACACAGCAAGGTTCTTTGGATCCTTTCTTTGGAGTACAAGGATGACGTCATAATGCCACCGAAAAGCAGTCGGCAAAGTTCGTCAATCATCGGTCTGGAAGCGCCGGACCTGACATCCACCGCTTCCTGGTGGCGGGATCTTATTACGACTTGCTCGCTTCCGGTTCCATCTCATCACTTCCGGTTAAAAGTCTAGTGACATTTCCTTTTCCCTCTAGATATCGGTCAATCCAGGCTTATCACTCCCAATGTTGTACGGTCCCTGATTCCTGGCGGTTCCTGGTATAGCCTGCGACGCAGATGTGACAAGAAGATTGTTGTTACTTTTACCCTCTGTCACAGGTCTATAGGGTCTATAGGCAATCAAGGCCCTTCACTCGCTGTTCTGTATATTATTGAGTGTATACGGTTCCTGTTAGCCTACGATGCCGCGTTTGCTTCTTACATATGTGACCATATGCACGTCCAGTAATCGTTTCATCTCTAAATAATAAAAATAAACACATTTTTATCCCCTAAGTTAAAAGAACTGATGGCTTTGAGTGCTTTGGTGACTGAATTATGTATATTAGTGCCTAGCGGTCAAGAAGAAGGGGGAAAGAGAAAGGTACACCCATATTTGGGCCCATATCATCTCCACTATAATAATATAACTGATTACAGTTCAACGATCCTTTAAGAAATGTGTACAATACAACAATACAATACTGAATACACAATCAGCAGCCATATTAACAATATGCAATACATACAATATCGTGTTTCATAACACAATGTATTTTAAGGTTCTAACTATAAAAATAAATGCAGTTAGACTGCAGCTATTTTTAGTTTGATTTAAAGCTCCACCCCCTTATAGTTACGGGACCAACGCCCAGCATAACAAGTATGATATAATATGATGTAATTTGGTTAGGTTCTCACGGGGGTAAGGGGGTCACATAACTATGGAGAGGAGTAGGAGGGGAGCGTCAAACTATAAGAAAATCTCAAGTGTAGTTGTTTATTTTAGAGGCTAGTTTACATATTCAGATATGACTTTACTTCACTGTGTGTTACGACCATTTTGTCTACAACGAATTTATGTTTGAATGTTAATGATGAATGGCCTAACAATCTGAAAGATATGTTGTAATAGAATCACAGTCATTCACAGTGTCTCCCCCTCCCCTCGCGTTCACCCACCCAACAGATATCACCGACTTAGGGTATTACGCTTGTGTTTTGTTACATTCCATACATGTAGGTTCCATCTTCATCGAGTGCGTTCTTAATTGTAATTTAAAATCGCAATGAAATACGCGAGAAGCAATTTAAATTACTATTCATTTAACGCCGCATGGGAATTGGACCATTTGTGATTGCCCCCCGCCCCTACACAGATCCTCGTTATCCATACGAAATTATTTACCAGTGATAAATGAACGTATACAATTTACATCGCAACTGTTTTGTATTTGGAGATATATCAAGTAGAGTGTATAATAGTTTAGGGCTATGTATATAGCACAATTATATCCAAGCATCAATACAATAGAGATTGATAATGTTCAGTTCGTGTTGCCGAAGGGTTTGGGGCCAATGTACACACACGCAACCAGCTCCCGGTCGCGGGGTGGATAAGTGCAAACCTAGTGTACACACGTGCGAGCCGAGTAACTCCGTCTGGTCGCGGGGTGGATAAGTGCAAACCTAGTGCACACGTGCGAGCCGAGTAACTCCGTCTGTCGTGGGGTGGATAAGTGCAAACCTAGTGCACACGTGCGAGCCGAGTAACTCCGTCTGGTCGCGGGGTGGATAAGTGCAAACCTAGGGCACACGTGCGAGCCGAGTAACTCCGTCTGGTCGCGAGGTGGATAAGTGCAAACCTAGTGTACACGTGCGAGTGCGAGCCGAGTAACTCCGTCTGTCGTGGGGTGGATAAGTGTAAACCTAGTGCACACGTGCGAAGCCGAGTAACTCCGTCTGTCCGACAAAGTTGTGAGCCGGCCGGCCAAGGGTAAGCGGGCACGTAACTCGTTACTCCCGCAGGAGATCAGAGAAAGCTTCCAAGTCGAGTAATCCCCGAAGACCTTTTAGCTTGTCGGGATGCGGGAAGGCTGCTGGCGCGTCCCTCGGGATCCTGCGGTAGATTCAACACGTGCGTGCATGCACCTCTTGCCTTTCACAAGGGCAAGAATGCTAATCGCGACTACGTTGGTGTCGGTACTCTATAGCAAATGTTTTCTATCATAGTATTCTTTTTATACATACCTTATTTAGTTTTGTCTTCGCGGCACATATTTTACCAGCGTATTTAATTTATTTTTTATAAATTACACTAAATAAAATTACAACCGAAGGCATATTTTGTTGTTGCTCAATGGTACTGTGCGTTCATACGTGCCTACAATGAAGATCATAAAATAAACAACGATGAAAAACGTAACTGCTTTTCACAAGTGACGCACGCAAGAAACAAGCGAACACACGTGAGTAGATAGACAAAATTTGAGAAAATCCACCTTGTTCTTAATGCCTCGTGCATTCCATTGGCATAATTGAAGGGAAGACGTGAGCCTGTTTTTTTGGTTTGGGCTGGATTGGAATTGACTTAAGTTTTGATATAATACTGGCATTCATTTAAACGGTGACTTTGAAACCGTCATAGCAACGAGGCACAAAATAAACAATATACTCTCGCCCAATGAAAATCAGTTCATGTAACGTGTGACCAGACAATTCTCTTTTTCTATAATTTTGTGGTATTGCATAATTTTAGTGCGTAGAATAGTGGATGTTTGAGCTGTCAGCATAGGGAAGTACATTGGTATAGCATTGATTCACACACTTGCGCATTTCAGTGCAATTGCGCCACAATCCAAATAAAATTTCATCTATGAAATCTCATTCCATGCATCATTGCAATCTTTTAAATTTTATTTTATGTTTCAAGTCGCACAGAACGTTTTTGTTTATGTACACTTCAATCAAATGCAATGCGACAAGCATCATTAATCCACTGATGTCAGCTATCAAATGAGAGTAAATGCTCCCGGGCCACGTTTACAACATCATTGACGGTTTTCGAAATACCTACTCGAAATGGGTGTATCGCCGACATGCGCGCTTGTGTACGAGGCTTTATGCGCGAGTGTGTACGAGGCTTTGTGCACTAGTGTGTACGAAGCTTTATGCGCTAGTGTACGAGGCTTTATGCGCTAGTGTGTACGAGGCTTCATGCGCGAGTGTGTTACGAGGCTTCATGCGCGAGTGTGTACGAGGCTTCATGCGTGAGTGTGTACCAGGCTTTTTGACCGAGTGAGTACGAGGCTTTATGCGCTAGTGGTGTGCGAGGCTTCATGCGCGAGTGTGTTACGAGGCTTCATGCGCGAGTGTGTACGAGGCTTTATGCTCTCCCTCACACAACATTCCGGCCCGACGAAGAATTCAGCGCGGGAGTAACTAACTCAAAGAGAGGCCGGAGATGTCCCCTCCCAAGTCACTTCAAAGTCTGCCGGGAATTATTCGGGAGGAAACGTATCTTTCACTACTTATTTACATCGTTTGATAAAATGGAACGTTTATTCTGGTAAGCAGTGCCGTACCAAGGGGTGAGGGGAGGGGGTGTGTCTCAAAGCGTCTGTATCATCTTGGGATATCTGAATTTGTTTGCGTGGCATTTAGTGCAAATATTTAGCTACTGGTGTTTGGGTTGGCTTCTATGCATCCCTTCCTTGCACCTCTAAATGTACAAGTTACACATGTAGGGGACTATAACCTGTCCAACTAACTTGTCTAACTAGCTTGTCCATTGTCCATGGCGGGATAATATTCCCAGACAAATATCTTCAAAAAACTCATCGAAAAAGTGTGTCCTAGTAATGCAGATCGTATGGTAAATAATACTAGTATACTTCTTATTATTATTATTAGTGTGGAATTCTTAGTTTGATTAGTAGTAATATGATGTTCGTCCGTCGGCGGACATGTTAGCGCGAGCCGACTATACCTGAACATCCCCCACACACTTTAATATAGAGAGATCCTTCGTTTTGTTCGGGGTAGAACAAAATGTGAAGAGTAATCATTTTTAATGCTCTTTACTCTTTAGAAATGAGATTGAATACCGTAAACCACATGGATTCATACCGTATGTTATGTTTATATTATCATAGTATCTGGATAAGAGAGAGCCACTTGCAATTAGCTGAGCCCTAGCGGGATTATAACAAACAAATACGTAGTTGCTGTTCCTGTTATTGTGCATATGCTTAATTCTAGCATCAACCAATAATATTGTGCATATGCTAAATTCTAACATCCGCCAATAATATTGTGGATATGCTAAATTCTTGTATCAGCTAATAATATTGTGGTTATGCTAAATTCTTGGATCAGGCAATAATATTGTGCATATTATGCTAAATTCTAACATCAGCCAACAATGTTGTGCATATGCTAATTTCTAACATCACCCAATAATATTGTGCATATGCTAAATTCTATAATCAGCCAATAATATTGTGCATATGCTTAATTCTACCATCAACCATTGTGCATATGCTAAATTCTAACATCAGCCAGTAATATTGTATATATGCTAACTTCTAGCGTCAGCCAATAATATTGTGCATATGCTAAATTCTAAAATCAGCCAATAATATTGTATATATGCTTACTTCTAGCGTCAGCCAATAATATTGTGCATATGCTTAATTCTACCATCAACCATTGTGCAAATGCTAAATTCTAACATCAGCCAGTAATATTGTATATATGCCAACTTCTAGCGTCAGCCAATAATATTGTGCATATTCTAAATTCTAACATCAGCCATTAATATTGTGCATATACTAAATTCTAACATTAGCCAATAATATTGTGTATATGCTTAATTCTACCATCAACCATTGTGCATATGCTAAATTCTAACATCAGCCAAAAATATTGTGCATATGCTAAATTCTATCATCAGCCAATAATATTGAGGATATATGCTAAATTGTAGCATCAGCCAATAAATAATATTGTGCAACTAACTAAACGTCTCCTGCTGAAGACAGCCAATGTGCGCCCAGTGTTGACTGTAAACTCGCCTCAAGGGAAACGATATATCGACAAACATGGTAACGGTCCAGCGAACATTGTAAACACTGCGCTATTCAAATATTAGCTCGAATGTCTCAAGCTACCTTCAGTCTTCAGTTCAGTGCAAACAACTTTCTTCTCAACTGTCAGCGAAGCTTCTCACTTCACTTGGCGGTGGCGCCCAACTGGACTGTGGGAACTTAATACGCAGGATACGGATATCACTGTTGATAGTTGACGTGACATTTTTGTTGAGGATCTACACTTTCAAGAGCGATTTTGAAACATGGTTAACAATCGTGTTCTTACTCACTAATGAGTTATTGAAGTTGTAATGGTAAGTGAAGTACTTGATATGTTCAAATATATTTAGTCACGATTTTAGAATGGCCGTCAAATGATGAAATTTAAACCAGCGCCCGGATTCACAAGAGGTCCTAAGTCTTTATTTTGTCTTATCTCTAAGACCGGCTTAACTTTGAACCTCTTGTGAATCCAGGAAAATATGTGAGAACAGGCTTTAAAAAATATTATTAGAATGTTCATTGTGTCCTTGTTCCTACCAGGATTTATAACTTATTTTGTGATCTAGGTCTGGTTTTACGGGAGGTCCAACTCCAAAGTTAGGCCGGTATTAGATTTAAGACTAGAAAAAAAGAATAAGGACCTCTTGTGAATCCGGGCCCTACATTGCAATGATGATTTTACGACGACTTAATTTCAAAACGCCACCAATAACAAGCAGAATTTTAGAGGAAAAATCCAAGATGAAGAACGAAAAATATCTGCGAGACATTTAAAAAAAGAAATGACTGTTATTTACCGATTTCGTGACATTCTAATATTCCAATGGCATCGAGCCAAGATGATACTGGACTGGGGTAGGATTGTAATATTGGAAATGTACTTTTTCTGGTTAGTGCAGGAACTAAGTAACTAACGGTAACTTGACCACATTGTGCCCCACCCACTCCCCAACATGTCATTGAATTTTAAATAAATAATTAATTAATAATCATTTTTCGTAGGAATACAAGTGATAGGGTGCACACCAGCTTTACCAGTCCTGGTGGCCCGTCTTCAGGTTACTAGGTTATTATGGTGTTTGGATAGCTGGGGAGGAATTTCCGAGGGCTATAGTAGGACTCAATCCCTTTATTCGCCTTTACGACTGAGGAAAACCTCGGAAAACCCTTCAGTTAGAATTCTGGTGGCCGGGATCGAACCAGTGACCTCCCGAATTAAGAGTCTCGCGTCTTACCGCTGAGCCACCATTATCAGTGAATTTTAAATGATAGCTTTTCCACCAATATTATATTTCATAGTTACCATTCCATGTTGTTAGTAAATCAAGCCTCATCTATGCCGTTTCATGTTTCCGTGTGTCGTATGTCGTGTCGTGTGTGGCGCCATGTTGCCATGATGTCCGTGTCATACACGTTGCCATACCGCACCACCATCTTGCTATGCGTGACATATTTGTGCGCCATGTATTTCGAGTTGATTGAGGTAATGCACGGAAACTCGAACCTAAAAGCTTTTACCATTTTACGTACCGAAACGCGACCTGCGATTGATTGTACTGCGATAACCGTATGCGAGGAGTGTGACTTGTTTGGCTGCATCTTTACACTTTTATTGCCACCGTTTGACGTCTACTTAGCTTGCTGAGAGTGCGTCTGTTGGTACTCATGGTATAAGGATATTTGTTGTGTGGGTCCACACAAGAAATACTTAGCTTAGACCATGGTTGGTTTGGTACTCATGTCGCAATGTTCTGTGTAATTACTCGTTTTGAAACCTCTGTATGTAAGTAACACATGATGCGTTATGCTGATTATACAAACAGCAAAAGCTATGCTTCGATATCAGAAGATCGTAGGGTCAATCCCCGGTTACACTATATAGTTGGAAGTATATAGCACCAATACGTCGGTTGTCAACTTTCATGCAAACTGTGACTTGTAAACCGTCATACGCAACATTTGATTTTAGTTGAAATATTATCTCCCGTTGACAGAAAATTATTGTTTGTTGGGTACACAATTAAAAGTGATAATACTATTAATTATGTGTGTTTAACACAAATAGTTTGAAAAGCGTGGGAATTTATGTTTTTTTTTGGTTCGTATCTGAAACGGAGCTAGATATTATGAAGATCTAGAGATAATTAAAAAAAATGGATGCAAACTGGCTTGCATTTGGGTAATAGGATAATTTCAATATAATACAACAAATTGTCTAATCAGATCGAAACGTAATACAATTTTAAGTCCATTTTGAAGATTATCTCAATATATAGGCCTTGACAATATTAAGCCCTGCATAATTTCAAAAATCTTAATGTAAATGTTATACTAAATATGCGAACAAAACACACTTAACAAATGTGGACTTGCTTGCTTGAATGTGTTGTGGGGCACCAATATAGGAAATGTGCGATTGCCTGCCCATCACCTGACTCACATACTGACTGTGTCATCGTCGTCAGTCACAGTTGATCGACGATCCTAGTTGCTAGTGACACAGTGACATTACTTTTCCTTGTAACGTATAAACCCCAACGACATGAGTCTCTTTCCGCTGCGATACGGCTCTCAACAGTTGCAGTCAAGGACGTACGTTGGTATTGCAGGGGGCAAGGACCTGCATCTTATCTCTTATCAGTCACTACTCAATCGGTGACCGTGTGCGAAGGTACCCGTATGTACGCGACACATGTTACGCCCCCCTCGTAGCACACGGCAGTATATAGTAGGACTTTCGGACTAGACATGCAATTGTAATGATTTGCACAATTCAGTAAATTACGTGTAATGCATTGGTTGTTTTCCTACCAACAAATTGTCGGTAGGTATAAAAGAGGTACCATGTTTCCTACATAAAATGATGAAAACTATAGACAAGATGTTTAAAGCGACACATTTTTTGGAACTTAGCCACATTCTTGTATTGTGTTTTTGATTATTATGCTAGCGATGCATTTGAACGAAACAAGAAAGATGATTGATTGCATTCTATTACATGGTTTGTACTGAATACAAAAATAAAATTACGGTTTCCCTTGATTAATAGATTGACTAATTATACTACTATAAAACACAACTATATACTAACTGAGAGATGTGAATAAACATATGTGAAATGTGTGGTGAATGTTGTGCGGAGTTTTATTCAGGGTAGATCAGTAAAGAACCTGTTTTACTTGGTCAAACAAAGAGTTACTGAATTCAAAATTGAATTCACGAAGTTGGATGGAAAGTTGAAGCAAACATTGAACACCCATTTACGGGCGGCCTAATTGAACCGAAGATTCTCAGGCTACTACGCAGGGAAAGAAAAATCAATTGGAAGAACACTACAACTGCGATGGCAGAATGAGAATAATGTACTTATCTTGCGTGTTATTGCCTGGTAATCACTAATCATTCGACGAAATTACATGTAAACCTGGTCCATTTGATATTCCCATCAATTTTTAGTGGAGGCTCGCTCCATTTTCGTCAAACTAGTTGGAGTTGTGTCGCTGGCACCGCCACAGATAAGGAACTCACTGTGGCACCTCCAACCACCATTAGTAACCAATCAACCAGTAACCAGTAACTAGTAACCAACCATGCAGTAACCTTCACTTTCGAGTACAGTCGATAGTGTCATGTGATTGGTCAGAACTTGTCCTAAGCTAATGTTGAAGCTGAAGTTGACAATACAATATGTCCTTATTTTGTAGTAATAAACTTCAACACAATACAAAGTACAAAACAAAAAAAGGCGAGCTTCAAATCAAAAATTGTTCTTCCACCTAACCAGTGGTAACGTAGAATCAAAACAGAAATAAGCACACAGAAGCAAGAAATAAATGAGAAATAAGTTGAAAATTAGAAATTGTATCAAATGTTTTCATTTTAAAATCCAACTAGATGGTCCCGTTTATTGAATTCAACCTTGAATGAAGGACTGTTCGACGAAGATTAGGGTCTCCTCGAGTGAGTGTCAACAGTCGGTGAAGGTAAAGATCTTGGGCGAGAATGCAGTGGTCGGTTCGTTTGATCAAGGTGTGAGGAACCTGCAGAATAGTACTGCGAAGATAAAGAATCTCGAATACAGAAGTGAATGAAAACGTGTTTTGTTTGAAGATTAATGCTAGGAGTGGGCCTTTGCCTTTTCACATTATGATTGTGAAGTCGAAAGTTAGCCTAAAGCATCTCTAGACTCGCTGTTGTTATGCAATGCAATGAGGCTGCGAGGACAAAACAATCAAAATGCTGTAAGAGTCGTTGATTTAAACTAAAGATAACACAGCAGTTATTATAATAATTATTGTATCCATTGTGTGTAGAGTTACAACAAACAGTGAACTATTACTTTTGAATAACAGAATGTTCTGGATAATCTCAAGGTAAGACGTTTCGCCGGACGAAATAAATCAGAGAACACCTTTTTTATATCGGGAACAAACGCCAAATATTCTCAAATTGATTTCCGTCTTCTTGACAGGCAAATCCATATTTCTTGCAACTTTCATCTTCGCCAATCTGAGCAATTTTCCAAGGAACAAAATATATTAAACTGTCAACATATTTTCGATCATGTAAAATAAAAGCTAAATGCCACGAAACGAATGACAACCTATAGCAAAATATTCTTCATACAACTTGGACGGTTCTATACCAGGGTTATCTGTGCATATAAGTAATTTGATAAGTTATTTATGAATACCTCCCTTTGACTGGTGAATTTCAACGGGAGCTTGTGTTCTTCTGTTGCGTCAAGACAGCTCTACGCGGGAGATAACATGACTCACCTATTGGCACAGCCGAGCCCAAAGATACTAACATTATAACTACGTTATGGCCGAGCCTTTAGGCTAGGGCCACACATTGCGTTTTTGACGGACCGTTATCAACGGTCCGTTGTGACGGAAAGAGGGCAACACGTTGTTTTTAATCTTTGCGCCCAAACTCATCCGTTGTCTCCGGTTTTCAACGCAGCCAACGGAAGCTCCCAGAGTTTGCTGCGCTCAAAACGGATCAACGGATCAACGGATTGGCAAGGCGAACACATGTAGTTGAATGAGTGGAGTCACACACGACCGTTGGCAACGCGTCCGGTGCCGACAGATAACATTCATTCACTCGCTATCACTCGTTTGCGACACTTCGTACTATACTACACACTTCGTAGGATGTTTGATATCGATAAATTTATACAGTGCGTACAAAAGCACCAGTCATGTGAAGCACCAATATTTGTGAATTGTTTTGTTATATGAGGGCGTATAATTTCCAAAAGTGTGTCGAAAGAAGAGATAGACATCCGATAATATCCAAACAACTTACTTTCATATTTTCTTATGCTATTATAAAATTTTCCAAATCGATCACTCTTTTCACGGTTAGTGTAGAAAGGGTAAACCCATGCTCTCTTTTTACCGGCTCATTAAGCAAACCAGCTGCTTCATCCACACAAATAATATGTAATTGGTTATTAAACATGTCCCCTGGTCGGCATTTCGATGAAGACAGACAACTACAAGTGTTTTCAAATCCAACGGACCCGTAACAACGCAATGTGTAGTCTCGGACAAATTGTCCGTTGAAAACGGGCCGTTGATAACGGTCCGTCAAAAACGCAATGTGTGGCCCTAGCCTTACTTGTGCCGCACCTAATTACCTTACGTCTGTCGCGGGACGAATAAGTAGATCGGGCTCGGTGTGATGATAAGGTGGAAGTGTGACGTGAGTGGCCTTGCCAGTTGGTACCTCGCCCGCCAAAACACACAACACGGAACAGACGTGTGGGCTCGGAATGTTGTGTTCGGTTTAGCTAGAGTCTCTAGGAGGTCTAGGTGTCTACGCACATAGAACCAGTTTGTCAGTGGGGGGTATGTCATGATAAACGTTGCACACATGGTGGAAACTATTCAGACAGGCGAAGATAGTTAGGCGGGTAAATGTGAGTGAAGTGCGCGGGAAATGTGTTTGAAAGAAAGTATGGGAAGAGTAGGTACACAAAATAGAACAATAATTTACCAGTCAAAAACTAGTGACCAATTTGATACAAGTTTTGGTAGTACCCAAAAGAAATAGATTTATTAACTTGGATATTGTCAAGAGGTTGGAATACAACTAATAACTGGCAGGACTGTCTTTTAATAGAGCAAAACAGAGGTGGGACCCCCCCCCCCACCCTCCCGTTATTCACACCCTGAAGATAAGAGTGATACTGATAGACAACGCAAATACTCATAGAAACCGTATACGACGTTCTGTTGTTTACATTTTTTGGCAAGGTTATGACATAGACATAAAGCTATCCAGATAAAAGTTTTAGATCCATCGAGGATGCAGCGAAATAAACCAATATATCAATATTGCATGGCCGCTGAATTGATTGAGACAGAGAGTCACATAATGTTATGCTGTCTTCGAGGAGGATTCACGGCAATATCTACAGCTCTTCGGATGACGTTGACTGACTCATAGAACACGTGATACGCCCCCCCCCCCCCGCCCCCTTCTCCCCTAAACAAAATCTCATTCCAAACGGACAAAAGCGTGTCTCTCTGTATATAGCAATTCCGAAAACTTCTATGCACATCACTACTTTCAGCACTTAAAATAAGACCAACGCCGTGTATCTCCACTTAGTGACACTGACATCACAGCTATAGCCCCTGGCAAGTTTTGGTTGAAATCAACTTGATGTTTCTCCTCTATTTGTGTAACTCTCAATGCCCTCGTGCACCACTAACGGCGCGGTTGTTGTTGTTGTGCAGGGCCTGCTGAACGGGAACGGCGCGCGCGAGCTGACGACCATCAAGCGCGGCCTCCTCTGGCAGCAGCGAGATCGCCTCTTCTCCCGGTGGAAGGAGCGCTACTTCATCCTCACGCGAGACTACCTCCACTGCTTCAAGCGCTCCTCGGGGTCGGGCGCAGACAAGATCTCAGAGATGGGGCAGTTCATCTTCAAGGTCAAGTTGGTGGAGGTGGAACGCGTCGAGTGGCTCAACAGGAAGAGTTACAGCGCCGTCGCGTTGGACGTCGCTCGGGAGGGGAGGGTCCTGCTCAGAGCCACAGACGGCCTTGAAGACTGGTTCGAGCTGTTGGAGGTGAGAAGGGGAGGGTACTGACGTCATAGGGGGGAGGGGAGGGTCCTGCTCAGAGCCTCAGACGGCCTTGAAGACTGGTTCGAGCTGTTGGAGGTGAGAAGGGGAGGGTACTGACGTCATAGGGGGGAGGGTCCTGCTCAGAGCCTCAGACGGCCTTGAAGACTGGTTCGAGCTGTTGGAGGTGAGAAGGGGAGGGTACTGACGTCATAGGGAGAGGGGAGGGTCCTGCTCAGAGCCACAATCGGTCTTGAAGACTGGTTCGAGCTGTTGGAGTGAGGAGAGGAGGGTACCAAATGTATATAACAGTATTTGAGGGTACTAACGTTATTAGGGGAGGGGAAAGGTTAAGATGATGCCGTGATCAAATTGATAGATATATTGGTAAGAAGCTCAGTAAATAGTCAGCATAAACACGATTTATCAGATGTCGTTTGATTAAATTATAATTCATGCTTTATTATTAATTAATAACAGGTAATTTGACACATTGTTCGATCACAAAATAATAAATAAGATGTCCTTGTTCTGTTGTAGGAGTGCATGCTCGCCAGCAAAGAGAGGCGACGAGCGTTACGCTTCTCGCACGAGTCCTCGTGGCAGAAAGATGAGACGCACAACAACAACTCTGTCAACAGTTCTTTGGAGGAGTGGCTTCTGGCCAGACACAAGATAGGTACGTAACCTACTCTCTACTTACACCCACACTCACTTAAAGCCGGGCACAAGATAGGTACGTACTCTACTCTCTACTTACACCCACACTCACTTAAAGCTAGGCACAAGATAGGTAGGTACTCTACCCTCAACTTACACCCACACTTAAAGCTAGGCACAAAATAGGTAGGTATATTACCCTCTACTTACACCCACACTTGAAACTAGGCACAAGATTGGTAGGTACTTTACCCTCTACTTACACCCACACATAAAGCCAGGCACAAGATTGGTAGGTACTTTACCCTCTACTTACAACAAGACTTCTACATAGGAACAAGACTGGTCTTCTACCTCAGCTCAGAATCCTTATCGCCCCCCCCCCCCCCCCCTTTCACCCAAGCTTTTGCTATGACATCAACAGTTTCCTAGGTCTATTTTTATACATTCGCCGACCAAGACGATCTTCCGCGTGGTATAGTGTGCGCATGCCTCATTAGTCACGCCTGCTATGTTTGGAGGTTTCATAATTCTAATACACGGTCGTAAATTATCATTAATGAACCTTTTTCAAGTAGATGTTAGGAACCAAAGAAGTAGACAAACTATATTGGACTCGGCTATTTCGTTATAGTTACCTCGGGGATATATCTACTCTCAACAAATAAAAAATAAAATAAATTAATTCACATTTAGAGTCTATACCCACTCAGTAACGAAAATGATTTTCAGTGGGGGACTTTAATTTAAAGTTACTAAACCAACCCTGTAGGCTCCGAACACCATCAACGAGTGAGCGATAACCAATCAAAGAACTATATTTCAAATACGAAACATATGAATCAGTGATCGGACAGTGCGAACATCTGCGGACAAATGTCAGAATCAACAAGGCTGATTCAGAACAACTTTGAATTTATTGAGTGCTTCGTTGCTAGGAAGGCTCCAAAGTCACCGTTTACTTATTCCTAAGACAAGAAGTAATGGAACTGAATCCTTAATAGAAGTTAAAAAACTTCTGCCTGAATCGGGATTGCCTCTCATGCCGGGAACATGTTGCCTCTCACGACATGCAGAGCTACCCCGGGCCCAAACGGGGGACGGTGAAGTGTGATGTTAGTCGACCGTCCAATGACCGGGCTCGCTGCTTTGAATACCGGTGACGGCATTTTACTCTGTGTGTCACACATCTCAATCAGACCCATGCGTACGTCTTCTTTTAGCCTCGTTCGTGTCGTGCGTTGGATCAACTCAACAACGTTCACTCTGGCACTCGGTGGAACGTAAAACACGACAGGGGGGGGGGGGGGGGGGGGGGGGGGATTTGTATATGACGCGCTCTAAACGGTTTTCCTATAGTTTAGCTAGCTAGTCTGATAAAATCCAAGGGAATAAATTAGATTTCCACCCTGTCTATTTACGTTTGCATTACCTACTTTATCTTGCACCAAAGTGACTTAGGCATTGTTTGCAGTGTACTTCTACCCCTCTGGGACCTTCACCAGACACTTGGACTGTTTTTCGTTTTCGGTTGAGTAGTGCATTGACGTGAAAACTAAAAAATCTGTTGGTTTTTCCTCTGCGTTTACAAACTCTAACGTATGTTTGCATTACCTACTTTATCTTGCACCAAAACGACTTGGGCATGATTTTGCAGTGTACTTCTATCCTCTGGGACCTGCACCAAACACTTGGACTGTTTTTCGTTTTCGGTTGAGTAGTGCATTTACGTAAACAATTTTCTGGCTTTTCCTCTGTCCTCACAAACTCTAACGTTATATTTGCATTACCTACTTTATCATGCACCAAATGACAGCCATGATTTGGCGTCTCTGGGGCTTGCACAAAATCTATGTTTACAATTATTGCTTGGACTGTTATTCGTGGGTGGAATAGTGCATTCACATATACATCGTCTGCCTCTGCCTCTGCGCTCACAAACTATAACGTAAACAACAGGAAGTAAGTTGCGTTGCGTAGAATCGAGTAAAAGTGCGTCCAGAGGCCATGGAGTGTCGTGACTATAGTGCGTGAGCCGGGTGTGTTACGCACGTTGTTGATTTTGATCACTATCAAGATCTCGGCCACACATGATAACTAACATTCCAAAACGCATTCACTGAACACGGGCGAGCCTGACTGATCATTATTTTGTGTGTGTATCAACTGTAAAATGTCATGTTTTGGATTTGATTCTCGCGACTTCGTTCGCGTGAAATGTGGCTGTCATATTGACTAATTCCAACGCAACGAATTCATTTGAGCTAGAATGATTCTTCATACCTCTGAGGAGAAGGTTGGTGTGGTGCATAGCCCGGATATGACACTCCACTTCCAGAGAGTATAAAGAACACAGCAATGACATTTCCCTCAAAATCGGTCCAGTGCTTTTGAGAACGTCTATCACAAACCGCCAAACTCTCTGTCTATAAAAGTAATGTAGATATGATATTATATCGAAGATATACCATTACAACCTTGCTTTGTTCGGCCACTGAAATGCACGTGCGTAGGGGAGGGGGGGGGGGGATTAGGTTAATCGTCGTCGGGTTATATTGTTCGAGGACATTTCCCTTTTTCGTGGATTTGACGTAACTGTAGTGGTGTACTTACAAAGAGTTGTTTTATGTATATCTATACGTTCACTCATTAATAATTGTTTTGTTCGCCGTCTGGTCCTAGGGTAGAATTGGGACCAGGGTGACTCTGCCCGACGTTAGAGATGACGAAATAAGTCCTCCAATTTCTCATTTCCACCAATTAACCCGTTTAAATCTATTTTCCTCCTAATTTTCTATACGTTTATTTGAATATATAAATACCCACTGACCCCTATAATTGGCTAATATTTTTTCATTTTCTAATCACAACTAGGTTAGTATGTATTTTCACCCTGCTCGGAAAAGTATGTTGCCTACTCAAAGTATTTTTGTATCTATATATTGTTGTGTTTGTAACCGCGCTTACAATTTCATGAATGTATACTAGAATATATCCATGGAGTGCTTCATATGACATAATACACGGTAGCCGTCGCACGTGCAATGTTTAAAAAACATCCAAACTTTGTTTGGCATGGTAAATGTGATGTGCGTAAAAGAAACACAAAAGCATAATCATAGCCTCCGACCCGACACTGTTAAGTTTTCCTCCCACCCACACCACTCCCACTCCCACTCCCACACACATTAGGTTCCTATTATTCGCAGAGCGCGTGACTAATTACGATGTTAATAATGGAGGGCCCGAGTTGCCGTTACTGTGTGTGCGTTAGGGCCTAAATCATTGATGCCGGTCACTCATGAAAAATGCAGTTTTTAGGGCCCTTCCTAACGAAAATTGACTCCTGACGGGTAACGAAAGAAATGTAGCCCCGCACATGAAAATGGCTGTAGTGTGTTGCGCATCGTCTCGATTATTCTCGTTAGCCGTCACTAAAGTCCCCACAATCAGGTGAAGACGTCACGTGGCCAAATCCAAATACACATCATGCATGCATGATTAGCATACTGGAATGTTAGTTTCTCCTACCTTTGTTTACATATTATTGTATTGTTGCATCCACTCTTTTCTGGTGGGGGGGGGGAGGGGAGGGTGTAAACAAAGGAATGAAACACTGAAAAAAACAAGAACGCGTTTTATTTTGCCAAAAACTGCCAACACAACACAATAAATATGAACGTGAGATCAAAGAGCTAAGAGCGTGTGCCCTATACCTTACGCGTTTAAGCAATTCCGTTATCGATACAATATTGTATACGCTTTGAATGTAATAAATTCATTCCAGTCGAGCAAGCATTTATGATGACACGGCAAATAAGAGTACAGGGCAAAGCTATAGTACCAACACGTAACCTACTCCTAGCGAGGGGGAGCCTGAATAGCGCCGAATGGAACAACGCCGAATCGATCGTGAATACTGCACTTTCAAGTATAATCCTAACCCAAAAAAGTAGACCTTGCAAACTGGAACAACGCCGAATCTTATTCTGCGTTAATCCACCGGAACAACGCCGAATCTTTTTCGGCTTAAATCCACCGGAACAACGCCGAATCTTTTTCGGCGTTAATCCACCGGAACAACGCCGAATCTTTTTCGGCGTTAATCCACCGGAACAACGCCGAATCTTTTTCGACGTTAATCAACCGGAACAACGCCGAATATTTTTCGACTTAAATCCACCTGAACAACACCGAATCTTTTTCGGCGTTAATCCACCGGAACAACGCCGAATCTTTTTCGACTTAAATCCACCGGAACAACGCCGAATCTTTTTCGGCGTTAATCCACCGGAACAACGCCGAATCTCACAGTGTTGGTTATAATTTTTTCAAACAAATATTTTTGGGTTCGTCAATACATTCTACTCACTGCACCGTTTAACCCGTGTGTAAATCCACCGGAACAACGCCGAATATTTTTCGGCGTTAGGCCACCGGAACAACGCCGAATCTTTTTCGGCGTTAATCCACCGGAACAACGCCGAATCTTTTTCGGCTTAAATTAAATATTTTTGGGTTCGTCAATACATTCTACTCACTGCACCGTTTAACCCGTGTGTTACACAGAAAATGATTCGGCGTTTTTCCAGTGGATTTACGCCGAAAAAGATTCGGCGTTGTTCCGGTGGATTTACGCCGAAAAAGATTCGGCGTTGTTCCGGTGGATTAACGTCGAAAAGTTTCGGCGTTGTTCCGGTGGATTTAAGCCGAAAAAGATTCGGCGTTGTTCCGGTGGATTAACGCCGAAAAAGATTCGGCGTTGTTCCGGTGGACTAACGCCGAAAAATATTCGGCGTTGTTCCGGTGGATTAACGCCGAAAAATATTCGGCGTTGTTCCGGTTGATTAACGTCGAAAAAGATTCGGCGTTGTTCCGGTGGATTAACGCCGAAAAAGATTCAGCGTTGTTGCGGTGGATTAACGCCGAAAAAGATTCGGCGTTGTTCCGGTTGATTATAACGTCGAAAAAGATTCGGCGTTGTTCCGGTGGATTAACGCCGAAAAAGATTCGACGTTGTTCCAGGTTACAAGGTCTACTTTTTTGGGTTAGGATTATACTTGAAAGTGCAGTACACACGATCGATTCGGCGTTGTTCCATTCGGTGTTATTCAGCGTCCCCCTAGCGGGTGGTGCCAAGGAGACAAACGCGTCACGTCCGAGGAGTAACACGGTGCAACTTTATAAATAGAGTTGGCGAGAAGAAGGTTCTTAATTCTTACACAAGCTGGGAGAAGAGCTAGGGGTCACCCGGCCACTTTGTGACCTGGCTTCATGTCGCTCAACGTCGCGATAGTAGGGTGCACACCATGGCTGCACCTGGTAAAGTAAACACGGTGCAACGTGAGTTATTTATAAATAGAGTTGGCGAGAAGAAGGTTCTTACTTCTTACACAAGTTCGGAGAAGAGCTAGAGGTCACCCGGCCACTTTGTGACCTGGCTCCGTGTCGCTAAACGTCGCGACAGTAGGAATCCCTGCTGTAGGGTAAACCAGGCGTGCGCCAATCAGGTGACTCTCGCCTCGCTTGTGTATTAGGGCGTTTGGACAATTGGGAACGAGTGTTCGAGGGCTTTTATTTTTATAGGACTCAATCGCAGGAGTATGACTGAGGAAACCTTAGAAAATCTTCAGTCAGATTGCCAGTGGCCGTACTAGCGACTCTGACTTATAACTAACTCCGACTGAACTTATAGTCCCGTCAAATTAATTTGCTAGGTGTTGTCGTCACGGATTAGGGTGGTGACGCGTGTGACTAATCTAGTTGCATCCCGTTCTCTTGTCTAATGCTTAGTTCAGTACATGGACGTCGACAAGCGCCGAGCGCCGGAAGTAGATGATTCGAAGAAGTTGGAACCAACCAACTTCGGCGCTTGCAAGCGCCGCTTCGCCCTGATTGGTCGGATCATCCACTTCCGGCGCTCGGCGCTCGTCAACGTCCATGTACTGAACTAAGCATAAGGTATTGTAGTGATGATATCGCTCGCCTGTTGTCAGACGTGGTGGGGTCGCATTCCATTCACGGTTGGTGCAGTCAATGCAGTGGACAATAACAATGCAGGTATCGGGAAATCCCTCAGTGAATACCGTTGAAATAGACCGTGTGGAGTGACCGTCGTCTCTTCTCAGAGTTTTAGGGGACACCTTGCTTCTTACAGCGTGGCCAGTATACCAGTGAGCCACCTGTACTGGTAACACTGCGATCTAATCCAGTGGCTCTGCACAATCCCATGGTATATTGTGGGATGTCCGCATCTTACCACCCAATGCACGAGCGTGCTATGAATTACTCGTGCGCGATACAAGCGAACCCTAAATACGCCGCAGTTATTTCGTTTGTCTTGTGGCCACCTATTCACACCACGTAATCCGTCGCTTGTACAACAATGCGCACAGTCGTGCGACACACATAGGACAATGCGCCAAGCGACATTATTGGGCAGACAATCATTGGGCCCAATCAGTCAATCAATCCCATCTCACGATCACAATACCAGATACCCACCCTGCAGTGCTTGCTTGGCAGAATTGATTCCAGCTACGCCGCGGCGTCTCTGAGCTTCGAGGGTTATCTCTCTTCAGTCGTGAAGAAAACAGAAAAGCTTGGAATGGTGCGTCCTGCAAACAGATATCGGTTATTCCTTCGCAACTACACAATTACCATATAAAGTTGCGTCATATTAACAAGCAATGTGAGCTGTAAAATTCTCAGAAGAGACTGACGCTCCACGCGATCTTTTTCTACGAAATTCACCGGGAGATTTTCCGTTACCTACTTTACCTGGTCCTGCAGGCTGATTGCGTTACTGCTACTGCATGAGTGTACCGGCCTCGCTTGGAATGTGCCTAGACAAAGCCTGCCAACAGAGTGCTAATAGCTTCACTACAATACCAGACAAATGGTATATAGTTGTCAATTGTCATACATCACTTCACTATTACGTCATAATGCATGGCACCACCATGCAAGCATGGAACTATAGTTTCTTGTGAAGTTATGATACTCGCCGTAGTGGGGCACATTTTCACCCTTGCGCATTCCCCGTCAGCTATGCTCATATTGCCCACCTGACGACACTGCGAGCAACGAGCATAAGTGATGATGCCCCCCCCCCCCCCCCTCCCGCGTGACACTCGATGGCTGCTATTCTTCCACATACCGTGGTGGGCACATACTTACTACTTAGTTGTACTGATTCCACAGTCGTATCGTATGTATTGGCCCCATTACGTATATCGGGTGAGATGTTTATTTGTGTTTATGGACGCAATCAGTGTTGGAGCGAGCGAGTAGAATAAACGAAACTCGTCTCAATCGAAGTACAAATAATAGTGTGTTTCAGTCACTATCACTTATGGCCGTCGGCGTCACATCATAACCAAACATCGGCTGCTGATTGGTCGAATTGGTAACTTGTCCCCGCAGGGATAGAACAAGTACAGAGCTTGAGAACACCATTGATGCATTAGTAGCGGGTGTTTAACGGGCGATTTGCCCACTTTGTGTTTTTCAAGCTATTTTTTTGTGTCTGAGTAGCGGTAAAACTCTCAGTTATGTAAATGAGCTAAATGGCGCTTCTAGCATTCACGTTCATGTAATTTCCAAGCTAGTTGTTACCAATAGTGTTACGTTTATTTAGCTATGTAGCTTCTTCTTGTAATTAAGGCGGCGAATCGATTAGCTGTATATTTATTACACTTCGGACCCGGCATGTGGCGCATTCTGTACTCGAACTCGTGGAAGCTCAATGAATAAGTGCAAAGTGATCAAGTCACATAGTAGCATGAAGGGGTTACGTAGGTTAACTCTCTAAATCAATTTCAACGGTTTTTTCTAAAGAGGAAATTTAAAACGCCTACAGATAAGTTTTGAACGTCCGTCCTGGGTTAATGAGTGAAGACGAGTGACCACGGAGCTACTGGACATGGGTTCGAACTCAGAACTGTAGTGTGCACAATATAGGCTGGGAAAGAAAACGAGAACGGGAAGCGTGACTCGACCTATGCTGTGGAACACCCTTTTTCTGCCGTTAAAATTGCTTTAAAATGCATGAACATTCTTTAAAAGTTAATCAAAATATGTCATCTCCTAGAGAATTAAACATTGAATTAATTGAATTAAGAATTTAATTAATTCTTATAATTGCAATAAATATTTCCGTTTTTATTACAACGCTTATATTAGCTTCATGTGTTTGTCTGTCTGGACGGAATCTTATAATCGGTATTTCACCTACTTCTAAATGTCCGATCGTACTGAAAGTTTTCACACAGACGTATTCTTAACGACAATACATGAATTAATTGTTATATTTACTAAATAGTTAATTAATCCATCATAATTAATTAATCAACGTTTTATATGGGAATCGTATTTCACCCATTTTCCAACGTCCGATCGAGCTGAAAGTTTTCACACAGGCGTATATTCTTGATGACAATACATGAATTAATGTATCACATTCACTAGTTACTCAATTAATTAATCATAATTAATCAAACAAAGCTTCATATGGGAAATTGGTCACAGCTATAATATAGTGAGGATGGGCTAACCAGATGCAGGCATCGGATTTACACACCCGCTGGTTGTTCGGGACTCAAATATCCGCGATGAAAGCATAAGAAATTATGCTATTTTTTTTGCTATGCGGCGACAGTTAAGTTGAGTTGAACTTGCAAGTTCAACCATTGCGGTGTCATTCACCATGTACGCATAGTTGCGTTCCTATCGTGTGGTTCGACCTCACAGTTGATCGGATGGAGTTGGTGCCAGCGCAACTACTGTTACAACCTAACAACATTCGTTAAGACTAAAAAGTATAAAATAATATTACATGAAAAAAATACTTATTTAAAACAACACTTATATTTAAATGTACTAAAAATTAAAAAATAAATTTTGTCTCGAGAAGTCTTTGCCTTACTCGGAAAATAAAAGCGTTGGGTGCTTACGGTATTGATACAGATTACAAAATTTGGTTGGTCATGGAGGGAAAGCGCCCAACGCTTTTATTTTCCGAGTAAGGCAAAGACTTCTCGGACAAAATTTATTTTTTACTTTTTTGTACATTAAAATGTAAGCGTTGTTTTAAAAAAAGTATTTTTTTCATGTAATATTTTCAAATTACCTATAATTTAATTTTTATGTGTGATATGTTGCTGCACACCTTTCACAATTTAATTAGTTCATATGAAAAACGGAAATATTTATTGGAAAACATTACATTTTCTAGGGGATGACATATTTTGGTTTACTTTTTGACAATTTTCAAGCATTTAAAAGTAATTTTAAAAGAAATCGGGTGTTCCGCAGTGTAGGTCGATATGTACACAATGTAGTAGTGCACAATGCTACTCTCGTTACTTGGTCCCAGGAACGAGAACGGGAAATTTGACAAAGTGTTATCTTTCTCGTTCTCGGGACCTTCCCCCTCGGAGGTAGTCGGCCATATTCACTGCCAGATTACACTTCTCGGTCTCTTTCTCTTTCTCGTTCTCGTTCTCGTTCTCGTTCTCGTTCTCGTTCTCGTTCTCGTTCTCGTTCTCGTTTTTGTTCTCGTTCTCGTTCTCGTTCTCGTTCTCGTTCTCGTTCTCGTTCTCGTTCTCGTTCTCGTTCTCGTTCTCGTTCTCGTTCTCGTTCTCGTTCTCGTTCTCTTGCTATTGTGCATCCTGCCCGCTTTATCTTCAATCAAAACCACCACCGTTCCATAGCTATATCACGATCACATTCATACCCGCACCTTATAGTTGTTAAAGATGAAATGTTTACAGCCGTCAAAGATTGTCCCAATTTTAAATAAGTTTTATTTGTTTAATAGTTTCAAAACCACAAAAGGTAACAAATACCGTTTTAGGATACATACTGAGAATGTAGGCCACGCTATTGCAACAGGCGAGACCTCATGAACATGTATTGCAACCAGGGATCGATGTGAAATGTAAATGTGACTGTAAAATGCAAAGTTCTGCAAATTACCTGTTGGACAAAGGAATATACAAGTACAACGCATGTAAAATCTAAAGCTAAAAGGATCGTAAATAATTCCATCATGAAAATGTGTCGAACAGATTGTATGATGGCGCTGTGCTGTCAAGGCTGAAGCGATTGTGCACAAAGTTATTCAGGAAGCCAAATATAGTTAGTTTGCCAGTGACAGCGCAAAATGTGCCAAGGATGTTTATATACACACACACATATGATGTCATACTATCTTCAAATGAAAGCAAGTTATTGCTTGCCTTATTTTAATAACAAACACGCTATACGCAACGTTATTGACAGTTCACCGAGATCGAAATCAAAATGCGAAGACCAAGAATGGCGAATGAGGTTATTACATTATCGAAGCAACGTTCATTTCATTCAATTGATTTTTTTAAACGGCTTGTGTTGAGTGTTACATTAGTGTGCAAATACATGGACGAATATGTATTTAAATATGTTCATTTAAAATGCAAACTTATTTTACGATGAATAAACGTCTCTATGTAAATGTAATCAATAACTTAGGTTATACAATCACAACAATACAACCAGAGGGCGACCACACAGGTTGTAACATCAGTCGTACCCTGTCTGCTATGCGCACTGCAATCAGAACAGTGATTATTGAAAGCATTTTTGCCAGAAAAACGCTCTTTGAATATTTGCATATAGCTATGTGTAACCAAAGATTTCAAAAAAGTTTGTCATCTTTGATGCAACTCAGACTCTTGTGTGCCTGTACAGCGTGACTCAGTGCCATACCTCCTGTGTAACTGTGTAACTGTGTGTAACTGTGTGTAACTATGTGTAACTATGTGCAGCCGGCTTGACACAACAGAGCTGCGACTCAGTGCCCGACCTCCTGTGTAACTGTGTATAACTGTGTAACTGTGGAACTATGTTTAACTGTGTGTAACTGTGTTTAACTGTGTGTAACTGTGTGTAACTGTGTGTAACTATGTGTAACTCTGTACAGCCGGCTTGACGCAACAGAGCTGCGACTCAGTTCCCGACCTCCTGTGTAACTGTGTGTAACTGTGTGTAACTATGTGTAACTATGTGTAACTCTGTACAGCCGGCTTGACGCAACAGAGCTGCGACTCGGTTCCCGACCTCCAAGCGGCCGACCGCGTCCCCTCAGACTCCAAGGGGTTCTTCGAGGGCCAAGAGGAGCCCTGGTTGAGGCGGCGCCCCCCTCGCCACGAGCAGCGCCTCTCCCGTAAGTACCCGGGCTCGATGCCAGACACCGGCACTGCAGCCCTCCGTATTGCATGGCTATAATAATAATAATAATAATAATAATAATAATAATAATAATAATAATAATAATAATAATAATAATAATAATAATAATAATAATAATAATAATAATAATAATAATAATAATAATAATAATAATAATAATAATAATAATAATAATAATAATAATAATAATAATAATAATAATAATAATAAAAACATTTGTAGGAATACCCGTTCTAGGGTGCACACCAGCTTTACCTGATGTGCCCCTCTTCAGGTGACTAACTAGGTTATTAGGGTGTTTGGATAGCTGGGGAGGAATGTTCGAGGGCTGATAGTAGGACTTAATCCCACCATTTGCCTTTACGACTGAGGAAAACCTCGGAAAAAACCTTCAGTCAGGACTGCCGGTGGCCGGAATCGAACCGGCGACCTCCCGAATTAGAGTCTCGCGTCCTACCGCTGAGCCACCTCTGCGAGGACCACAGTTTATGTGTCATTTTATTTGTGTATTTATTTACTCTCATTTGCATCGTAACTCGTCGTAACGTAGAATGAAAAGTGTTGCAGAAGAAAGTCAAATGTACACTCGCAAATGCAAATTAACTCCCTTTTTAGTAACCCTAGAAGACATCATTTTATAACGAGGAATAACGAAACACGAGACAGCATGTATGGATGAATGCTTATTGTCTGTAAACCGCAATCTCTTACAGTTTCACTTTCACTTGTGACATTCTATGTTTAGTGCGTGAATTAAAATTTTCCCTTTGGGGTGTGAGTACTTTGAATCGTAAAATACCAATTGAATAATAATATGCCTGTAAGCATAAATCACTATTACAGCTATGGCCGTCCTCTGTCTAGTCATGCCAGGTATATTATTCTGTTGACTAGCTAATTCTAGTAGATATTTAATTTGGTTTGTGAATGTTTGATTTCCGGAAATAGACAGTGGAAGTAGAAGTGAATATGTTATGAAGATTCTTAGCCAACTTATGAAGTTTCGCTGTTTTAGCAAACTTGATAATTTATTTAGCAATTATTCTTTAGACTTAAATGACATTAGATATTAGAAAGTGCAAACATCTGAACACCTTTTTATCAATTTATTTCCATATTCGTGATAGCAAATATAAATGTTAATTCTTTGCCATGACTTCACTGAATGCACGTTATGATGTTGGTAACGTGTATTGTATGCATGGGCGTGGCTGCAAGGCCGCGAGGGCGACAGTTCGATGCCGGCTGCCGCATCATTCAACACACTAAACTAAGTAAATTGAATGAACTGAATTATATAAACACTCGATTCTCGTTGCGATGAAATAAAATATAGCAATGAGAATGTGTCTTTTCTATATTGTTAGTCAAGTTAAAATATAGTCGAAGTCCATCCGTAGCAATCTCAAAATTGTGACGTCAGAGTATATAGTATATAGTCAGTCACTTTATATTGCTTTGTTCTGTATTGCATGTGTTTTATACAAATTACTGTATCTTTTCTTAAATTTATGTAGGCTATGTATAATATGTAATATTTGTCTCAAATATATGTAAATACACTTTAGACAGTATATAATAATGTTTGTCAAATAAACATTATACACGATATAAATACTACCAAATATTACCAAAATATGACCAGTATAGGTATTATAACAAAATTGCGCTATACTGTAAAATAGTATGAATTATAAATATAATTTATTAGGTGGAAATCTGGTGTGTATTGTAAATTGAATACCCTGCACTTGTCTCTAATGCAAGATTGACTTATTCCAGTGCTGACCGACATTGATCTGAATGGCTGTGACCTTCAGCTGGACACGCCCCCACCGTCAGCACAGTCTACCTACAGAGGGCGACCACAGAGCTACCGCCTCAACAACGATGTCTTCTTCATGACCCCAGGTGAATCCCCGCACAAGGTCGCGCGTGTGAGGAGGAGCGGAAGGGGGGGGGGGGGGGGGGAGATCAGTATCACGAAGGTGTATTTTGAATGATACATACCTGAATGATGGGTACGTTTACGTCAAAAACCGCAGCAAATTGTCATGTTTTATTTATATCTCAAGAATGCACCTCGAAATCGAAAATCTGAGTAATCAGCGGGCTGTGGTTTGGTAAGCCCTAATGATAAATTAACATTATTATCAGTATGACTGTGATACTTATTTAATAATTAATGAATTAAATCGAAATCACAGACATACTGATTATAATGTTAAATACATTTATCATTCAGTTTGTAGGGCTTATCAAACGACAGCACGCTGATTACTCAGATTTTCGATTTCGAGGTCCATTCTTGAGATATAAGTAAAACATGACAATTTGCTGCTGCGGTTTTTGACATACGTCATACAGTACCCAAAAGTTGGAGGCTCACCAATTCTAACTCCTTTCAAAACAAAATAAGTGTGTGAGTGGAGCATCATTTACTTGGGTACCGTGTCACAGAATTGTGTGGGAGGAAAAGCCTTTCAGAGAATCGCTGTGTCATGGGTATGTTACGTGCGCAAAGAAGTATCTCTATGCCCAACTAGTACTCTGTCTATAATAAAGTCTAGATCTGTCTGTTAGTTCACTACACTAATAATAGACTACGAAAATGAGCGTCTCAGTGGTATCCACAGATCTGTGGTGTGGGAGGTGGCAGGTTCGATCCCCTCCACCGGAAAATGGCTGCGGCGTTTTCCAAGGACTTTGTTTTATGGTCAGTCAATGAAATAATTAATGTATTATTGCACCTCACGCACGAAGTTCACTTCGAAGTACGAACCATACAGCAAATACTTCTAAGTGGAGTGTTATTTGCTAATTTTAACCCATAACGACTATAATCATAGTGTTGGGAAATGGGAACTCATAATTTCTTTAAATAGTGCATTGGTAGTTTTTTAGTTGGCAAATAAAAATTATTCATTGCTTGAGTGAAGGATGCATAAGATTTGTTTATGGTTGCTGTGGAATTCTTCCATTACATGGAAAAGCAAACTCCATAGCAACCATAAACAAATCCTCAAGTTAACTCGACTGTGCATCTTGTCCTGTGGGCGTATGAAGTGGACCAAAACAATGAGATGAAGTTTTTTCTATTATTAGTAGTAGTGAGACGTAATAATAGGTGTGCAGTGGAAGAAGAAGGTACCCTATGGCCTCTTCTCAGCCCTCTTCTCTACTCCTTCTCTTCCAACTTTCAAAACAACCCTTTAAGATAAAGCAATTGTGCCCCAGCTAGAACTCATGATCTGAAAACAGAGAATGCCAGTAGGGAATATATTTTTCAATCTCAAATAATTTGGGGCACCCACATAATATTTCTTGAAGCAATATTTCCCTGAAAAATTGCTTTGTAAAATATAACTTTAATTTGACACATTTGTAATTACATAATTCATAAATGGATCTATTGGTTATTATCATTATGTACACATTGTACAATTTGTTTGTTTGTAAAGGTTCCAGAATGGGCTCCGTCCGTGATCAATCAGACCGCATCAGATACAACGGAAGTACAGCTTCACCCAGCATAAGCAGCTCCCGGTCAGTGCTGACACCTGTAGGATCTTTTCGAAGCTCGCACCAGTGCAATCCTCAGAAGAATGCCGCCAACAACCGCTTCATACTGCCCGACAGACAGACCGAACAAATACTCAGATACAGAGGTAATTGCAAAACAAAACATCAAAGACTTGCGCAGGCTCTGTATTCAATGAAATGAATGGTATGCAAATGCAACAGGCCGTTATATTTTCGCCATCTTTGAAGTTCCGGTCGCCATTGCAACCATACTTTAATACACAGCCTTCTCGAATATAATTCGTAATTTCAATAATTTTGCCGGGATTCATTGAGGCACAGCTTTCTTGAACGTCGATTCTATTGCGGATTGACCCGTCGAAAAGGCTGTGCATTGAGGAAGTTGTATTGGTCGTCTCGTAATGGCGGCCGTCCAAGATGTCAGCGCCCGCTAAACAGCGCGTAAAATTGCCTATAATTGATCGTTTTTCTTAGATCTTCAGTCTTTACTAAAGAATAGATTTAAGATTTGTATAGATTCACTGCGACAAGCCAATGGAATGGCAACAATAGCAAGCAATAGTTGCAATTAGAAATTTTAATCGAACTGGTTGGTTCAAAACATTGTTAGTTGTTTGTAAAACTTCCATTAAAATCGTAACACAGGTTGTGTGGGCTTTTCTCAGAAGTACCACAACCAAAATTTCCTAGTCGGGATAATATGGACACATTAGCTTTGTTCGTTTGTCCTGTGATCATTACTCCGGGAGTACGGTATTATGAAAACCCCGTTTTTCTGTACTGGAGTAAGTGTGGTGGAAGGAGCTGCGACAAGTTCTTTTGTCCAGTGGTTACTTATACTACAACTGTGATGGGAGTAAGGTTTTTACACCTGCTTCCCGAGTAGGAGTAGGAGGAACAACTGAAACGATCTCAACTGTAACAACTCTGTTTTTTTGTCCAAGTGGGAGTAATTGTGATTTCTGCTCCCAGTTCCGTTACAATGACATATTTCCGGATTACTCCTGGCGTAAAATACTCCTATTGAGGCAGGACAAACAAACAGACCTATTGTTAGTACAATTTGCAATAAATGGTAGACCAATTCAATGTTATTTTATAATTTATTGATACCTACACTGTACACACAACTTACAAGGATGCATCTGTTGGTGTTAAATTTTGTTATTAGATTAATAGTCTTGTTGCTGACACAAGAAATTATTGAAATATTATTTCAAGCCAGACTCTGTAAAGTGATCAATGGTTAATTGAAAAAAATTGGTCTCTAAATGCATTTGATTTTGACATTCTAATTATGTGCTATTTTTTTGTTTGATAATGGCCGGGATTCCTTGAGTGGAACTGTGGAAGTGTGAATAGAGTGGAATATGAATAGAAGCAGCCTTTGATAGCATTGCATATTTCTTATACTCTGTAGACTATTGGGATATAAGAATAACTATTGCTCATTAATACCTGAATCTTATAAATATTGGAAAGATAAGCAACCTGTGGGACCTAAAAGCTCATGCGGCTGTGCTGCCTTGGTGTGGTATTGACAATTGACATGTTATGAATGTTGCACTTGTTATACATGCATGCACACAAGTATTGCCTATCCCTGTAGGCCTAGTCTCCTTATTGCGCACAAAACTGAATAAATTGGTGTAGGTATATGGAAGGGAATGATAAAAATAGCACACAGCAATGCATGTCTTGCTATATCTATACTGTTGAAAGTAATGTTTGTCTATAATAGGCATTTATTTATGAAGTCACAACAACTGACAACATAGCACTTTCAAAACTAGTCTTATGGAAATAGCTAGCTCGGCAGTAACAAAGGGACTAATTTAGGAGTTTTTGGGTACAATGTCCACCTTTGCCAATCCTGAACGTTTTCCGAGATGTTTTACTCTGTCATGAGACATATGTTGGATGGGGTAAAATACTACTAGGATATTCTTTGCAAATTACCCCACTATCCTAGTAACTCGTGTGGGTATTTTTAGCCCTTCTGTGGCCTTTCTTGTCAACATTGAACATGAAGTTAACAGGGAATTGTCAATAATCTTGAATGATGGGAACATTCTTCAAAATACATAATTTCATAACCAATTTGATAATTCGATTAAATAATCATTAGTGATAGCACATTGTGCTGTTTTAATAGACGTTTTAACGTGAACTATACGATACGTATTCAGTCAGCTGTAAAATGAACGATATTTCAGTAGGAGCAATGCATGCTAAGTTGTGACAACCAGTATTTTGGCTCATATTCTATAGGCCTAAAGAACGTACTTTACAAAAACCATGTGAGTTTTCGTTCTGAGAAAGGCAAGCTTAACACTGACCTTCTACTTTTATAGAAATGTGTGCAACATTCCAAGTTCAAGCTAGCTTACTAAATCTTGGGCCCAAAGTACCCGGCTCCTACACCACTTCGTCATTGAAATAAAAATCTATATTATCTAAATCGAGGCTCAGGGCACCAACAATAATTACGTATTCAAATCAGAGGTTAAGAATTTATGTTTATTGAAGCTTAACAAGCTAATAATAATATGTCATTTTCTGATTTTGGGATCGGTACATGAATAGTACTACATATAAGAGGTGTATGTTGTAATATTTATCAGCTGCAAGCATATGAAATTTTGTGCAAGTACAAATTTTCTGGCCTTCTCTTGGCCCATTTGAACCCAGAGATGGCTTTTGTTATGAAACGTGTATCAATGTGCATATTTTTATATTTTATATAAAATAATTAACAAGTGAAGTGGTTACTAGTAGTAGCTTAGCTAGTTGTATACCTCTATTACATAGCAAATATTTTCTATTTTACACAGTTGAATACAAACACATATTGAAGACATAAATTAGAATTCTAACACCAATTTATATTTTATATATATAGTACTAGTTTTCAATAAAAGCAATTGAGTTTGCATTTTGAGATAATAAAATAACGGCACACTCACATAAATTGCCAAAGTCGCATTTCTAGTAGTAATATATGGAACACAATTTATAATCGTATTCTTCATACCAAATTAAAAATGTATGTTTAAACATTCAATGGTACAGTACCTTCCATAATGACAATAAAATAACATTCACTAATGAGGGTTAGTTTCATACTTCACACACTTTACTATTTATTATGAAAGATGGTAAGGAATTTAATTGTGGATCCCATAATACTGTATAGTGTATATTATACAAAGTCCAAATGAGTAATATAATGTCCGTCTATTGTAATTTATGCCCGAATTGGCACCTATATAGTACTGTATGTTATGCAGATGGCTTTAGCCTGCAATTATTTCTTGTAGCTCACAAAAATATGTGTTGAAATAAGCTGACACCATTCTCGTTTTCAGATCGCTCCCACAGCGACGTCCACTGTAAGTCAGACCATCGCAACTGGAGCAAACCGCAGGAACTGGCTCGCAGACTCAACTACATGGTGCATGCGACGCAGGTGTAGGGTCACGTCTTGTCACACAGGAAGGGGGGGGGGGGGGGTGTGTGACATGACGTCATACCCTATAGACTCGGCACCGGTACAGGTGCTAAACATGGCACATTACAAGATATCACAAGACAACATAGCAGAAGGTGCAGAGCTTAACAAGACCATAGTTAGCAGGTGTAAAGCTTCATAGGAAATCATAAGTACAGGTGCTAAGCTTCACAAGACATCATAACAGCAGGTGCAAAGCTTACAAGACTATAGTTGGCAGATGCAGAGCTCCACAAGCCATCCATACAGCAGATGAAGAATGCTGTCCAAATATTCCCCCCATGCAGAATGCAGAAGAGCTATAGAAGTGGAAAGATCAATGTTTTTTGGTCATTCATTCATAATATAAAATCTATGCTTTGTGACAAAAAAACTGCGTAAACATAATTGGGTTGAAAGAGCATCGTTTTTCTAGGTATGCTACTTATCTAGATTGTGTAGGGACTTTAATATAATATGTATATACATATACACATTTTTAGTTCTACAGAAACTGCCAAAGTTGTAAAAATTACATTAAATTGGCTCATCAAGGAATATTTTAAACAAATCCAACTGATCTTAATTTATATGATATGTAGTATTACATGTGATGTATGGTAATTTCACGTCACTATTTTGGTAATCTCTAGTTTGACTAGATGGGTATTGTCACAATTATTGTCAACTGAACATGTTTCAATAGTCAATACCCTCAGTCTATTAATCACTAGAGCGCGATTACTGGAGTGATGTTACATTGTAGAACCACAACAAGCTCGTAAGGCTGAATAGAGTTCTACCCCAACTGAATATGTTGATGCATGGTGAATCGGCTCTTACAATATCATCACAATTTGAATAGAATGCATGTCAAATCGTAGATCTGCATCAATTATGTACATGCTACAGAATATATTGACTTCCAGAAATGTGTTTTATTGTAATACATATTATATTATTTATAATGTACTATAACACATACAACTTTGAAGTGCTTCTTTTCAAAAATAAAGGGTGCCGTTACGCCGACTAAGTTACAACGAGGTGGTGTCAGGCGTGGTCCCCATGAAGAAAGCAACAGCGCCGCAGACGAAAATGTTTAGGGGTTGAACTATTTTAGATGGTTTAAAACGTGTTTATAGACAAATTTGGCTCATAAAACATTTAAATATAAAGAAAATATTGCAATGATAGGTTCAAATTTAGGAAGAAATAAAGTTTGATTGGAAGTCGATTATAATTTTGTGTACCTATTTAAAAAAAGGTGCCGGTATTGCGTTCCGGCACGTTATGCCAGAAAAATGGCATTGCAACTTTGTATCATTCTGTTCACTTGTATCAACAATAATTGTAATACATAAGAAAATATGCTGTCTGTTGTGTGAAATAAAAGCCTGATATTTTACAGCTTGCCAAGAGCAAGTTGATTTTGTTGTTAGGCTTCACCTTGTCTTAATGTTAGCAGAAAACATGAGGTGATGTTTCAGTCATGTGGATTCTGACTGCACTAAACAGGGTATTAGTACATTAATCAGACTCCATAGACAAGTCACACAAATATTCCACCGATTGGTTTATAGTGCACATAGTATGTACAAGACTGTATTACATGTATTATATATAGTAGTCTATTTGAAGATGACTTGTGGTGAACTCGGTGTTTAGTCTTGAGTGCTTTTGGTGTCACTTGAGGGTTGGTAACAGTGTATCATTGAATCTATATGCGCGTCAGCTGGTCCAAGGTAGAATTTTCGCATTGGTACCAACTAGAGTAAATATTTTAGTACGTAACTTCATTCTTCACACAATTTCTATCAAGATAAGTCTGCACTGAATTTATCCCAACATGTCCCAATTGACTTTCTCTGATACGTATTGCAATAGTAAGCGATTATGCAAGGAAATGGGTTTATAAATGACTCTTTTGAATAAAATGTTAAAATGTTTAGGTAGACAACAAAGTCTCACGATGTTTCTGGGTTGTAAAGTGTTTGACTGAGTAAGAGATCTGGTCACAATTCAAATAATGCTCTTACTTCTATTTGTGTTTGTCAAAGAATAGTGTATCATCTAGTAACTGTGTCCACATTCCCGGACTTGTTTGTCCACTACTTACGTACGATATTTCAAATATGTTTTTGAGTGTGTGATAAATTGTAATTTTGTTCTGTAATATGGCCTATTCTATTTATTCCATTGCTTCTCTGTTGTACAAAATGAGTGCAGGCTAACATTCTAAATTGTAGATACACTAGAATAATAGTTAGCAATTTACAAATGAGCAAGTAAAATATAAAGTTTTGGGTGTTTACTTTCCTTCAAACCAATTGTTTTGCTCTACATTGGGATTGTAAATATTTTTAAAAGCAGCAACTTTGGCTCATGATGCATGAGCCACTATGAAGCTACTGTTTTATCACACAAGGACCTTTTGTCTGCACTCGCCCATAGTTTCCTGCCTGCACACATGCCTCCCAATCATGTATGTTATACAGTAGTGATTGTTGAGATTAGTAAGTGAACTATTTATTATATGGAGACGTTATTATTAAATGTTGTTTAAGTTTTAACTGTAGCCTTTAAAGTTTGTTGTAAATTTTCAAAACCATTGAAGGTACGTCATGTTTTTTAATTAAACTTCTTATCAAATACCTTTTGTTCAGTTCTATGTTTTCCTAACACATTCCTTGCCTGATTAGTAATTATTAATTTTGTCTTGCAAAGAAATGTTTTGCAAGTCTTTGCACTGACAAATTTAAAAATAAAAATTGATAAATTTAATTTTCAAATTAATCAACATAAATATGTAGTTTGTTTAATGGTGATGCGGATGCCAATAAGGATAACATTGCAATTAAGTGTTCGACGTAGCTTATAAAACCTATGAAAGTGTACGGTTTTTGTTTATATCTTTAAAATGTCATTGAATAGCAAAAGTTTGTAATTATAGGGCTCGATATTATCATGATCAACAGATATTGTCAAAAACAGAAATGTGTTCTGTTTGGATTGGATCCAATCATGTAATTTTATCCAAACACCATCAATTTGGCATCCTTTTTTGTTTAAGAACACTGATTATTTTGGTGTAATGAGTCTATTATAATTATATATCAGGAATATCTATAAAACATTGCTTATTGATTACCAAATAATGGCTCATCAGTTTTAGATAGAGCTAATTGGTTACATAGCGCAGCTAACTTCATATTCCTCTACAATGTAGGGCCATGTAGAGGGCTATAGCCGATAACCTCAGTAACACTAGTCTGCTAAGTACTTAAATTTTAAACTGATAGAGAAAATAATACGAATTCAGCGCTTATCTTATCCAGCTAAAATCCATTGGAATCTCACCGCAATCAAGTGCACTCTCTAATACACAACTCCAATATTGTCCCATTATGTAGTAGGCTGGGTACTTCCCATCAACTTAAAGCTACTGTAACTAAAAAAGAAAAGGAAAGGAAAGGAAAGAAAGGAATGAAAGTATTGTTCGGAAACACTTTTGTCTAAACTATAGATAGATCTACTTCAATTTCCCAGACCCTTTTGCATTGGAAGCAAGAAAACACAGCACGAAGTGCTCAAAACCGTTGAGTAATATAATATGTATTAGAAGAATTATTTATATATTTGCAAATACTTACTCATATGTGTGTATCTATATTTTGTATATATTTACTTATCGTATATCGTATTGAAATAAGAACCCAAATATCGTCATCGAACGATCATAAGGTATTACTGTGACCGGCACCTACACCAAGTGGTATTACTGTGACCGGCACCTACACCAAGTGGTATTACTGTGACTGGCACCTACACCAAGTGGTATTACAGTGACCGGCACCTACACCAAGTGGTATTACTGTGACCGGCACCTACACCAAGTGGTATTACAGTGACCGGCACCAACACCAAGTGGTATTTCTGTGACCAGCATCTACACCAAGTGGTATTACAGTGACCGGCATCTACACCAAGTGGTATTACAGTGACCGGCACCTACACCAAGTGGTATTACTGTGACCGGCACCTACACCAAGTGGTATTAAAGTGACCGGCACCTACACCAAGTGGTATTACTGTGACCGGCACGTACACCAAGTGGTATTAAAGTGACCGGCACCTACACCAAGTGGTATTACTGTGACCGGCACCTACACCAAGTGGTATTACTGTGACCGACACCTACACCAAGTGGTATTACAGTGACCTGCACCTCCATCAAGTGGTATTACTGTCCCCTGCACCTCCATCAGGTGCTATTAGTGGGCTCTGCACACAATTAAACAAATACGTAAATAATTAAAAGACAATAATGTTATAGAGTTTTAATTAATGCACGCAATGTATTATTTTGTTATGAACAACCAAGTGCACGCATTATTTCTATTTAGGCCCGATTTTAAGAATTCCAACTAAACATCACTTAATCGGCCGCTAAGTTGTTTCACTATATCAAACAAATGAATTACTCTGTGAGATGACTATTAGTCGAAAGTTATAAAACCAGGCCCTTAGTCCAACCACAAATTGTCGGCACCGTGATCGTTATCACAATCAACTAAATCGTAACGTCGTAATGTCGGAATCCGGATTGTGATGAGAATAGAATATCTTCATATTTCTACGATTGCGACATACAATATTATTTTCGCCGCATATGTAATCGTAGATTGCTTGAGTGAAGATCATAAGTCGGTCTCTAGCCTATAATTATCACGTAAGAAGCAAAATTGAATAGAAATATAGCACAGAAACATGAGTTAAAATCTAAATGAAATTATAAAGCCGTCAGTTCCACAGGTCGCCTGGTATAACGAGCCCACGCCTCTCATCAAGTGCGGTTAGCGTGCGTGCGTGCGTGCGTGCGTTAATACCAGTGACACCCTTCTAGTTGAATGAACTTGTAGCGCTTTAATCAATGAAAGTTTGTTTAGACTCAAGTTTTACAAGATTGTTTTATTTCAGAACGTTCCCATAGCGACGTACAGTGTATCTGACATGCAGCGGTTCACCGTCGTCGCATGCTCGCTAAGAGCTGCGGGGTAAATATAGCGTCGTCGCCTTTTTTAAACATTGACATAGAAATGAAAACCTAAAATACGTTCATAAAAATTACCAATATTTAGAGCCTAGTAAAATTCGCGATCACGAAATCATATTGGTGTGGTGAAGATTGCTTTATTTGGTAAAAATGTCGGCGTTAAATAGCGAGAGGAGTTCAAAAAACGCGAGATTCGTAAAATTGGAATTATAACACCACAAATAGTGTAATCTCCTGTTTTACGCGAAACAAGCACAAAATCTCGCAAAACTGCCGTCTGACTTCCCATTTAATAGTGAACATAAAAAGTGAACCAAAATTTGCGCAAAAAGATGTGTTCTCTTAAAATTATACATTTCTTTTGAAATTAAATACATTTTGAACCATATTTCCATAGCAGGGATAAGAATATTTAATTCTCTAACGCATTTTACTTTGGCCGAACGTGTTTAGTAGGCCTAGCGCGCGTAGTTCGTAGATTCTATCGCACATGATTATCACAGCTAAAAATATAACACCGCTTAACACCGATTACTCAACACCGAAATCGTCGATTATTAAAGAAAATTTGGAACAAAATAAATCCACTTTCACGGGGCCGCGTACAATATTGTGTTGATGGTGTGAGATGAGCGTTTTATTCTAGTGACCTCGTTATTCCTACTGGGTTATTATTACTGTTTTCAATGCAGAAGGTGCAGGGTTTGATTCCCGGTTCTCAGTAGAGCTATTTAGCTTCTGGAATTGACTTAAATCTACCGATTTCTGTTGGCACACACGAATTGCGTTTACTTTTCATTGAGGCATCACAGCAACGAGGTACTTTATAAACGTTATGTTGATAATGTTTGCGTTTACAATAGTATGAAGAATCATTTATCGTAGTAAACCTGCCCAGAAACATTTATGTCCCTCTTTAGCGACTGACTAGGTATTGTGTATTTGTAATAGTTTGGAAGAAATCAGAGGTCTAGATTTAAAACCAGCCAAGTATCATTTTGATGAAAAATTAGCTATTGGCGTATCACCTTGATATCACTGAATACGAAATTTCAAACTCTGTGAGTTAACAAAATCAGTTTGATGCAAAACCACCCACAGCCTTGTAAAATCTGCTTTAAATAGCGTCGTTAGATGCATAACTATAGCCAATTCCATCGGATATAATATTAATGTGTATTATATGTTTTGCTATCTTCTAGTGTCAACATAAAATAGCTATCGATTTTTGGCAGTAACTTTGAAAATAGAGATGCAAAGTCAGCCAAGTCCATTTTTATATCACATTTAACATTAACATCATGGCAATTACTTATTGAATTGCAGGAATAATTTTTGTACTTTTCTGAATAGTTCAACATATTTTTCTTACGAACTAAGTTAACCGATAAAAGTCAATTCTTCCAGAAATCACTTAAATGTGACTTGCCTCGTTTTGAGTCTAGATCCCTAAAATGTCCGAGAGATGTAAGCATTCGCCATGACTGTGACTGGGGGAAAACCATCATTCAGGATTGCCGGTCTATCGAACAAGCGACCTCCCGAATTAAATCCTCGTGTGATACGCACTGAGCCATCGCTATTGGTGTGAATAGCAAAGATTATAACTTGGCCTTGAATCAGGGCCCGGATTCACAAAAATTCCTGGCCTAACTTTAGGATACTAGGTTATAGCACGCCATTGCCTGATACGGACCTGGGCCTTGATTCTCTATGGTCAACGATAAGGTGATCACCGGATTCGGTCGTTATGAGAAAGCTGTGACCCAATCACAGCCATCCATTCGCCTTCCGTAACGACAGTAACCGCAGATAAATTTACCGCAGATTTAGAGAATCGGGCTCCTGCACATACCCTCGACTCGACGTTACTAAGAAACCCTAGTAAATAACAAACACTTGAGACCAAAATTTAGGCCCTGACTGAGTTGGTCTTACCTTTCTTCAAAGATGGTAGCAATGAGCCTATGACTTCAAAGTGTGAACATGGATAAAGTCTCGTTACCAAAAGAATATCGTTATGTAATAGTCAGACTGACAACTGAACATACCCTCCAGATACACGCAAACGGTAGTTGAACATCGAAATTCGGCCCTGTGAAGTTGTCGGATTGCTGCAACCAATGCAACCAACGTTGCAATGACACAACTAGATTAATAATAAACTAGAATAATAAACTTAATAATAACTAGAATAATAAACTAGAATAATTTTCCATTCAACAAGTATTCCCAAAACTCGGTGTTTGCGAAAGCATTGTATTTTGTTTGTTGTATTATATACAACTTTAAAATTTTTAGTAAGTGCTAATTACGAAACACGATTTCAAATGCCAAGTGAAATTTGTTTTTGTTAAAAGTCAACACTGAAGTTTTCCCGTGAAAGTAGTCCCAGGACCGGACGTTAGCCTGAGGTCAACCCTCGTGCTCAATGTTGATATGGTCTATTCGTATATTTGATATTCTAGTGTTAATATCCACTTATTTCGACATCAACTGGATAACTGAACACAGTTCACATGCAATTCAAAGGTAGGTCTGACAATAACATCTCTAATGTTTAATGACGGCAAGTCTACACAAATAGGCTTATCCTAGGCTTGGTTATAGCTATAGGTTATGTTCTCCTATAAATTTCATTCCTGAGGGCAGCCATCTTTATTTGTGTGGCGTATGAACACATAGTTAACTGGAATTACTTAACCAAAAATTACGTAACGCATTTCATTTGGTAACCAGACTGTTTATTTTATTGACATACACATTTGTCTGTTTTAAAAATGTGAAGGTATATAAATACATAATGTATTTATTTATTGTTAGGGAAACTAGTTTTCATTTCAATAAAAAATGTAATGTAGGTGTGCTGTTGTTCAATTGAATTGATCCCACATAATATGTTTTACAATAATTTAATTTGGAATTTCATTTTGGTTCAAACAACAATATATTGTTCCTGAACTAGGATCGTTTGTCTGATAATAATTCTTTATTGACATTTTAAAACTAACATAATTGAACGCTTAAAGCTCCGTGGGTGTAATTAGTGACAGGTAGGTTGATGTATGTAATTAGTGTTTGTGTGAGTGAGCGTTTGTAATAACCTGCCAGTTCCATGAAGTGTACCCGTTTATCACTGTTCGTTGACCACATCGATAAAACTCCAATAATATGTGAATTTCAATGGAATTTTGTATATAGGCTGGGGTTGAGGACGTGACCCAAAATTGTGGTTCTTTACCAGTTCAGCCATTGAATTTTCTCAGACGTCTGAAGCATGAAAACTGCAAGACTAGTTCGCGACTAAAGGAACATAAGCTCCGCCGTTTTTTATCTTCTTATTTGCGAATAATGAAACTTAATTAAGCTTTGGATTAACGGTATTGCAATCGTAGTTTGACTGTCAGCATTGATTTGATGTAATTTATTTACCCTGCTTCAGACAGACATAGAAGCAAGGACAGTGTAGCATGAGACGAATTGCTGGAAGAAAGAATAGTCTGTTTACACAAAACGAATTTGTGTAATACTTGGTGGAAACCGAAAACTTGGTTGGTCTGGAAATCGAAATGTTTGTTCAAACAATATGTTTGGGGATTGAAATGTACGAATCATGTCATAATAGAGCTGAGAGATGATTAGGTACTTGCAATGATGCTCTACAGTTCGGGAGATCGCCGGCTCGACATCAGCTACTGGCAGTCCTGACCGTGTTTCCCGCGCGTTGTTGATGCGATGTATAGTACGTCTCAGTGACGTAACTAAGGGGGGGGGGGGGGTTTAAGGGGGTTTAAACCCCCCCCCCCCCTGAAACTACATCGAGAATGATTTAACTTAATACTACATTTACTTAATACTATATTGTAAGATCGTTAAACCACTTCAGTGTATAACAATCGCAACAAATAATATTTTCATTACATTTATCATACCACTTCACTTAGATAAAATATATAATTTCTTTCAATAATTCAATTATATTATTTATGTGTTCATCTTCAACTAATATAACTTTCGCTTGAATCAGTAAAAGTGAGGGTACCTATAAATAAAAATGCATTAATCTAATATTATAATATCACGGTCTGTGAATTAAAATTTAAATGTATGTGACGTGACCACAATGTTTCACTTTATGTTTAGATTATATTGAACAACCATAAGGAATTCACAGTCGGCCCCTACACCTAGGGGCGCCCATTGTTACCAAGGTAACAATTGTTTGCATGTTATTTCCCATAAACAAAACAAATCCATAGCAACAATGGGTGCCCCTAGGTGTAGAGGCCGACTATGAATTCCAACCTAAAAACACAATTTCTATGCAATTCTTATTTAGAACTATAATTAATACTTACTGTGACACTGTAACTTCAATATAATACAAACAAACGAGTAGTGGTTTGAGTAGTATTCTTTGAGTCTAAAAGACACGAAATAATCATAGAAGTGAAAAAAAAATTCGCCTTCAGCGAAATGGCCTCCGGCGGCTGGGGCTTCACCCCAGGCCCCTTTCAATCCCCTCATCTCACTTTTCCCTAATTAACCCCCCCCCCCCCCCAAATAATTCCTAGTTACGCCACTGGACTAGGTCTCCAAGTGCGGCTCAACTTCAACTTCTTTTTTTTCTTGTCCGGGAAGCCATTGAAATTGAAAAGCACCTAAATAATTTCAATCGGGAAGATGGACTGAAGTTGAGCCACATTTGGAGACCTACTATACATCGCATCAACAACGCGCGGGAAACACGGCGAGCGCTATCGGAGATGACGTCAGGAGATAACGACGGAGTCGAACCGGTAGAACAGGCGCGGGGTGGCTCACGAGTGAGAACGATACGCGGGAAACAATAGGACTTGTCACTGTCACAGAGTGGAGCTGGACCGAGTAGGTTTCATTCTGTGACTTCTTCAAGTTTTAGCTCTGAAGATGGGTAGTGTAACCTGCCCGAAACGCGGCTATACCCAAAAGCCAAGTTCAAGTTTATTGAAGGTTAAGGCTCTCAGAATCTATACTAGCCCCAACGTAAGTATTCGCATGCCGACCTCAAATCCTGATCTATACTGACTGCCCCTTACATGGGTGCTAACTCCATGAAAATAAACATAATCAGTAGTGCCGGTCTATAAGTATCACATAACATACAGAACGGGAATATCATTCCGCCTATGTCATAAAATTGAAAAAACATCATTATTGTTTTAAAATGCATGAACTAACACAGAAAATGATAAAAAAAACGATGATTCCCCGATAATGGCACAAATTATACAAATTTCGATGTTATGACTATATATACTTATAGCGCATTTTGCGAATTTCGCGGTGAAATTTCGGTGTTTTGAGGCTTGAATCGACAGGTTTCAACCTCCAGCAGCTAACACTACACAAATGTGTCTTAAATGTTTTGATTGCATTGAATCAGAATTTTGGGATATTATTGAAATGTTCTGATTTTATTTCAAAGGGGAAATTATGTTTGCATTCTTTTGTGAAGATTTTCTAATTAAACCCATCAAATTATCGTGTGTCTTGATTTCAAACAGCGTTTTAAAGATGCGAACAAAAACAAATCACTACTAATTTTGTATTAGTTCAGCTTTAAATAAAATAAAAAATGCCGCAAAGATGAATGCCATTCAATTAAAAAACTATTACAACCTCTAACAACAGTCTCGCGCTGGTAACGATTCAGAAACGAGTTACGAGAATACTCGTATGGCGCTAGGAATACACGACGTGGACCACGTGGTATCAGTGAATATGTGTATTCATGTATGTAATACACAAACCTGTCAAATTCGTGGGTTAAAAGACCCCTCGTGTTTATACTTCGGCGACTGAATTAGTGACAAACGTACAAGAACAGCTGACGATCACTGTCAAAAAGGCGAATGCCGGCATCGGCCTACATGTTGTAAGAATGTCTTGTTATCGTGTCCGCAGCGAGGTTTTGTTTTTCTAAAATATCCGTAGGCTCAAAAATAGAAACAAATGTCATAGGCACAAGTAGTTGGTTCTTTTCTGTTTGTATGTTTACCATTAGAGATTTAGAAGAAAATAAGAAAACCCTAACGAATCAGATCAGTGAAGCACCTTGAAGATGGATGCTATCCATTCTCATTGATACATTTATAGATTTTAATCTAACTTCTACTGGAAAGACAGCAATTCGAAAAAAGTTCAAGATGTTAGCCACTAAAACTTTTACTATGTGCCTAAGTTACAACTCGTCCAGCAAGAAAAAGGGAAGCCGCTGTTATGTTCACTTCAACTCAGAAGTATATACGTATACTTGAGATTAATAAAAGCACAGATTGTAAAGAGGAAACTTCACGGTTTCTTTGAATGGACGTGTGCTTCTTGTACGATTTCTTTGTAGCGCTTATGAACAATCTAGTACGGCCAATTCAGATAGGAACGGGAGACGCGAGAGAAACAGTCAACGCCCACAGAGGTTTCCTATAAAAATAGGGTGAAACAGGGACGGACAGGCCCGCCGGGCAACCGGGCAAGTGCCCGGTGGCCTGCCTGTTTTGGCCCAGTCCGACTGGAACAGGCATAAACTGCCTGGCACCAGCGGTAAGTTGCCGCGCATTGAAATTGAAATTTCTTTAAACCCGAGTCCCTCCCACCCCTTTCTCCACGATATTGCAAGGTTTAAATTACATTGTGGATTCATTGGATTTCGGTGTAACTTGATCTCATTCTCACCAATCTTTTTGCTGGTGTTTTTCTTCTTTTAACCGACAAAAACTACAGTATTTCGGTAGTGCATTCAGCCTGCTATGTTTTTTTTTTTTTTCTAAAACGCACCAAATGCCTTCTAAAAACCTGATTTAAAAAAATCTGCGGCGCTATTGTTGGGGGGCCACAGCTACCCAAAGCCCCCGTGCCTGGCCTGACCAAAAGTTTGCCCGGCCTGGATTTGTTACCCAGTCCACCCCTGGGGTGAAAAATGACATGTATCAAATGAAAGCTTGCGACGATCACTTTTCAAAAGACCACGATATACATATCACCTGATATCACCTGGTGGCTGCGTATTTTAAAATAAATCTCGTCGAAATCCGAAGATTCGTTTTTCGCCAGTGATGGTGAGAAAACACCATTGTTAAATTTTCTAAGTTTGATGCGTGAAGTTAATTATTGTCACCCGCAAGAATTTTCTCAGGGGGGTATAACGATTCTACAGTACTATAAAGGGAGGGGTGTATTCCTAGCACCATAAAACACTCAAGTCAAAGTATGAGGATTGAGGAACGACGACTATATCGGTGGTTTCACTTCCAGTCAAGGGAAGAGAGGGGGGACAACTCCCCTCTTTTGTGGCCCCTGTGCGAATTTTCATTAATATTTCTCAGCAACGAATCCCTATTTATGTTTAGAAGCACACATTACAGGGACAACCCGTATCACGCCTTATGACTAGTTTAGAATTACATTTTTTTATATTGTTTTATAATACGGATTTTTGCAGTTAATACGTGTTCGTTTTTGTAAAAGTAAGTACCAGTATCAAGTTCTATTATTTATGTACATGAGGAGGTAATAGATTTTGTCTTTCTATTTGCCATATGAGTGTGGGGAACGTTTATACATATGAATTTTGATCAAATTCATTTCGTAGATAAACGGATGAAAAACAAAACACTTACAATATTGGCCCAAGTCCACTAAATCGCCACTAGTAGCAGGCGTGCATGGAGTTCGACGATACCCCGCTAGGGGATTACGAGGAGCTTGCATTGGTCATGGAATATTTCTACTATTATCATCTCAAGTTTTAGTTACTGTTTGATATTCTTTTTTTTTTTTTTTTTTTTTTTTTTTTACGTTCGTTTCATAATGTTTAATGTTGGAAGATTTTTTAGATTTAAATGGTGCTATAGGAGAAACAGGAAAGCAATCAAAGAGTTTCACAATGCATGAACGTCACTGCCTTTGGATCATTTCGACGTTACGATGAAGTGCCCGCACTGTCAACGGTCGGTACAAAATTTGCAGTTGCACATATCTAGAATGCATATTGATGTGTATAGCAGTGCATCTCAGAAAGCATGTTCATCAGCATACTCATCTAGCGTAGACAGTGATGTGCAGGCATTTTCTTATCTAAATACAGATGGCAATCAGTCTGATAAACACAACCTGTCTTCATCGTCTTCTTTAAGCAAAGACCTACGCCGACCCGAAGTTCTTCCTTTAAGGAAAGAGCGTACTAAATGTCCCCACTGTGGGAAATTATATTTAAGTATTAACATACATATTTCCAAGGCTCATCCAGAACAGCAGCGCCTTAAAATAACGGAAAAATACACAGCGGATACAACAAAAGAATCACACACATCTAACGATTCTAGGAATGGCAAGTCTATTAGTGAGGGGGCAACAGCATTGGATGCAGAGTATTTGAAAGCTGTTGATTATTGGACCGAAACGTTTTCCAATGCCATGAGTGATGAAGATTTTGATGAACACATCATTAATTTCTCTTCATTTCTTGCTGAATCAATTGATTATTTTCCCGGACCGAAACATCCTGCGCGAAAATTTTATGCTGCCAGGAAAAGTGGAAAATTTAAAGCGAATGATAGAACATATAACGACAGTTCGAATCCAGAAAGGTCTTCAAAACGTGATAGGGAACGAAGGAAGGATAAATATCTCTATCAAGTGACCCAATTTCAATACTTTAATCAACGTCGAAAAGCAGCTAGAAGAGTTTTGGATAACAAGGATACAGTAGCATGCAAAATACCGACAGAAGAAGTGTATAAGTATTTTAGAGATCGATTCGGTGTTAGCAATGAGATGATTCGTGAAGAATATCCACCGAAAATTGCATCAACGGCGCTTACGGAGCTTGACAGATCATTCATCTCCAAGATATCGTTTCAGGATATCCAACTGTCAATGCATAAAATAGCAATTGATACTGCGTCTGGACTAGATCGTATCATTATGAGAGCGGTAAAAACAGAAAGAATATCCAAAATTATAGCACTAATAGCGTCTCGAATGCTTGAAAGCGGTTTTGTGCCTTCATCATTCAAACAAGCTCGCACTGTTCTTATTTTTAAAGATGGAAACAAAGATCACCCTTCTAATTACAGGCCAATCTCCATTTGTTCAATATTACGACGTATTATTGAGAAATCACTGGACCGCATGCTGAGGACATATGTAAGTTTTAATGAGCATCAAAGGGGGTTCACTAACAGTCCTGGAACAGCGATCAATATAAGTATAGTGGAAGGCATTCTCAAGACAGCTGCAGCCACCTGTTCTGATGCAGCTATTATTTTTCTTGATCTAACGAAAGCGTTTGATACGATTGGACACAAACATCTTGAGCTAACCATTCAAAGTCTTCCTATTCCAACAAAGTTACGCGAACTCACAATAAACTTACAGAAGGGTAACCAAACTCATGTGGAAGTAAAGGGAGAGAAAACTCGTGCAATTTCAATCCAAAAAGGCGTTTTGCAGGGATCTCCTCTATCACCTACATTGTACAACGTAGCAACTGATCATGTTCTAGATGAACTGTCTGAACCTGATATCAGGGACACCTATGGTTATCGCATGTCCGATGAACTTGACGCTACTAGTGTTTTAGGATTCGCTGACGATACTGTAGTGATTGGGAAGGATATTGATTCTGCAATTACTCTTACTCAGATGGCTCGAGCACGATTCAATGAGATTGGTCTTTCAATTAATCCTAAAAAATGTGCAGCAATTGTTATTAAGAACGGGGTGTTAGAGGAAACAAACCTATTTATAGACAGTGACATGCAAATTGAATCTTTGTCGCCCAATGATAAAGTGCGATATTTAGGAGTAAATTTTGCCCAAACTCTTGTTTTTGATCCAGCTTCAGTTATCAATAAACTTAGAACAACACTTGATTCCTTGGCCACTTCCCATCTTTTAAATGCAGACCAGAAACTGAATATATTAAACCAGTTTGTGGGCCCAACTTTAATTTACCCACTTCAAAATGCACCTCTGACCCAGTTACCGAAATCATTTTTGTCAGATACAGACAAATTGATGCGGGGTACTGTGAAGGAAATTTTACAGCTTCCTCATGATGTTCCCGACTCCATGATTTATTCTAGTCCGAAATTCAAAGGCCTTGGCATTATGAACACTGGATGGGAAGCCTTCATTCAGCACTTTAACATATGTGATACATTGCTAGAGGCGGATAATGTACACGTAAAATTTGCAAGGAATCTTGAAGCTGAGAAGTTAAGTTGTATTTCTAGATTAGGCATAACGTTTCCGGAAGCCTCAATGAGAGCTGGAGTGTCAGGCAAGATCTTGCGAGAACACCTTCGAGAGCAAGAGTATAAAAAGTGGTGCGCTCTGTCACATAAAGGAAAAGGTGCGATACTTTTCCAGGAAGTGACATCTGCTAACAGGTGGATCCACAATAAGGCGGGACTCTCTTGCTCTGAATGGAGAGATGCCATCAAGATGACGTGTAACGTGGTTCCCGTAAGAACCGTTCCTGGCAGGAGCCAAGGTACTAACCGCTGTAGACATTGCAGCGAGTTTGAAACCCTTGCCCATGTACTTGGTTACTGTCAGCACGGCGAAAAGATGAGAGAATCCCGTCATCACGAAGTGCGGCATAAGATAGCCCAGGCTCTTCGCGTTAAGAAATATGAAGTCTATGAAGAAGTGCATGGGCTTTCTACGTCAGGGGGCACGAGGCGAATTGACATAATCGCAATTGATCGGGGGACGTCGGAGGGATACATTCTCGATCCCTCTATCCGCTTTGAGGATCACCTGGGACAAGCGGAGGAGGTTGATCGTGAAAAGCAGGGGATCTATAACCCGACTGGTGCCTATTATAAGACCTATTACAATCTGAAGAATATCAGAGTTATAGGTCTTATGATAGGTGCTAGGGGTACAATCCCCGGCTTTTTCGAGGAATTCCGGAAGACGTTCAAATTACCATCAAGACTCACCGAAGAAATTGTTCTGGCCGTATTGCGATGGTCTATTTTCATCTTTAGGCACCATTTGTATTCTTAATTTTGTTTAGTTTATATATAAATTGTATTTTGTATTAAGTGTTGTGTATACATGTTATTTGTTTCTATTTTCGTTTTGATATAAATTGTTTGTTATTCTGTGTCTTACGGCAACAGCTATGGCTGCAGAAACCAATAAAGGTTGTTATTATTATTATTACACTTGTATTTTCTAGGGGGACGCAACTGCACCCCCTTGCACATCCTCCGGACGCCCATGAAGTTAACTGTCATGTCTATAATTTTGAAAGCATCATAATTCATGGCGACAACCTTGATATACGTACTAAATTTGGTTTGATATAGGTTATACCTTAAAAATGAATAACCAAATATCGAAACGTGTAACCTCACTCAAAGAAAAACAATAATTGCGGGATGACCGACTTATTCATGGTCAACATTAGTTCGTCGCCAACTCAGTGACTCGCGACATAAGATCGGTGACTTAAAGACACGTGGTATTATAGGCTTGCCGTTTATATCCTATTATTACATACCGATAGAGGTGGCTCTGCGGTAGAACGCGAGACTCGAATTCGGGAGGTCGTCGCTTCGATTCCGGCCACCGGCACTCCTGACTGAAGGTTTTTCCGAGGTTTTCCTCAGTCGTAAAGGCAAATGCTGGGAATAAGTCATACTATAAGTCCTCGGACATACCTTCTCAGCTATCCAAACCCTCTAATAACCTAGTTAGTCACCTGTAGAGGGGCACATCAGGTAAAACCGGTGTTCACCCTATAACGGGTATTGCCATGAAAACTTACTAATATTACTATAATTGTTATTATTATTATTTTAATTATTATTATTATTATTATTATTATTATTATTATTATTATTATTATTATTATTATTATTATTATTATGATTATTATTATTATTATTATTATTATTATTATTATTATTATTATTATTATTATTATTATTATAATTATTATAATTATTTTATTGTTGCAATACATACAAACTCGGTCAAAACCGGCATAAACATGTTGTACGGACACAAATGTCAAGTATTTCCATGTGTTTACCTTATTAAAATCTACTTAGAACTACTTAATATATCATTGTCCACATTATTTTTCAAAACCGAACTGTGGATGCTATGTACGGTCGTGGCCGATTTGTACTCATCCCAGCATTCGCTCTTCGTACGGTGGAAAACCACGAAAACCACCATCAGGATGGAGAACTTCTTGAAGTCTTACAAACTCGGCCCAAAACCGGCGTAAACATGTTGTACGGAATTAAATGTCAAGTATTTCCATGTGTTTACCTTATTAAACTCTTCTTGGAACTAATTAAATATATCTTTGTCTATATTATTTTTCTAAAACAAACTGTGGATGCTATCTGTGTACGGTCGTGGCCGATTGGTACTCATCCCAGCATTCGCTCTTCGTATGGTGGAAACCACGAAAACCACCATCAGAATGGAGAACTTCTTGAAGTCTTCATTCTTCTTAAATTTAGTTCAAAGTTTTTCGCACTATCCTACACGTGTTCACAATTATTGTCTTTTGCTTCTCGATGTATATGTTCAGTCGGAGACCAATTTGTTTAATACTGTCATGGAGTTTTCGCGGAACAATGCCATTTGCTGATATAATTAACGGTATAACAGTTACGTTATTTTGCTTCCACAACAATTTAATTTCAATAGATAGCTCTTTATATCTGTTTACCTTTTGCCGCCAAGTTGTCTTTACATTGTGGCATAAAGGAACGGCAACATCAATTAAAATCGTTTCTTGTTTCTTCTTGTCAATAAATATAATATCCGGTCTATTGTGATGTATGGTTTGGTCTGTTATAACTGCCCAGTCGTAATATAATTTGTAGCCTTTACTATCTAATACCTTTTCAGGCTTGTACTTGTAATACGCAGTGGTTGTGTTAGTAAGTTTATACTTTATATTATGGCTAATTTTTTATGTATAATGTTAGCAACTTGGTTATACCTATGAAGATAATCTGTTTGACAAAGCATTTTGCACCCAGCTACGATATACTATAGCTTATTATTATTGTAATAATGATTATTTTTTTATTATTATTATTATTATTATTATTATTATTTTATTGTTGCAATACATACAAACTTGGTCAAACCCGGCATAAACATGTTGTACGGACACAAATGTCAAGTATTTCCATGTGTTTACCTTATTAAAATCTACTTAGAACTACTTAATATATCATTGTCCACATTATTTTTTCCAAACCGAACTGTGGATGCTATGTACGGTCGTGGCCGATTTGTGCTCATCCCAGCATTCGCTCTTTGTACGGTGGAAACCACGAAAACCACCATCGGGATGGAGAACTTCTTGAAGTCTTCATTCTTCTTAGTTCAAAAATTTTCGCACTATCCTTATTATTATTATTATTATTATTATAATTATTATTATTATTATTATTATTATTATTATTATTATTATTATTATAATAATTATTATTATTATTATTATTATTATTATTATTTTTACTATCATTATTATTATAATTATTATTATTATTATTATTATTATTATTATTATTATTATTATTATTATTATTACTATTATTATTATTATTATTATTATTATTATTATTATTATTATTATTATTATGGAATGGAGCGCAAACAACCCGGTATCGATGGCATACGAGTTATTGATCTTCAAAATATATGTGAAGAGATAAGTCCCATTATTGCCAAATTTATAAATTTATCAGTTGAAGAAGGTATGGTACCACAGAAATTAAAAGTATCTATTGTAAGGCCTATATACAAGAAGGGTGATCATATGGATTATGGGAATTATAGACCAATAGCTTTGTTACCAGTTATAGAAAAAATTCTAGAGCGATGTGTTTCAAATGCCCTAACAAAATATTTAGCAAAGTATAAAATTATAACACAACAACAATATGGATTTCAGGAAGGTAAAGGAACGTCAGATCTTTTATTGCAATTTTCAGACTTTGTTAATTCAAAATTAGACGACAACATGCATGTTGTGGCCATGTTCATTGACATTTGACACCCTCAACCATAAAATACTTTTAAGGAACTTGGAACAAGTTGGAATTAGAGGTCAATTGCTAAAATGGTTTGAGAGTTATTTGAGTGAAAGAGAAGTTGCGGTCAAAATTGGAAGTTCATTAAGTAAAAAATTAGCTGTCAAGTCCGGTGTGCCTCAAGGCTCAATATTGGGACCAATTCTATACCTTATTTATGTAAATAATATTGTAAAGTACATGCGGAAGTGTAAAATTTACTTATATGCTGATGATACCGCTCTAATTGCCGTTCATAAGAACTTAAACATTGCTAATCATTATCTACAAACTGACTTTCAAAATTTACTATTGTGGGCCCACGATAACGGTTTGGTTATAAACGTAGCAAAAACTAAAATCGTGCATATATGTAACCCTTTAAACATTGATCGGCTAAGCACCGTGAGAATTATCTCTCATTCCTATGATTGCATGCATGGTGAAACTTGTACATGTAATACTGTTATTGATTGCGTTGACAGCCACATGTATCTAGGATTAATAATTGATAATCGGTTTAATTGGGTTCCGCACATCGATAAATTATGTAATAAATTAAGATCATGTCTCAGTCAAATGTATTGTATAAAACCTATGCTTCCTTCAGATACTCTTAAAACAGTTTACATATCTCTAGCAGAATCAATATTAATGTACGGTATATTAGCATGGGGTAACGCGTCATTATCAAATCTAAGGCATATTACAGCTTTGCAACATCAAATGGTCACATTCTTTACCAAATCTCATAGAAATATTGACTGCGTTGAGTCCAGCGTTTATAAAAAAGGTGACGTTTTGCCTATCCACATGCTATATAAGTATAGACTCGCTTTTCAGTTTTATTTTAAAAATGATTTTAAAATGATTCTTCAAAATCCAATCACCACGCGTTCTCAAATATCACATTTATATAGGATCCCTAAATATTTCAACAAACACGGCGCGAGAACGCTTAAAGTAATTATTCCACGTACTTTTAACGAGTTGCCACTTAGCCTAAAAGTACTAAATTCAATTAGCATAATTAAAAGAGGGCTAAAGGATTTTTATTTAAATAGTATTTAATCTCATATCAATTCTTTGTTTGTACGTTAGTTGTTGGGTTTTCATCGTTGTATTCATAAATTTAATTTTGTCTTTATTAAAATCATGTGATTTCAAAGTAGTTGTCAAACATGCATATGTTTTACTGTCTTCTATCTTGATATTTTGTGTCGTAATCGTTCTCATTATTAGTTCCATGTTGTATTATATTCTACCGTCATTTTCATTTTGTTTCCATCTTACTGTGCACTGAACTGTTATTTATTTTGTGTAATCCACAGTTAAGCCTCATGGCTTTGTGGAACAAGTTGTTCTGTACTTTTCATTTTGTATTCTAATAATAATAAAGTTTGTGCGATTGTGAAAAAAAAAAAAAAAAATAAAAAAAAAATTACTATCATTATTATTATTATTATTATTATTATTATTATTATTATTATTATTATTATTATTATTATTATTATTATTATTATTATTATTATTATTATTATTATTATTATTAATATTATTATTACATGGATGATACTGTAATACAGATTGCATAAGTGCAGCTACCTGCCACCAATGTTTTGGTTCCCGAACACAAATAGGTACGTGGGTGTCCTTAGGCAACGCAGCAAGGACGCATGCGAATGACGTTGTAGCGTCGTTGCCGTGGCAACCGTGTGTTGCAGCCGGGCGGCCGTCCTCGCGCGCTGCGATGCAGATTCTCTCTCGCGGTTGTGCCGGACGCTCACGACGCCGACATCGGAGGATGAGCGATGGACGCTTTTCCAGGAGGCAGTCGGCTCTACGACGAGATAGACGCCCTGGACTTCAGCAGGTAGGACACGGCTAGCAGGCGTGACCTCAGCAGGTAGGACACGGCTAGCAGGCGTGACTTCAGCAGGTAGGACACGGCTAGCAGGCGTGGCTCAGCAGGTAGGACACGGCTAGCAGGCGTAACCTCAGCAGGTAGGACACGGCTAGAAGGCGTGACTTCAGCAGGTAGGACACGGCTAGCAGGCGTGACCTCAGCAGGCAGGACACCGCTAGCAGGCGTGGCTTAGCAGGTAGGACACGGCTAGACGGGCGTGACTTCAGCAGGTAGGACACGGCTAGCAGGCGTGGCTTAGCAGGTAGGGCACAGCTGGCAGGCGGGGCTTCAGCAGGTAGGACTCGGCTAGCAGGCGTGGCTTCAGCAGGTAGGACACGGCTAGCAGGCGTGGCTTCAGCAGGTAGGACACGGCTAGCAGGCGTGGCTTCAGCAGGTAGGACACGGCTAGCAGGCGTGGCTTCAGCAGGTAGGACGCGGCTAGCAGGCGTGACTTCAGCAGGTAGGACTCGGCTAGCAGGCGTGGCTTCAGCAGGTTGGACACGGCTAGCAGGCGTGGCTTCAGCAGGTAGGACACGGCTAGCAGGCGTGGCTTCAGCAGGTAGGACACGGCTAGCAGGCGTGGCTTCAGCAGGTAGGACGCGGCTAGCAGGCGTGGCTTCAGCAGGTAGGACACGGCTAGCAGGCGTGGCTTCAGCAGGTAGGACACGGCTAGCAGGCGTGGCTTCAGCAGGTAGGACACGGCTAGCAGGCGTGGCTTCAGCAGGTAGGACACGGCTAGCAGGCGTGGCTTCAGCAGGTAGGACACGGCTAGCAGGCGTGGCTTAGCAGGTAGGACACGGCTAGCAGGCGTGGCTTCAGCAGGTAGGACACGGCTAGCAGGCGTGGCTTCAGCAGGTAGGACACGGCTAGCAGGCGTGGCTTCAGCAGGTAGGACACGGCTAGCAGGCGTGGCTTCAGCAGGTAGGACACGGCTAGCAGGCGTGGCTTCAGCAGGTAGGACACGGCTAGCAGGCGTGGCTTAGCAGGTAGGACACGGCTAGCAGGCGTGGCTTCAGCAGGTAGGACACGGCTAGCAGGCGTGGCTTAGCAGGTAGGACACGGCTAGCAGGCGTGGCTTAGCAGGTAGGACGCGGCTAGCAGGCGTGGCTTAGCAGGTAGGACACGGCTAGCAGGCGTGGCTTCAGCAGGTAGGACACGGCTAGCAGGCGTGGCTTAGCAGGTAGGACACGGCTAGCAGGCGTGGCTTCAGCAGGTAGGACGCGGCTAGCAGGCGGGGCTTTCAGCAGGTAGGACACAGCTTGCAGGGGCGTCATTCCTGTACATTTGCAAACTTAACCCCGGTGTTAGCCAATAGCCAATCAGGAGTCAGCAACTGGGACGCCGATCGAAGGATGGCATTGTTGAAAAAGCGAGACAAAATAAAAACAATAACAAACAAAAACAGTCCAATAACCTCAAAACGTCGACAAAATACTCAATAAAACTACATATTTAGTTTACATATGTAGAACCTATATAATGTACTATAAATACACGAAATTGTTTATAAACTTCAATAAACACAAAGTAACGTATCCATGAAAAAGGATATCCTCAATAAAGAATTGAAATGTGACACTTGTGAAACTATACACACGGGCATTGACAGAATGGCGGCATTTCAAAGTATTGTTGAGATAACTCTTCTTAACCCTACTATCAGACAGGGTCATATTTGCCTCCGTATTATGCAGGGAAGCCTTGGTAGGAGTTAACCCCGGGGTCATTTTAACATGGGGTTAGCGAGAGTTAAGGAGAGATAAAAAAATGTACAGGAATGAGGCCCCGGATGTTCATGGTTGATCTTCTTGCTCTACCTGCTGAAGTACCGCCTGGAGCCTCATTCCTGTACATTTTTTTAACTCTCCTTAACTCTCGCTAACCCCATGTTAATATGACCCCGGGGCTAACTCCTACCAAGGCTTCCCTGCATAATGCGGAGGCAAATATGACCCTGGCTGCGTACCAACTTTGACTGCGTTCACTGTGGCTGTGACTGGTGGTGGGGGTAGCCCAGTCAACGCAGTGAACGCTGCAGCTGGTACGGGATGCAGTCACAGTCACAGCGAAAGCAGACAACAGCAGAAATTGTCATTCATAAAAGCAACATTAGCCATCTGTTAATTAACCTTTCAACATTACATTAATAATTTAACGCTTATGAGACTTCTAAGATGAGATTATAATATGGTGTTGTGATGTCGCTTACTATTTAAACAATATAATATTGTCTATAAATTCATAATTCGCGGTAAAATTATTAGCCACGCCCCCCTTGACTGCGATAGCTAGATCTTCTCGGCCCAGTCATCGCAGTGACTGGAGGGGTAACTGCGAGGTGAACTGGTACGCAAAAAGCAGTGACTGCAGCTTGACTGCGAGTCAAGCTGGTACGGATCCCAGTCACTGCAGTCACTCCCAGTCATAGTTGGTACGCAGCCCCTGTCTGATAGTAGGGTTAAGAAGAGTTATCTCAACAATACTTTGAAATGCCGCCATTTTGTCAATGCCCGTGTGTATAGTTTCACAAGTGTCACATTTCAATTCTTTATTGTATTGAGGATATCCTTTTTCATGGATACGTTACTTTATGTGTTTATTGAAGTTTATAAACAATTTCGTGTATTTATGTAGTACATTATATAGGTTCTACATATGTAAATATGTAGTTTTATTGAGTATTTTGTCGACGTTTTGAGGTTATTGGATTGTTTTTGTTTGTTATTGTTTTTATTTTGTCTCGCTTTTTCAACAATGCCATCCTTCGATCGGCGTCCCAGTTGCTGACTCCTGATTGGCTATTGGCTAACACCGGGGTTAAGTTTGCAAATGTACATGAATGAGGCCCCCGTAGGCTGGAAATATTCTATAGCCAAGTTGCAGCGCAGATGTACCCCGTGTTGTTCCAGGCTTGAAATGTTTTTTTTATTTTTTATTTCGAAGTCGTATTTGTGTTACCATATACTACTTCTTTTACACACTATAGTAATAAAACACACTTATAGAGATAATATGAGTGCAACCATAATCTTGGTGCTACGTTTGGGTTGTGGAGTGGATTAATAATTGCACTGATTGACATAATTTTAAGATGGCGTCTGTAAAAATGACAAAGCTGTCACGCCAGTAAACAGTTTAGTCATTAGATTAACTTCATCGAACTGTGTGGATAGCTCGATAGTGGTTTGTCTCGAGGGTAATAACAGCACATTGTGTGTTAAACAATATTTTATCTGGAAGATTGTCTGTATATAGCTTTACAGTGGCGTATCCAGGAATAGAGAGCGGAACCGAAACATAAGTGGATTGGTTTTACAGTGGCTAACTGAAACAATATAACTAAGTTTATAGTAAGATAGATTGATGCTTGTGTTTTTAACAAAAACTAATGTCTTTGGTTTTTAATACAAAAACGCTGTCTTTGTTGAAAGCTAAACGGTAATTTCCATTTTTCCTTTGCGAAAAAGGGGGGGGGGCGTTCGTCTCGCCCCCATTTGATACGCCACTGTAACATCATATTTTGAAACATTCTACGAGTATAATATATTTGCCAACGATAAAACCGAATTACCAAAAAACCTTTAGACAAAGTGTTTTCATTAGAATAGCCAGGAAAAGTATAGTTTACGAACAGATTGTATGAACGGACGAACGATACAATAACTACAACGTCAGACTACTCGAGTCACTTACAGTGCTCACTTTTTGTGCACCAGAATGTATAACTAAATATAAGTTTGCGTAAAATACGTTATAATAATTATGTACGAGCATATCGGCTAGAGACAATAGTTGATCACAAAGTGTTTTGCTAGAAAGATGTAACAAGTCTGATGTTGGCGCTGGCGTAATGACGTCATATTGTGAAGTACCAACCTAACTCTGGTTCCCTGCACTGTTTGTAACCGATATCGTGGTGATAGTTTCAGCGCGTGAGTTGATATTACAGTGTGCGTCGTGAACCAGGCGAGTTCACTCCACTAGGGCAACAAGCAGGTATAGCTAGTTGCCCCAGTGCTTAATTGCAGGGCGAACACGGGCGGACGCGTCCACTTAACTCTTTTTTCGTGGGTCCACCCACTTTTTTTTTAGAAAACCCTAATTGAAAAGTCAATACGATGTTGTAATAGACTGGATAGCTTGTTTACCCCTGTAGTACTAATGTGCCGATTGAACTTTTCCCCAACGTTTTCGTCAATGTTGAAATTCTTTTTGGTGGTTTTCTGGTGTTTGCACTACAAAAACGACAGGGTATTGCATCCAGTCGTAAACGCTCAGAACACACGATTTACAAAAATCACCTGCGGCGCTATTGTTGGCGTCCCCCCCCCCCCCCCCCTGCCGAAGAAGATCGTCAGCGTCCGCCCACTATTGTTAGAAATATATTTTAGAAATTAAGTACACATGCGTTCGTCACAGGCGAGGCACTCGTAGCTAATCGGCGATCGGTATTTGCGCGGGGTTGTCTTGGGCGGTTCGCTGATTGGCTACGAGTGCCTCGCCTGTGACGAAAGCATCTGTAAGGTAGTCTTGGGTTGCCTAAGGAACAGCTAAGTTCTATAAATTTAACTTGCCTTAATAATAATTGTTTTTTTACTGAACGTTTCACTTGGACGGAGGTATAGTCTTCTTTAATAACCTGCACGATGTAACGTGTCTGTATCTAAAATACTTACCAAAGAGTACAAAACAAAATTAATTCCATGTTTTGAGGTCGGCGGATAGTGGATACCCAGTAGGTGTAATGAAAGTTGTTTTGTATACAGCATGTACAAAAAAAGTATAGTACAACTAGTTAAATCTTGCTATTTGTTGTTGCTTCTGCGAACAGTTATTCATCCCTACATGAGGGATATTTATTTGATTTAATTTTCACTTGTGGAATGTAATAATTCTGTTGCAAATAAAGGCTTAATAATTGAATAATAATAGTTATTCGGGAAGTTTGTACAGCTCGGCTCCCCAGTATTAGTCACTCTACAGGAAAGCCAAAATATGCAAAACGAGGATTCTCAGGATTAGTCCATTGTTGACTAATAGATGGAAACTCCATATTTGCTTTACGAAGTGCTCGATATTATGTTTATCTCGATACCGACGTTTCGGGGTACGTATTTCGCAGCCAACCTAAGCCGATGTTGCCACAACAACAAAGCGAAAAAGAATATTAAAGTATTAAATCGGTTGATGTGTGACTGATCGATATCACTGTATAGTGAGGATTATTGGAATATCAAGAGCGGCTCTTGTTTTAAACGTATTTCAGAAGAGATTAATGCGGGTGTGGATCTACCCACAGTTCCGACCTGTTTACTTATTTCGAGCATCCTGTGAACAACTAAACACTGAGTGCATGAATTACGTTTATACACATAGTGCAACGTACTAAGTTATACGACAGCACAGATAGAGATCTCAGCGGTAAGACGCGAGACTCTAGAGGTCGCCGGTTCGATTCTGACCACCGGCAATCCTGACTGAAGATTTTGCACGAGGTTTTCCTCAGTCGTAAAATAAAGACGAATGCTGGGATTGAGTCATACTATCAGCCCTCGGACATTCTTTCACAAGTATCCAAAACACCCTAATATACATATAGTTAGTCACTTGAAGAGGGGCACACCAGATTCCTGCAAAAAAATGAATTAATTATTTATACGACCCCAAACAGAGATTGTTAAAGGAATAGTCAGGTGAAAAACTAAAAATCACCAATGAGTCAAATGCATGAAATTCAGTTATGTGTAAAATAAAATTGATATAGGTTGCTTCAATGCAAAACAAAAAATAATGAACATTTAGCTATTTTACTACATTCCCGTCGCCAGCTCTGCTGCATTTTTCTTATAAAGCGTAGTACAGCTGTATCGGTTCTGAGCTCGCTAGCGCCTTCCCGATAGACAGAGCACTCATTGTGTAATACGAATCCAGCCACAACACTCGGCGACTGCAGACAGTGCCGCTCAAAACAGATTGCAGCTTTTCTACACATCAAGGCACAAAAAAATTAATTGCAGGGCATTTTGTAGAAGTACGCGTTCGTACTAAGAAGCATGTTATCGGTAGAGAAACGATGCACATTAAACCTCCTGATCGATTTTTGATAAGTTCCCTATTTTAGCGGTGGTTTTACTATCTCGAGGTAACATTTTTTTAGATGTGAATTACCATGAGAAGAGTTCCTCGTTGCTACTTGGTAGCAACAAGCCAAAAAATCGCGTTTTCTTTAATTTTTTAACCACCTGCTTTTAAAGTATGGTATCTTTTAGTCATGTTTTCCATGTTTGAGGGTGGACATATACAAATGGTAGTTTTTTAGTTTTTCACCTGACTATTCCTCAATAGCCTCACTTACCTCAAGTGTTATGCCAGACACACTATCCTCAAGACCTCAACAGAGTTTTATACCAATAGCTGTTAGTCATAGTCACAACACACATCATGATTGGAGTAACAAAACGAGAGAATAACTTATTCCACCTTGTTGATCATCTAAGAGCATGAATGTTGCAAGATGCAGCAACTACAACCCTCCTTGCATCAGCCTTCTTCAAGCATCTTTTTGCTACTGTTGTATTGTACGTTCATGCTGACATAAAAGACGTGTATACATGCAAAGGTCAATGATCATTGACCATGACCATGGGTAAAAATGTATTTGTCCGGGACGATTTTCCCACCTGCAATATGCGACAATCGCCCGCTGTTTTAAAAGCAAGGCTTTCAGTTATACAAACATGGGGAGTGGGGTCAAACCAATCCCTAGTTGAACACACAATCCAATAAAATATTGAAAAATACAAATGCCATAAAAAAACAACATCTCATTTACAAAGAACAATGGCTTCTACACTGTAGGCCCGTAGGTGTAGGCGTACGATTTACCCCCCCCCCCTTCTCGTTTCTCTGTTTAAACTTACCAAATGTTCAAAACAAGTACGCCATCAGTTTAAAATGAAAAGAATATACGTATTGATTTATCAACATTTATATTCAACGACGCAAAAGCGAATGAGGCGAAGTGAATGAACGGTAGACCATACTTTGGACGGCCAGCTGAAGAAAGAAAAACTGAAGCATATTCGTTACAGCAGTTGAATGATAATAATAATTTTTCGTATGAATATCCGTTATAGGACGCACACCAGCTTTACCTGATCTGCCTCTCATCAACTGACTGTTATTAGGGTGTTTGAAAAGTTGGGAAGGTATGTCCGAGGGCTGATAGTATGACTCAGTCCCAGCATTCGCCTTAACGATTGAGGAAAACCTCGAAAAAAACTTCAGTCAGGAGTGCTGGTGGCCGGAATCGAACCGGCGACCTCCCGACTTAGAGTCTCGCGTCTTACAGCTGAGCCACCTCTATCGGTAGCAGTTGAATGTGGCGCTGAGGCTTTACGTGTTATAGTTTGGCAACGATGCTATGACGCAAAGATATTATTATATTCCCTATATACGCTATGACGGTTCCAAAGTCTCCCTTTAGAAATTAGATATACACGACCTGGATTCACAAAAAGTGCTGTCTTCTTCTTACCGGCTTAACTTTTGACCTGTTATGAAACCAGACCAAGGTCAAATGAAGAAGCTAATAATTCCCGGTCGGAACAAAGACGCAATGAAAATTCCAATAATTAAGTTTAAAAATCAATTATCAGATATTATATTGCCATGGATTCACAAGAGGTTCAAAGTTAGGCAGGTCTTAAGAGTTAAGACCAGAAAAATTCTTAGGACCTCTTGTGAATACACCAGCCCAAACCGGGAATCGAATCCTGGACGTTGATAACATGAGGAAACCCACTAGACTAGACCAACGAGCCCCACAAAGCATTAAAACATTACCTCTAGCGTTCAAAGATCGGAAGATGGGAATGGATGTCATGTGCTATTTTTCATCTTCAGATATATCTAGATTACCATCGTTAATATATTTATCATCATTCATCACTACCATAATATATATCATGTTAGCTGTTATTTTGACGGTCGTATTTCCAATTGTGATGAAAGTGTGGTTTTGAATTAATATACTTTGCCTTTGTTATACTCGGACCATATTATTGTGCACGATATTTCATAACCAACATTTAGCCCTTCAGGCGCCATAATTATTATTTTTTGCGAAAGTGTATTAATGTATTATTTTGCTTTGTACTATTATTATGAATGTATGTAGTAATAAAACAACTAATCTGACGGCATAATGCAATTAGCGGTTGTTGGATACAAACTAACTCACCTGTATTGTCCGCCAATCACGACTTGCTTGACCAAAGTCATAACATAACAACTAAGGATGGGCACAAATATCGATTGCTATTCGATATTGGAAAATATTTACGTTATCTATATTAATTTAAGTATCGAAAGTGTCGAAATTTGAGAATCATTGAGTCTCAGTCTCAGACCTTTTGTAACCAGAATAACACCGAGAACTTGCAAAGTAGGCCTATATAAAATCCTCTGAATATGTAAAGAAAATACGCATTTTTAAATTTTTGCTTAAATCTAACTAAAGAATTTTTTTTTTGATTATATCGATCGATACCGATTGACCTTCAATTATCGATACCCATGATTGGAATCGATGCCCATCCCTAATAGTAATAACAACCATGTGAATGCCGACGACATAGATGAACGAGTCAGAGCCAATCACCAGTTAGCCTCTTTCAAACACTGACATTTGGTTGTCTAATGCCTCACTCATCGTGACGTCAGCATTCACAAGGTTGCTGTGGAATTACTGACTGAATACCAGTGGGTTGTTTCGTTTTGTTTTCGTTGATGCTGAAGTTCCTGAAAAGTTTTTTTTTTTTTTTACTTTTCCCTCATTATACATTATCAGTTTTATTTAATAGCCTCTGGCTAACCCGTATGTTTTGTATTATATTGTATGTTAAAATGTTAACAGCTAACAAATCGGGTAATTGTATACACACTGGAATTTTGTATTGTCCATAATAATGAAATAATAATGTTCCTCTCAAAAAACAGAAAGAAAGAAAGTTGTTGATATGATGCTTGACGTTTTGATGTCCACGTTGACAGCTTTCTCCAGAGTAGCTCATACCCTTTACTTTTTAGCTGACAAGTCAATTATATACATATATTGCAAAATTCTTCTGAATTTTTTTTTCGTTAAGAAAATTCCGATATCAGCATCGTTTATGCATTTCGAGTCAGGTTATTTGTACTTTTTTACAACTCTTTAAGTAGCCCAATAACCTAAAATTAAATAAAAATGTGGTGACTGTCTAGTGAACATTCACTGGGAAATTAATAGTTCTGTGTGCAATGGAAAATATAAAAAGTGTATGAGGGAGGATATTATGAGTCAAATGAGCAAGAGTTTCAAAGAAAAAAACAATTATAATTTTCAATCTTATATGCTATATAAAATGCTTTTTATTCAGTTTTTAATTTTTCACCTCTAAATTAATACTTTAGTTGCAAATGTATGTAATGAACAAAATACTTAATTAGTGTCGGAGCATAATCTTGATTAGATTATCTTCGAGTTGCATCACTACAACTGTTGCATATGCACTTTGATCGTTACAAACTTTCCTTGGTCCACTTTTGGTCTTCCGTCGTGCTACCTTTCTTACTTACTTGCTTACTTACTTACTTACTTACTTACTTACTTACTTACTTACTTACTTACTTACTTACTTACTTACTTACTTACTTACTTGCTTGCTTACTTACTTACTTACTTACTTACTTACTTACTTACTTACTTACTTACTTACTTACTTACTTACTTACTTACTTACTTACTTACTTACTGACCAGATACAATAGTTCAGCATTGAACTTTGCTGGAACGCTCTCCCGGGCTGGGCCCTTTAGTCAGATGAAAGAATACAGGGCCCAGATTCACAAAGGTGCCTAAGTGCTAAGACGTCCTAGTTTAGGCAAATCTTAGTGATATAAATTACCAATATGTCGTTCTGCAATGTTATAAAGATTAAATATAGTAAAATATGAACAATTTAACTAATAATACTTGATTTGTGAATGTGTATTAATACCTAGACATGATTTATCTTGATTTATCTAGCTAGGATTTGCCTAACTTAGGACAACTTAGAGTTACGCATCTTTGTGAATCCAGGCCCAGGTGTATAAACGCGTAAGCCCGACGGCTGGGGTGATAATAAAAACCGAGTGTGGGAATGAATGGGGGGAAAACCTGCAACAATGGATGTCAGTGTGAAAAAACGAGAAGGAAACTGAATGAGTGCTTAGTAGGAGCGAGGGGGAGCCGTCTCAGTCTAGGGCTGAACCATCCAGCGCTTATACTAGACTGGGACGGATCACGGCACCCACCTCTTCTTTGCTGTCCCGGGAAGACGATTTGAAGGACCTTTGAGAGACCTCAAGAGATGAGCAGATGGTCGCTTAGGTCGCTTAGTCGTGCTACCACTTCGACACAATATACTCTTACAATGCATTATTGCTTTGTAATTTTAATATTGAAACACCAGTGTTACGCCTTTTTGGAGATATAGCTAAGACATAAACTATTTCATATTTGATTTTCGTTTTTCAGACATTGCTGATATTCACGAACATTAATCCCGTCATGTATTGAGACAAACACCATTAAACACAGAGAAAGCGCTGTTTTATTCTTATCGTATGTCGATCGTAAGCGCACTTAAGCTTTTTATTGAAGCCGCTTTAAAATTTAATATTCGTTTACTCTATACCACGAATATTCGTACCTGATGTTAGTTACCACAACTCAAAATGTCTGTATGCTCAAGGAATCTTTGTGAAAAGTATATCCACTAAAACTATACTTATACTCACATTTTCAATACCACTCAGCCCCCCCCCCCCCCCCCCCCCCCCGCCATTACCTCACACATTGGAATGAATGCCATTAATTCCTCTGTCTAGTTAATTTCAAATAAATGTATACGTATGAAGAGAGATGTAAATACCGGTTGATGGTTGCTACTTGCTGTATCCACGCATTATACCAAGCATTATGCGCATTTATTACGTTCCATCATTAGAATACAGCATGGCGATTGTGAGAGGGATAAAGTATGATGCAATGAGCACCGGTTTTCTCAAGAAAGTGTACATTATTTACGACTTGATCTTCGAATTAAAACCAATAAGATTGGAACCAAAATGCCTTTGGCAAAAGCAAATATCCCCCTGCTTACATTGTAGATCGTACTTACTAGCATCGGAATAATAAATTTGTTTCTGCACACTGTCTCCTCTCCCCCCCCCCCTTTCCCATTGCCCCCTCTTACCAAAATAAACATCAAATCCTGTTATTGCTACTGCGATTTAGTTTTGCGATTGGATCAATATTGGTAGTATTCTTGTTTTGTTTTGCATGGGATAGAGCAAACTTGCATAGACTCCACCAATAACAACTATAAATATGCTAATATACAATCGAACATAGATTCTAGACTAATAAAACTCAGTTGAATTTTTTATTAAAGCAAAACAGAAGGGAAATCCAATATAATCTTGATCTCAAATAATATATAATATGATTGCATAACTGTGACGGACTCCATATTTATGAAATGAAAATGGAGAAAGAAGAAAAGAGATCGAAAAAATAGAGAATTGGTGACAGGTACGTCACCTCTGAGCGTGTGACGGCCATCTTCACGAACAAGTTTGATAGTTTCTTTGAACACGTTTCCATGGCGAAACAAGTGAAGCCTACAAAGAAAGTGTTATTTAATTCTACGTGTTTTGGAAATAAAATTGTGTGTGCGGTAATTTGTGATATTTATTATTTACTTATGATTTAAAAGCCAATTTGCAAATAATACCCGCCAATGTTCTATGCTATTCTTAAATCAGTTGTATCACAACATGACCGATGTGAAGTCTCATGGGAAATATGAAATAATTGTATGAGTCAATCGATTTCAAGTGCAATGACAATGTCTGATTTTATAGCTAAACTTTGTCCGAGGCAAAGCTGAGAACGCCGCAGGACATTTGTTTCACTGCATTTATAATAAGTTGTTTGTACACCCCTAGTGCGACCGTAGATTCCTTGAATTTGTTGTGTCCGAACTGTCAAAAAGTAATGAAATGTAATCGTTTGTTTGTTGTGTGGACGCCTATTATTTGACTAGATGTTGTGTTTCCAAGAAATGTTCGCATGGTTGAACTTCTGTTATGGCTTCCAGTAATGAATTCGGGGATTTCGTCTCTCATGTTTGTGCTAGCCAGGTAGTGGGGGTGTACATCATTTGAGAAATGCCAAGATCGACGAAAGATCGACTGATTTTCTTGTTCTCAACTAAGCCACGGCACTGTAGCCCTGTAGGGAAGAAATTTTATATTGTTATTTTTTTATTTGTTATTATTATTTTATTGGATGTATCACAATCATACAATCTCGGTCAAAACCGGCGTTTACATGTTATAGGGACGTAATGTCAAGTATTTCCATGTGTCTACCGTATTTAACTTCACTAATCACATGTTACTAGTTTAAACAGTCATCAATCTCGGTCAAAGGCGGTGTTATACGGACAATACGGATGTAATGTCAAGTATTTCCATGAGGTACCTTGTTCAACTACAGTCGTTACTGTACAGATTAGATTATAGATAGGCCTACACGTTTCTTTCCTACATAAACATATTCTGTAACTCGTTCTATAACAGCTTCGCTCCATTACTCGATGCCCAAGTCAAGGCACTTAAAGTAGGGGCTACTTACAACGAGACGGAGGTTCTGTTAGAATAAACAATGTGTAAATTGCGAGCGGTACTTTACGTTTAAAGTTGTTTACTGAAGCTTGTGCGTGCTAACTATATCCCCCCCCCCTCCCCCCCCCCCTCACCCCACTCAGAAAGGGTGTGCGAAATGTATGAACATGACCATCTCAGTTGACTCGACCTATGCTTCGCATGAAGAAAGAATCGGTTTTTTTAAACGATTTTATCCTGAAAATCAAGTCATTTCTACAGGGAAATTAAACAGGAGGCCCTGTCACAAATCGTTATATTTTTCTGGATAATAGAGAATCGGATGCTTCATAATAATAATATCTAGTAAACAGGGTAATCGTGTGCTCAATTTTAAACAGACAAAGTTATGAAATCTGTCATATCCCTAGAAGTAACCATATTTTATCTGTTAGAGATTAAAAATGATGTGAAATCTAATCTAATCTAACCAAAAATTACCGCAAGCATTACCGCTGAGATTTTTAACGGAAAACGTCTCCCCGGCGGTGTTATCGGGGCGGAGTGTTTGTACGGTTGGTAAGAAAGAAATGAGCGGAACGAACTTGGATTTTATTTATTTATCATAATTTTGACTAATTTGTTATATTTTGTTTGAAGACAGGACAATGGTACGAGTAGTATGACATGTAATCCTGCCATAGAACGTCTGTTGAAAGTGCTCCGCCGCCAAATACCAATGGGTCAATCAAGCGCTAAATCTCTTATTTCAAACGTCTCATCTGCTTGTATTTTGTCGCATCGGTTCTTGTTCATCACTGTCGACGTCCATTGACTGTGAACTTGAATCAGGTGTTTTGACGTCCGCGGAACTGGTGCTGCTCGCCTCAACTTGTCGCCGTGGCCTCATCCTCCGCATTCGTTCTGCTGCTGTCATAGGAGCCTTTTGGATTCCTTTTTATTCGTCTTACACTTCCCAAACGTTTATACTTGGCCCAAGATTACCTTATATACATATGCTTTCGTCACAGGCAAAGCACTCATAGCCAACCAGCGAACCACCCGAGACAAGCGCGCGCAAATACCGATCGCTGATTGGCTACGAACCCGTCGCCTGTGACGAAAGCATGTGTACGGTAGTCTTGGGACAACTATAGTATAGGCATTTACCTTTTTATATTGAAAATCAGCACTTTGTCATTGTCTATATTTCCAAGTGTTTTTTATATTGTCATTATAAGTATATTTAGTGTTATAGTAATCGGCGAGGTCTGTTAAGAGGAAGGACTATATCCCAATATTAAAACCCGCAAAATTAACGTATTTTTTTCATATCTCAATAACGCCACACAATATCGAAAAAGTGACAAATAATTTGATTTTGGATTCGTGAGAGCTTAAAAAGATTTATTAGTTTGCAGTAATTATAATTATTATTTTGAATTTAATTAATTCACAAGTTAAGTAAAAATTATAGCTATAATTACTACGATCTACGAAATCTTTTTGATACGGTATTGAGCTCTCACGAATCCAAAATAAGATTGTCACTTTTTCGATATTGTATGGCGTTATTGAGATATGACGAAAATACGTTAATTTCGCGAGTTTTAATATTGTTGAGTAGTCCTTCCTCTTAAACGACGCCGCAAACAGCGTCCTATGCGTGTGCGTTCCCGAGCTATACTAATTTTGCCACGCGGCGAACGGGTAATTATTCCTCCATATTGGCACTTGGCAGCCATCTTGGGACGGCGTGAGAGGTCACACGCCCATGACCAATGTTGCGTAACATTCTTTCATCCTTGATCTTTTTAAATCAATGCTGCTTATTTGGATATGCGTTATTGTTTTAAAGTTATTAAGAATTGTCTGGTATACATCAAATCATAACATCGACTTTCACACAGACATACCCCGGCCATACCGAACCCGCGGTGAAAAACGTTTTCGCGACAAAAACTGGAAGAATACACACTCGTCATTTAGAAATAAAGATTCTGTACTGTTCTATCGACAGAACCACAACCCCATTTAAATACTAAATTTTTATATAAAAACTAATGTACAATTGAATGATAGAAACAAATAATGAACGTGTGCTCATAGAAGTTGTAAGGGTGAGAAGGCAGATGTATTGTTAGCAAAGCGAATCTCTATTTCAACAACTCTATAGAGTAATTTTTATGAATTTTATCATGCAAATGGCAGCACAGCGCGTATAAATGCTTTCGGTATACAAAATGATGTCTATGTATTACAGTCTGCGCTCGTCGGTGTGTTTGGATATATATCAAGTGCCAATTTTCTTGCGGAACGCGCCGGAACACAATACCAGCACCTTTTTTTAAATACACAAAATTAAAATCAATTTTCAATCAATCTTAAGTTGCAAAAATATCAGACGCTAAACCCAAATATCAATCAATTATTCCTTTCTAAATTTGGACATAGGCCTATTGCAATATTTGCTTTATATTTTGATGTTTTAAGAACCTGATTTGGCCCATCGAAAATAGTTCAACCACTAAACATTTTCGCATGTGGCGCTGTTACCTCTGGCCAAGAGGTCCACGTCTGACGCCACCTCGTAGTACCTTTTAGTTGGCGTAACGGCACCCATTGCTTTTTAATAAAAGCACTGGATATAACTGTATTACATTATTTTCACATTTTAATCTAGAATTTAATAAAAATCCCATACGACACCTTTCATCAATTAAAAATGGCTTCTAAATGGTGTGGGTCCCAATACCACACTGGGTGTCTAGAGTACCGTTCCAAGTCATTGCATCCAGTGATCACCGACAGTTTGTAGCATCTTCGGGTGCAAAGAACTCCACACATCTTGTACGTCATCCACGGAGGTTTAATTCAGCTGCCGCATCATGGAGGGTTCACCACTTCAAAGAAAACAAACGCTCAAGAAATTATTCATGCTGGCAACTGGATCAACAACGTTCAAGTACGACCAGTATAATGCCTAACGCAAGCACGATTGATTATGAAATACCAGGCTAATAAATTGTGTTTTCACCATGGCAACAACCAACGGGAAGCCTGGTTGCCATGACGAAAATAAATTAGTAGCTTACTAAATAAATATTTCATAATTTGTCGGCTGAAACAAAGTACTAACACTAGCTCTTGAATTGAATAATGTGGAATCATATATCTGTGGTACTAGTAGACTAACACAGACATAGCTCTTGAATTGAATACTATTGGTAACCTATGATACGATTCTGTGGCTTATCGCAATGTGTTTCATTTGTGACTAGTAATGTCGAACTGCTAACTATAGATCCACGGTTATTTTAGTTAATGTTCCTACCAAACGACGTTTCATTTTGTTTTGATGTGCATATGACAGTTCTGCATTCTGACTAGATGCTAACACAAGCTAAAAAACAATAATAAATTGCTTTATAGCCACCAGTCGATATCGGTAGTCTAGTGGCGTATCGGAGACGGAGGTGTTTAGTTTCAAATTGGGGAGTGGAAATAGACCTCTCATTCCTTAAACATGAGAGAGTGTGAGAGAGGGAGAGAGAGAGCGAGAGAGAGAGAGAGAGAGAGAGAGAGAGAGAGAGAGAGAGAGAGAGAGAGAGTTTATTTGAGTAGTGAAGCCGTATTATCGTACAACCAACCTACATATTTTGTACATTCATATTGCGGTAAAGTGAACGATTAAAACTATTGTCAATAGAAACCAAACACACGATATTGCAAATAAAACAACAAACAATAACACAAATATAAACAAATGTAACAAATATAAACAGGTGTTTGCACTGTCCAATCACTGATTCATATGTTTCATATTTGAAATATAGATCTTTGATTGGTTATCGCTCACTCGTCGATGGTGTTCGGAGTCTGCAGGGTTGATTTAGTGACTTTAGTTGCTTTAAATTAAAGACCCCTACTGAAAATCAGTCTTGTTACTGAGTGGGTGGACTCTAAAAATACGAACTAAATAGTTATACTTATTTAAATAAATCTAGAGGACGCATATACAATTATTTACATTCGTGCATCATAGTACAATTTAGACACTGCAAATCAGTTTAGTTACTAAATGGGTAGACTCTAAATGAGAATTTATTTATTTTATTTATTTAGCCGTCGGTGTTGCTGAAAATTAAAACACGTATTAAATTCGTGAATGCTAATTGCGAAGTTTGTCTTCGCAATTAGCATAGCACAAAGCGCAGCTAGTCATACATCTACATTACATGTATGGATTATTGAAGTGTGCATAGCAGAATTAACACTACATTAGATCAGGCACCAACAAGACTGAAGAATGAAGGTGGAATAATTTGTTAATTTCACTCTTGAAAAGATTGTAATCATAGATGTGCATAGCATTCATTCAAGTCGTTAATTAATGCTCTTTAATCACTGGTAGTTTATGTATCCTGAGCTTCAAACTTCTTGGCAAAGAGAACGACGCGAGTCAACAAAACAGACAATTTGCTCTATGAAGCAGAAAAGTATGATGGAAACGAATTATATTTAAATATTTTATGATGAATTTTTCTCTAAACAGTCGCTTTCTCCGCTACAAGGCTCAACAGAACAAAAACGAAACACACAATGTCGCCTACATGTTTTTACCAAGCAAAATGCCTCGTAACAGAAATATAAAACATCCATCAAAAGTATATTTGTATCAATTGTCAGTTGTCCCATTCAAGCCGTGCTTTGAGTTAGAGAAACGTATTGTCCGCTTCAAGCCATAATAACATAGAAGCTCACAGAGGATGAAAAATGCAAAGTATTGTGTGAAAGATATTTTCTTTTGCTTTGTGGGTTTTGGAATCCTGCAAATATATGAAGCACAAGGGAATATAGCATTTATTTGATTCGCTATTGAAACATATTCAACGTCGTTTTTGTCCACAATATATTAAAAGTTGATACAGTTGGTAATGTTTGACATTCTGGTAGGAAATATGTAATAGAAAAGCACAGCATCAATGAAATTACATTCACATACACAACACATCACATTACATCACATACACACATACATACATTCTGGTAGGCAATATGTAATAGAAATCACAGAAATTAAGCACAATAGCATTTTTTTTTTTAAATTTAGTGAACTAATAGTGAAATAATGTATCAAATTTACAAATTGTCGTATTTTAAACCTGAGTTGCATCAGGCAGCGTATATTGTTAAATTGTTCATATAGAATATTGACCAATAAATAATGTATACTTCATGGGATAAAAATAAAACATAAAATAATTATTCAAACATGTAAAACTGAAATCATTGGCGGGATGTAATATTAGTGAATTACGTAACGTTATTCAAAACATGATTTATAATAAATACAAGTTCTACTGCTGTGGGAAATTTAATGATGTTACACCGCAAACTATGATGATCTTTCGGCTTCACATTTGACAACGATACTAATCGAGACGATGAACTTTTTAGCATCATGCCCATCAAGGCAGGATTCAAAAAGACAAGAACCATGGACTACTAGATCGTCTCCCAAAAGCCCCAGAAACGACGAATGAAAATAAGGAAATAACAATATGCGGACATATACTAAAACCAGCTTCAGATTACTTATGTAATCTCAACAACCACGTTATCAAAGATACCTTTGTGCGTGTGCATGTGTTGGGTGTCGAAATTGTGAGAACATCTAATTAAGCGAGCGAAGCGAGCGTCTCCACGAGACTCTTATGGCACTTCGTTCTGTTTTTTGTTTTTTTTTATGTCCGTCGATAGCGGTCGAACAGAAAGTCCGATCAACTTGAAATTTAGACTATCTACAAGCCTTGATGTGGATTGAAGGTGTATAGTTTTGAGGCAAAATCGTTCGAAAAGTTACAAAGTTACACCATAGTTACTGCAAAATATTTTTCTGAAACAAAATGGCGGCAAAATGTGAGGTCGTTATCTTATAGTACATTTTTGTCCGGTCACGAATATACTAATGTAAACGCAATTTGATACATATTAGAGGCAGAAATGACATTTCTATTGCTGTCAATAACTGTTAGTAACGGTGGCGGACCGCGGCGAAAACATGACAGCGAAAATTCTTAGCAACGCACATTGCACTGCATCCAACAATGTCGGGAAATATAATAGCTATGGAAATTGGAAAAAAATTTGCAATGTGCATTCTTGAATTGTTGTTAATTGTTGTTTGTATTAGCATTGAAATCTTTTCGCCAGAAGGTTCGTAGATATTGTCGCGCTCCGTTATCAACGCGTCAAACAGAGCGTTTTCCTTGTATTTAAAAAATAATACAAACATATTTCTGTCTATATTGTTCATACAAAACGTCAAAAGGATATTATTTATTATATTTTACGTATTTAGGCTATTCCTTAGGCCTTCTTTTCTTGTTGAACTCAGTTATATTTTGTGTGAATATAACCAAACTTTCATACTTGTATCACAAAACGCCGTATTGGCTCGAATCTGTTCAACTGCGAGTGCCACAACGCCCTTCTCACATGAACCTGGCACCTCCACCATATCTACAAACTTGCTGCTAACTTATAATCTTATATGATATGGTTGTTCGTATTAGCAAACAGTAACAGGCGAGACACTAATTCTGAGGGTCACCTGTTCGATACCGTTTACCAGAAATCCTGACTGAAGTTTCTTCCCTAGGTTGTCCTCAGTCATAAAGACGAATGTTGAGACATCTCTTCCCAACTAAATAAATAAAAAATAAATTCACATTTAGAGTCTACCCACTCAGTAACTTAACTGATTTGCAGTGGGGGACTTTTATTTAAAGCGACTAAACCAACCCTGTAGGATACGAACACCATCGACGAGTGAGCGATAACCAATCAAAGATCGATATTTCAAATACGAAACACATGAATCAGTGATTGGACAGTGCGAACACCTGCGAACAAATGTCAGAATCAACAAGGCCGATTCAGTCTTCAGTCATAAAGACGAATGTTGAGACATCTCTTCCCAACTATCTCAAATCTCTATTTTGGCCTGCTTCGCCTACCTCGCCAACTAAAACAACAACTACCAATTGTTATAATTAATTGTTACTAATTGTTAGGTTAGTCGGCTACGATAGTCGACTAGCGAAAAACATCGATTTGAGACACAGCCTAATATTCCTAGTATGTTTTTGTTTAAAGACGCACTTAATAACTATATATTATAATATGGCGTCGCCCGAATCAGATCCATCCCACACCGCATAGGGTCGCGATGAGGGAAACCCAGTTGGTGGGCGTCGTGTCGCATGGAGGGCCAGCATGAATGTAGAAGAACAGTGTGCACGTTGGAAGGAGAAACAAGATGAACACTATATGATATCAATGAAGAAATTACCAAAGATATGCACAAGAAGAGCCCTCTTTGCGGGCACCGGTCACCACGAGAAGACGCCTATATACCTCGACCGGAATGTGGTGTTGAAGTTACTTTTATTGTGTACTAGTGTAAAGCGCTCGCTAGGCTTTGTTCACAAGTGCATAGAGAGGTACGTCTATGCATTGGAAGTAGAGCCAGAGCTGTAAACGAAAAATGTTTAGACTAATACTTCGTTTAGAACGCATACAGTATAAACATGTTTAACAATCGATACATGATGATAGGAATGTGGAACAACTTACTGAGCTGTGAACACCACTTTCAAAATTTAAATTAAAGAAATAACTTTCTCAACACTGGCAGTTGTATTTCAAACTAAATATGTTCCTATTATTTTGTTTCGAACGCATATAAACACATTTAAAATAACTTTTTAAAAACTGGCAGTTTTATATTTCAAACAAAACGTCGCTGACAATTGAAATAAGGGTTGGTTAGTGAATTGTGTGAAATAGCAGTAAGGTTTAAGAGAATTGTAACATGCAATAACAACGCTGGGGTGCACATTCTTTACAACGGATTGAAATAGTAACCAGAAACGGATCAGTTGCATTTCTTATTTCAACTTCCCATGATGCACCTTATGACGAACCAATCAGAACGCACAAGAGCCATGTGAGAAGGTCTACTTCGGAATTCAAAAAAACAAACAGTGATACCGAATAAGTACGCCATTAAGGTGCTGCTTTGACTACTGAAACAAGCAACTAGTCGTCGGTTCTGAACCAGTTGCTTGTTATTTCACTATCTCACTGTTCCTTCTTGCAACTCTAATTTCAATTGTAAATCGGTCTTAAATAAGATATCCATAGACGCGCTTTGATGACGAATGACGAGGTCGCACGTCACACCTCACATATTATTATGCTCTTCTTACCTTTCATAAAATCTATAGTGTTATAGATATTTTCAGATGGTTGGGTGGATCCTGATTGGCTAACGACTTCAAGTGGGCAAGTGGGATTGTGAATTTGTTTTGACAACTCAAATAATAGTTGCGTTTACATGGGGGACTGAGTTCGGTGTTGAGTACGGTTTGTGGACAGTACCTCATGTAAACAGGTACCGAGCTGGATGAACGTGTTGCCAACTTAACATTGTAAATAAGTAGATATTACAAGTTTGGTAGCCTGGTAGAACTATCTTTCCCCCGGCGAATTATAGGCCTAGTTCCATCTGTTTGGAGGCTTCGCAAGTTATCTTATCCCAACTTTTGTTATTAAAAATCTTTAAAAAATGACAATCTAAAACTAAATATTATAAGAGATCTACGCTTGAAAAACAAAACATCTGATTCAAATGTTAAATTCTATAAAATGCTATGATTTCTTGTTCATACATTTGCCACAAGAGTGTGCTCAAATAGGGACAGAAAGACAAACAAATTTTCAGTTCGGTACTCGTCATGTAAACGCTTTGTTTTGTAATGACATTTCGGTTCGGTGCTGGACTCAGTTCTCCATGTAAACGTGGTTAATTTGTTTTCGTTTGATTAAAATGCAATTTTATATAATATTGTGTAAATGTTTTAAAATTCGTCTCAAACCAACATCTACGCCGGTAAAGTGGACTCCTCAAAGGGAGGCTTATTTCCCGTTCACTGCTCAAGGTTGCATTTAAGATATCTTTTATATTGACGATGTCCATACATGTAGGCCTATTATGTATATGTCTACGGACGAAATAAATTGAAATTGAAATTGAAATCGTCGAGCTTGTCACCGGTAACGATGCACAGCTTAAAAAAAGTTGCTATCCGCCAACGAATTTCCAAGAGTCTACGCCACTCGCTCTAGTTATCCTCGGAAGTGTTAAAAGTCCATGTGGTATGGAGCTGTCTTTACCATATTAGAAGGTAAGTGATTTGCACAATAAAGGGGATGATTGACATCCTAGGTTTCCAAGAATAAGAAACAATGCCTGCATTTTGCCGGCGTGGATGTTGATTTGAGACGAACTTTAGATGGCCTGGTTTTGGATTTGGACGCGAGTGTTGAAAAGACCTTGGGCAAGGCAGCACCAACTGAGCGCGTCTTGTTTACATCGCGTCGCCATGGGAACGAGAGTGGGAGTGATGAGGCGCTAATGAGAAGACGTGGCGAGCAAGAGAGATGAATACGACTTGTTAATACTCGGCGGGGAGTGCAAGCGAGTCAAAAGGTTTGCTTTTCCTTCAACTCCGACAACACAGACAACGATGAGAAAATAAAATGCTTTGAAGCCTTTTACAGGCGGCAAGAGAAACGATACATCTAAAAGCCATCCTTCAAGCGATGGGACAGCGATGTGAGATCAAAACAACGCGATTGAATATAGACTTTAGATTTTCTTAGTTTGACTCTCCCCTGCTTCTTCACAACATCTCTATGTGACCATCCCGTACCCCAGTGACTACCTGACAAAATAATATCATACTTATATTCATATCATTATATTATAGTCGTCGTACAACAACTTCGGTAATGCTTCCGTCATGGGTGGGTGAGCGGCAGCCAACCAGCGGCCGTGGCTAATTCAAATACCTACTCCGGTTGGCCGAGACACGTCATATGATTGATGACGAAAGCATTACCGAAGTTGTTGTACGACGACTTTATTTATAATCAATCATATTTGTTACGCTTTTGATGGCCACATAACTAAGCGGTGGAGCTTTAAATCATGTCAAACTAAAAATATCTGCACTCTACGAACCATGATTTTTTATCTATATATTACGTGGACGAATCTAAGTTTGTATTATTTTCTCAAATAAATTCACATGTCAAATGCTTCAACAAGATGGCATTAGCAATAATGGATGTTGGGAGACGAACGTGGGCCTTGGATGTGTACACGAAAACAAAACACACTATCTACAGAAAGGAACTAGCAAATGTAGGTTGTATACTAAGGTATTTGGAACTAGGTTGTGCATTGTGCAAGATAGATAGAAAGAGTGTTCCATGCATTGATGCAAGTTAGCATTTACAAGTAAAGGACAGAATAAGCTAATTTGAGGTGTGAGTGTCCGCTTAATGGTAAAAGTGTCGCGTGGTGGGCATTACTTTCTTACTTACATACAATAGTTCAGTACTGCTATGAGTGTACGGTGTATACGTATATGATCAGATGGTGCTATTTGAGTAAATAGCTTCATTGGCAGTAGCAACATTTATTGCTCTTTGAGTTTGCTATCAATTAGCAATGAGTGACTTGAAACTAACTGTTTGACAAAACCCTATATAATATACTGCTTCTCGAAGACGTAGACGACTAAATTGCTTCATTGCAAATAGTTTAGTAAACATCTCACATACAGTAATATAATTGTCTGAAACATTCAACTGTAAATTGTATGATATTGCAATAATTGTGTAAATTGTGTAAATTGGAATATGACGTATCATTCCTATTAGAATGTGTATGCTACATATTTGATAGTTTCACTGAAATTAATCTTCGTCTCAATGCTCACATTTAGGGTGAGGTTTAGCGAGGATTCGCAATATATTATTTTTCCGCGGTTTGAGAGAAAATATGTACAGGATGTAGCCGGGAAGCAATATCGATATTCAATATTTCGATAATCAATAATATAAATATTAAATATTCACCGATTTGAACATTTCACTAACATTTTTGTAGTTTTGACGACAATAAAATGCCGACAGGGACAAAGAGTCCATTTGCCACTTCGTGGCTAGGAATGTATGTGTAAGTTGACACATTATTTATAAACGTTATGAGATAAAGTCACTTGATATGATATGAGAAGAGGTGGGTATCCAGAGATAGGGATTTAGCCATCCCCGGCAGGGATACCTTATTATTATTATTATTATTATTATTATTATTATTATTATTATTATTTTATGTTTATTATTATTATTTTTATTATTATTATTATTGATATTATTATTATTATTATTATTATTATTATCATTATTATTATTATTATTATTATATTTATTATTATTATTATTATTATTATTATTATTATTATTATTATTATTATTATTATTATTATTATTAGTATTATTATTATTATTATTATTATTATTATTATTATTATTATTATTATTATTATTATTATTATTATTATTATCATAATTTAATTGTTGCAATACATACAAACTCGGTCAAAACCGGCATAAACATGTTGTACGGACATAAATGTCAAGTATTTCTATGTGTTTACCTTATTAAAATCTACTTAGAACTAATTAAATATATCATTGTCCATATTATTTTTTCCAAACCAAACTGTGGATGCTATGTACGGTCGAGGCCGATTTGTACTCATCCCAGCATTCGCTCTTCGTACGGTGGAAAACCACGAAAACCACCATCAGGATGGAGAACTTCTTGAAGTCTTCATTCTTCTTAGTTCAAAAATTTTCGCACTATCCTACATGTGTTCAAAATGATTGCTTTTTGCATCTCGATGTATATGTTTGGTTGGAGACCAATTAGTTTAATACTGTCATGTAGTTTACGAGGAACAATGCCATTTGCTGATATAATTAACGGTATAACAATTACATTATTCTGCTTCCACAACCTTTTTATTTCAATAGATAATTCCTTATATCTGTTTCTCTTTTCCCGCCAAGCTTTCTCTACATTGTGGCATAAAGAGACGGCAACATCAATTAAAATCGTTTCTTGTTTCTTCTTGTCAATAAATATAATATCCGGTCTATTGTGATGTATGGTTTGGTCCGTTATAACTGCCCGGTCGTAATATAATTTGTAGTCTTTACTATCTAATACCTTTTCAGGCTTGTATTTGTAATACGCAGTGGTTGTGTTTATAAGTTTATACTTTATGGCTAATTTTTTATGTATAATGTTTGCAACTTGGTTATGCCTATGAAGATAATCTGTTTGACAAAGCATTTTGCACCCAGATACGATATGTTCAATTGTTTCGCCGTTCATATTACAATTTCTACATTTATCTTCCACTGTGACGTCTTTCAGTATGTATTTTTTGTAATTGTTAGTCTTGATTACTTTATAATTATTACTTTATAATTATTATTATTATTTTTTTTATTATTATTATTATTATTATTATTATTATTATTATTATTATTATTATTGTCACACAAACACCTCATCTACGTCGATTAGCTATTTTCATGGACATAACCGATTTGGACTCTGACCTACAGATAAGTTGTAATACCGTTGCTTGTTTTGATGACTGGGTTTGTGATGATTCTGGTTTAACATGTGTTCATTTAAATGTGCGATCGATAGCGGCTCACTGGGATGAGTTAAACATAGTTCTTAGTTCTTTTAATGGTAAATACGACTTGCTTCTTCTCAGCGAGACGTCTTTACCGGACAATCAACACAACTATCATTTAAATGGTTATGACTCCGTATGTAATTCTAGAATCGGAAGGAGAGGAGGAGGATTACTTTTATTTTTTAGATCTACTTTAAAATTAGAAAATATTAAGTTTGCTTTTGTTTCTTTTGAAGGTATCGCAGGTGTTATTACTTTAGATAATGTAACTAAGATTGACATGCTCTGCGTATATAGACCCCCTGATAACAATGCAAAAAATGATTTTATTGATGAAATAGACCGCCACATAAAGGGTAACCATAAAAACAAATTCGGGCTCTTCATGGGAGATATTAATTTAAATCTCCTCGACGTAAATAATCCGTATGTACAGTCTTATGAAAGTGTTTTAGCATTAAATGGATACTTAAAATGTATACACGTTCCGACAAGAGAAGAATTTGTCCGAGACGAATTAAAAGTTAGCTGTATTGATCACATCTATATTCGTGGAATAATAAAAGGAAAAGTTAAAGCTGCGGTAATAACATCGAAAATTTCAGATCACTATCTTACACTCGCATCACTTGGCGTTGGAACCTTAAGTAACAGAGACGATTTGTTGACAGAAAACATAACTGTACGTTTAAATGAACATAAACTATTAAAAGAATTGGAATATGTTAATTGGGTAAACTTGTTGCACATAAACCGCTGTGAAGAGCTTTATGATCGAATATGTAACGAATTTGACAGTTGTTACAAAAGGTCACAATATACTTCACATGTGCGTAGTAGAAATAAAACTCCAAAATCATGGTTAACACCCGCGTTACTCCAAAATATGAAAAACAGAGACAAATTATTTAATCAGTGGAAGAGCTGTAATCCATTAAATCCAAATAAAAGATTATATAGAGACAATTACAAAAAATCTAGGAACAAGGTCAATAAAAGTATTCAAGTAGCTAAGGTGAATTATTATAGGGAAGAGATTAACAAAAGTAAAGATGATATATAAAAGGAACCTGGAATATAATAAACAAAGTATCAGGACGGAAAACCAAAGATCCCGTTGATGTAGTAATAAACAAGTATTTAGGCAAAAAACATACTCACGAATATATAGCAAACCAGTTCGCTGACACTTTCGTACAGGAGGTGGAGGACGTAACGCATGACTGCTATTTATCTTGCGGGCTAGAAGATAGTATAAAAACTAATGTGCAATCAATGTGGTTGCCTCCAGTAGAAGTAAGCACAGTAGAGACAATAATTGATAATTTAGATATTAATAAACAACCAGGTTTCGATGCAATTAGGGTGTTGGACATTAAAAACATAAAAAGTGAGATTTCTCCAGTTATTGCGCATTTGATTAACTTGTCAATCAAAGAGGGGAAGGTTCCACAAAAAATGAAAGTGGCCATAGTAAGGCCAATTTATAAAAAGAATGACCATATGTGCTTTTCAAATTATCGTCCAATAGGCAACACGCGTACGATTTTTTTTGTTAAACCAAACACTTAGTTTAATAGTATTAGATACAAAAAGTATATTAATGCAAGTCGCACGTAAAAAAGAAATTTTTAAATAGGTTTAATGTGGTCGCATTTATTGAAGTTTAAACTGGGGATCTGAAACGCGTACAGGTGGCTGTGACGCAATGGTTCTGTAGACGTGGCGTAACAGACCAATCGCTGAGGCGGTGAGCGTACAAAGTACAAACCCATGACGTCAAATCCACTCTACATGGCGGCGGCTCGTTTTTCGCGCCCTTTTATTTATCGTTACTAAACCAATTATTTTGAGGCATAGACTGATCCGTTTTTCAAAATTCAAAGACACAAAATTATTAAATGAGAGACAAGGTATTTAAAAATCGATAACAATTTTCATACGCGTGTTCCCTATTGCAATATTATCAGTAATAGGGAAAATCTTAGAACGTTATATAGCTGACCGTCTCATAAATTATTTAACTAAATTTAAAATAATAAATAATAAGCAGTTTGGGTATCAGAAAGGAAAAAGTACTGAGGAACTCCTGCTTCAATTCACAAATTTAATAAATACAAAGCTTAATGAAAACTTACATGTTATTGCAATGTTTGTTGATTTTACGAAAGCCTTTGACACCATAAGTCACGTAAAACTTTTGGAATCATTAGAAAAAATTGGAGTTAGAGGCAACGTTTTGAAATGGTTCAATAGTTATCTAAGCAACCGAACATTAACAGTGAAAATAGGGAAAACTTTTAGTAACATTAAAAACGTTCAATCAGGAGTTCCCCAAGGTTCTATTCTGGGACCACAGTTTTACATAATTTACGTAAATGAAATTGGGAATATAATTAAAAAGTGTGCAGCTTTTTTCTTTGCTGACGATTCAGCAATTGTTGCAGTGCACAGAGATCTCGCGACAGCTACAATCTATATTAATGATGATTTCCGTAACTTACAATGCTGGACACATGATAAATCTTTAGTTGTCAATTCGTCAAAAACTAAATTCGTGCATATTTGTATGCCACTTAATAAAGATAGGAACACAGAAATAAAGATAAAGTTTCATTCAATAGATTGTATTCATAATATGGTACTAAAATCGAAATCTGGTAATATTTGCAATTGTCAAAAACAAATTGAATCGGTGCTTGAACATAAGTACCTAGGAGTTTTAGTAGACAAGGATTTTTCTTGGAAGTCTCATATTAATATGCTATGTAAAAAACTTCGTTCTTGTGCATACCAGTTATATAATTTAAAATCAATATTACCTTTTGGTTTGATCCGTGTCGTTTATATTGCTCTGGTGGAGGCAACCATATCGTATGCTATTCTGTCTTGGGGAAACGCGTCAAGGTATATTTTAAATAACTTGTTAAATTTACGGAAAAGTATACTCTTATTGATTTACCCCCGCAGTACATATGACATTCAGCCAGACTTTCCGTTCATCTACAGTTTCTATTCTATTTTACCTGTTGATTTACAATATAATTACCGTTTAATAATCAAGCATTTCTTTGACTCAACCTACAAACGACCCTACATACATTCGAAAATCACCCGATCAGCGACAAAGGGACATTACATTGTGCCTTTGTCACACAATAAGTACGGCGATCGTCGTCTGCAGTCTGTGGTACCACGAGTATTTAATTCACTGCCAGGAGGTCTATTATACGCAGACAAATTGTCAACTATTAAACGGCAATGTAGATTATATTATTTGAATTATTTAGAGAATTAGTCATGGTAAATTTATATTTGTATATATAATTATGATTGAACGAACCACTTATTGTATTTATGCTATTTCTTGTATTTCACTACTCTCTTTGTATTTCTATTTAACCATAAATTATATTTAAATTACATAAACTATATATCATAAATTATATCTTTTGTGTGTCACGACCAGTCCGCATACTGCACTTTAATTATATGACTGTCCCACTGACAAACCACTATGTGGTTTAGTGGGAATTAAAACAATTTCTCATATTGTACGAATGTGTGAAACGATTTAATAAAAAAAAAAAAAATTATTATTATTATTATTATTATTATTATTATTATTATTAATTTTATTATTATTATTATTATTATTGTTATTGTTATTATTATTGTTATTGTTATTGTTATTATTACTATTATGTACGACACCGTAATACGAGATTGGAGGAAAGGGATAATAAGGATTGATGGGCCTGGGGCTGAGCTAGGTTTTCTAGACTACTGCTGCGATCTATCAGCCAGTGACCACACTTCTTCGGTAGGCGCGCAATTTAAACTACTGAGGGGCATACTATCGTTGAGTGAGAAATTATTCAACGATACCACAGACAACTGACCTACAATCCCTTATCTGTGACGATACTATTGTAAATAGAATATGTCACATTTATCGTACCAAGTGGCCGGTTACCCTACGGTCCGCCTCTACACTATAACATGCTATGTCAAGAAAAGAAAGGGTCACCTCATGTGTATTTATAGACACTGTACGACGATGACGAGGTGAAAGTGTAGTTGTATAACTGTTATATTCAAGCACACAATTAAGGGGAACAAGTATGAAATGTCTAATTGTCTACTGTGCATTGTACGTGTCCAAGCTCTTTAAGATATATTTTGAGGGGCAGATATGACACTCGGATAGGGTGGGGGGCCTGCGGGGGCCGTGACCCCCCCCCCCCCCCCCCACCCCCCCGATAAAGAAAACATTTTCTTCAATTAAAACTCCAATTTGCGGCAAGAATGTCAAAACACAAATTTCTTTTTTTTCATTCCCCCTCCCATTGTCCTCCTCAATCTAGCAAGATATTTTTTTCTCACTCCTACTTTCTTTGCGATCTCCTCTGGGCCAAGATAAAGTTCTGTCTTCTTTCATCATCATTATTTTTATTATTATTTCATTATTTTTCTTTCAATTATTATTATTATTTTATTTATGTAACAGAATGTTACTTGTCTTGTAAGATATTCTTACATGGTATAATTTTATTTTATACTGTTGTGATGGACAGTGGACATGAAGAGTGTAGTAGTTCACAGATTCAGTCTGCAGGACAAAAACAGAATTTATACTGGATAGAACTAGAACGTAAGAAGTTGCATTCTCTCCCCCCCCCCGTAACCCAAGTATGGGACTTTATGTTTAGTCAGTCGAACATGCCCCTCTAAAAAATAAATTGTCCTACCTTGCCCCCCCCCCCCCATTCAAAAAAGAATCCTAGCGTCATCCATTTCGATGTATAAAAACCGTGGTCCACTTCGTACATTCCAACGGGAGACAACTACGTGCTATGACAGGTCTATTCCAATAGACCTGATGATTTACAATTTAAATTTAATACCGAATTTAGTAGTTTCGACAAAAGTTACAAGAACCGTAAACAAATTATTGCGCATGCTGTATTTCATTGATCCTTCAAAATTAATTAATGAGTCTGCTGTGTAATATTCTCATTACCTCATGAAATTGTTTCCCTCACATCTATGATATTTTGAATAATGCTATCAAACATCTAATTACTTATTAATGTTGTACAATATAAAATAATTGCCAACAAATTCTATTTCAAAATTAATTATCTTTATACCCTTCAGTACAGGAACACACAAACCAACACGAACGACGCGTTCAAACTTACCAAACAAAACACAAGTTTGTTTAGAAATTTAGTTTGGTCTTTGGCATTGGAGAGCTATTCTGAATGGGCGACGATAAGTTTATCACCGGTTTCGGTTGTTACTGGAGGCGAATGTAAGGTGGTTGGTGATTGTATCATCGCCTTTTTGTAACGACCAAAACCGGTGATAAACTTATCGTCGTCCATTCAGAATCGTCCTGCGATTGTATTTTGTGTTCTGATCATTCTCGTGGGGAGGGGGGGGGGGGGGATAGGGGGATAGGGGGTGAACCTCAGTCGGGCTGCTTTCAAAAGCACGCATACTATATAAACTACTATATTATGTTTGATGGTTCTTGGGTAACTGTGAGGGTGTATATCGATGGGTATATTAACCATTCCATCATTTACAATAATTGAACGGACTGTGATCATTAAGACGTTACATACTTTATGTTTTAAAGTCCATTGGATACCACAATGGATGTCATAATATATATTAAATTACAGTGTATAACATAAAATAATCGATAAATAAGACACTGTCTTCCTTCTCACGTACAGAGCTAAAATAAACACAAAACATGAGTATGACACAAACACCTTTTGCCCTTAAAATTATTTTGCACCTTGTCATGCATGATATTTTCCAGTCCATGCAATCCAAGAATCATTCAGTCATATTCTTAGACGATTAAAACCAATCAGCAGCTATACTGGATAGACATTAGACATCAAGGTAAAAGGTAATAATATGTACCGAACAGCTGTTGCAGTAATGCCCTCCCGGCCCCATCATATTTGGCCTTGTGTACAACAACAGTAAACAGATATCTAGTCGGTAGCATTCATTGTGTGCCTTGTTGTTCAATGATGGCTTATCTTGTACTTTTTTTTCGTAGGAATCCCTGCACACCAGCTTTACCTGATGTGCTCTCTTCAGATAACTAACTAGGTAATTAGGATGTTTGGATAGTTAGGAAGGAATGTCCGAAGGCTGATAGCATGACTCAGTCCCAGCATTCGCCTTTACGACTGAGGAAAACCTCGGAAAAAACCTTCAGTCAGGACTGCTGGTGGCCGGAATCGAACCGGCGACCTGCCGAATTAGAGTCTCGCTTCTTACCGCTGAGCCACCTCTATCGGTCTTCATGTATTGAATATCAGTAGTTCGTGCTTAAAATGAATTTCAGCGGTTTAAAACGTAGAGTGAACAAAACATCAAACTGGAAATCGAACTTATAAAACACAACATTGGTGAGCGTTGGGGGGGGGGGGGGGGGGGGGAGGCAGTGGCGTAACTAGGAATTATTTCGGGTGTGTTAAACAGGGGAAATGAGGTGTGGGAACAGCAAGGGGCGAATTTTGTTTCTACTATTATATATATTTCGTGCTTTTTAGAGTCAATGAATAAAACTCGAAGCATTACCCACTAGTTTATATTACGTTACTGTTTACAATGTTTGAGCTGAATGATGTATTTATTTTGGTTGAAATGTAGCCTTTAAGATACGTACCCACTTTTCCCCAACACTATCATCAAATAAATTATCAATATTCTATCATTAAAATATCAGCCTCGATGTACAGCTTCTGTTTCGCAGGGGTTTAAACCCCCTAACCCCCCCCCCCCCGTAGTTACGCCATGCACTGTAGGAGGGAGGGGGGGGGGGGTCATCGACTGATTATTTCCAGTTTTACCATTTTGTATTTCCAATGTAAAGTTGTTCTGTTATTCAATTGGCCGTCCTGACGCTATTATTTTTTTACGAACACACCACTGATTAAAATGTAGGTACGTAAATTGATGACGTGGACAAATAAATACACGATCATAAACCGACGAGAAGGAAGTTACCTTGCTAAAGCGACACCAGGAAACTTGTTAAAACAGGTTTCATTTCTAAAAACATGATACAAATTCATTATTTTACCAGACATTACACATTGTGCGCAAAACACCGCTACTGCATACACTCACACAACGCAACGACAGTTTGCTAGGAGAGGGGGGGGGGGGGGCACTGCAGCTGCCAGCCTGTTATATTCACCTGTTGGTTGTCGCACTCGACAAGTAGCGTGACACGGCTATACTTGCAGTAATAACAGACATTGCACCTCGTTGCACTTGCAAGGGGAACATTGGCGAGACATTGTAGCCATGTGTTGTTGAAATAGCTAACATACAAGTCTAGGACAGTGTAAATTATGTAGAAGGATTCTGATGCACATGTATGTCCCCTAGTCGTCAATCTTTGATTACCGTCCTTAAAGTGGTTTGCTTGTAATGTATGCTTGTAATGTTTGTCAAGTAATGTAATGCATCCAGACCCTTGGCCCCTTGCAACGTACGTAGATGCTATAATAATTAATAATGCTGATAATACAAAAAATATAATAATAACAATAATAATAATAATTATTATTCGTGAGAATCCCTGATGTCGGGTGAACGTCAGCTTTACTTGGTGTGCCCCACATCAGCTGACTCTAAGAGTTGCTGAAAGCGAATGTCCGCTGGTGTTAGTAAGAACTACCGATGGCCAGAATCGAACCGGTGCCTTCTCGAACTACAGCCTTTTCTCCTAACACTCTGCGAGTAAGTTGATGTGGCTGATGTTGTGAGGAGTATGATGTAAAGAAAGCTGGCAATCTAAATGCGTCATTGCGATATGTATGTTATGTCGTGTGTTGCCTCTCCACCGGACTTTCAAAATTACACATCGATACAAATACACGTAGCCATAATGTCTACGTTCAACAAGTACTCTGAATTCCGTCTTTTAGGCAAGAGATTGGTACCCAACCCGTTGAAGAAGAAGGGAGGGCAACGATAATATTTTCAATAATATGTTTGTCAAAGTACATTAGCATGTACGTAGAGAGGGGTCATGCACACTTAACAATTACTCGAAAAATGTAAATTGTACCACATTCCGAGAAACTATATTATCGGTTTTCCTTGTACTGAGCTCACATCTCCTTTGTGTAGGCCTGGTATTATGACGAGCCGCTAAATATTTAGTCGGAAACTAACTTATTTTCTCTTTTTTGGAAAGCACGCTTCTGATTGGTGGTATCGATGGGGACTACAAGCACAGATAACAAATTCTTACAATCCTATATCTGTGCTACAAGTTAGCGGCGGTTAAAATATCTAGCCCGGTACTAACTTGTTTGTTTCCACCAATCAGAAACGTTGTATCCACTGAGAAGAAGCGTGATCTCGGCCTAAATATTTAGCGGTCCGTTATAATATCGGTCCTTGCTTTTATACTTTCAAACTGTCCCAAGCAGAGCTCAACTACTGTTAAAATAGATGTAGCTGCGGTATTGGCTCCACATCGTCGTTTTTATTTTGGATTATCTCTCTTTTTGATCCCTATGTACCACGCAGTGATGAAAGTGAGCCGGAGGGAGCGCACCGGTATTTTCTTTAATACCGGAATTGAGCTCCGGTACTTTTTATTTGTAAATATCAAATTATAGCGATTTCTTACATCTAAAACTGATTACTAATTAGCTTTGAACGACCGAGTTCCACTGATAAACTTTATTTCCGTTCAGTCAGTAAAAGAGAAGTCAAA
>OX246737.1:107213628-107313628 GCA_945910005.1 Isoperla grammatica | reverse complement strand
AAACAATATCATTATAAACTACGGTAATTATGCAGTATAGTTTAAACTCACTTTTCTTCGAATTCCAGACGAGCTATCCAAGTAATGCGTAAAAGGAGTAGTAATGTTTTAGTTTCAGCAACTTTCGTTCATTTTATAAATTGGCTCAATCACACTAAATCTCAATCACGTAAACAATAGGTTCCATAGTATTTATACAATCTGAAGAAGGTGTAATTTATTTCTGGAGTTACATGCAACTCAAATAAATGACACTTTCTTCAATTGTTTGTATCAATACTATGAAAGATCACGTAAGTCGTTATACTGCATAATTACCTAAACTCACCACGAGAAAGCGCTGTCAAAACTAATGGATATTAACGAGAAAACTAATTAAATTCATTTGCATTGATATTAATTCGGACCCATTTGTTTTATACATTTGAATTTCACTGTCGCATCTGAATCTTTCTAAACGTACTAATGACGTAAATCAGTCTTTTATTGCAAACCTGATTAATTTAATTTGTCATTTTAATGGTAATAGTTTGCCTCCGGTGCTATCGTCTTGCATTGTTCTACAGCGCAACTGAAACTGTATACTGTCATTCTTTGTCTGGCAAACGCCATAAATTAAAAAACCAGTGTAAGAAATATATAACAATGAAGAATACCAGTGGTTATTGCGGTGGAGTCGGTAAGTGTATGTGTGGGTGTGGTGGGTGTTACTGCAACTGACGGCGATGTGTCATCTAGGCTGGCTGCAGACTCAAGCAGTAGTGTTGTTACGGACGAGCTTGGGCCGCGCAATGCTGGTTGCTTCCACCATATTATTATCTAAACCAGTTGTTGTAGTTTTTTCAAATAAAATAAAATAAAACTCAAACCTCATTCGTTAACTTTTACTATTTTTTTTATATATATTACGATTAATTATGTTCGATTAAACTTTATTATTAGGTTTGACATTAAAAATAAAAGTGGTAAATATTACAATAATTTCAGGCATCTCTCAAAATGATGTTTTCCTAATTCTGTCCTACATGCTCGGATATAGCAATGATAATTAGGTCCAGTCTTACAATGTCCCAATAACTATACTTATTCGTTGAATAACTTGTTGTCTCCATGGCGACGACCAATCAAAACACTTGAAATCCTCCAAATAGCTTAATTGCTACAAATAACTTCCTTATTAGGAGATTGTAAGACCGACCCTTATACTAATAATTATTAAAATATCTTATTTTAAGCGATGATGCCTGACAGATAATAGGACCCGATATTTGGGAATTTGGGAAGGAATGGTCCAGCAGATGTAGAAGAACTGCTCCCTTATGTAAGAGAAAACCTAGTCTAAAACATAACGCAGGATTGCAGGGGACGGACATAAACCGGAAACATACCGAACCTGAATAGAGTACCAAGCAAGTATCCTGATCTGTGTGAGTGGGACGCAATCCTGGGTAACTATAGCATTCACGGGCTACGTTGTGTTTATACTAGAGGAAGCTGAATGCTGCGGTAAGGGTCGCCGGTAGACTCGATAAAAGTAAAGAAAAAAAAAGCTATAAATAAACCAGGCCGGAATAAAAACGAAGTGTGGTAATGCACTCGACGTGTGAACGGGTATGTAAATGCTAGACTATAAAGCCTGTCGAGTGGTAGGTCTAGAACCGAAATAAAACCACAGACGACAGAACGCAGGCGCAGCGCTGGACAATGATGTCACCAAAGATGATGTCACCTATCAAGTAGACCTCGGAGACTGTATTAACCCAATACGACCACTTTACCAGACTATACTCACTTTTTTCTTTTTTTCATATAACAAACAATGTTGATTTAATATATAACATTATTATCTTTAGTTTGCAAAATGCAACCAATGAATAACTGTTTTACGATCAAATAATACGATGATTATAGAAGCTTTGCGCCTCTATTGTTGCATCTGGTATTTGAGACGATGAAGGAGTGATAGATGAAGACAAAGGACAATTATGCATATTCGAACACACACCTTTCTAGGTGGTGTACGCTTAGGACCTGAGCCCCAACCACACGAGCCATTGCAAACAGCGCGACATGAATAAAATTCGTCAAGTGTTGGCGATTGCTGTATATTTTTATTCCCGACCCCGATAATCTTGAATCGAGTATTTTATGTAAGATTTTGCTAAGCGACTGTTGGAAGTCCCCATATGTATGTACAGTAAACCCTGTGCCTCAAGCGTCGTAAGGAAAGTGCGTCGAAGTCAAAATGCCTCAATATACTTCTGTGTTGAACCAAAACTCAAACTTCTGTTTTTTTTTTGTTTTTTTTTTTTTGTTTTTTTTTTTTACTCTTAAGTTTTTAATGAAGATACTGATAAACCTAGATTTAGTAGCAGGTTCGGGTGGTTAATGGTTATTTATAGAGTCTAGCCACTAGAAGTCATATAATACCATACCCACACCCGTATATTGTTTCTTTTTATATGACCATACGAGTACGACGTTCGCACGTACTTACGTCATTGGTTGCGTTAAGACCAAAATCCTGTCTTAAATTTCCGTGTAGGCTGGGCTTAGAAGTTGGGACTCTGGGTTATAGCCGGCGTAACCCCCCCTGCCCCCCCCCCCCGGGCAGTACTTTGTCCCGTGAGTTAGGATAGGTTGGTTTTATAGCTTTAGAGGTTGGATACAATGTACGCGTCAACCCATTCGACTCATGCAGAGCAATTTTCGTATAATATATATATATATATATATAAATAAATAAATAAAATAAATTTGCATATTTACCACTCAGTTACGAGAAGTGATTTTCAGTGAGGCACATGATAACATTTATTATGCGCTTTATTGCTATGTGATGGCTCAAAAGTCTCCGTACCATAGATTTTAAGTAAATTTACAATAGTAAAACATCCCAGCCTGCACTAGCTGTGAGTCTATCTCAGTATTTTCTGCATTGGAAGCAGGAACAACCACATAAGACCAACGAGCCACGTAAAGTAGTAATATAGGCCTAAGTAGCTGCTACTGGTTTGAAAAGCTATGTATGTATAATAATGTAATGTATGTGTAATAATGTCCACAGTGAAAATGAAAACCACAGGGACATAATTTATTTACTATTATTTTAGTGACAAAAAATAATTCAGAATATTACAACGACCATAGCCCTTCAACACAGAATGTGCGGGATACCCCGAAATGCGAATTAAAAACTATATAATACAAGGGCTCAAGGGATCGGGGTGGAGCCTCAGCTGCTGGAGGGGCAATGTGCTGCTGTCTGTAGATGGACCTGTAAGTGCTTTAATCACTTAATCACTCTTATCACTATTTTAGTTAGGGTACTTAAATCCTGAATGAGTTTCAGAAATGCAACAAAAAAATCAAACGTATAGGTTATTAACCGCTACATCATGCAATACGCCAAAAAAGTATGTATTTGTATATTGACATCCAGAGGACATCGAGGGTCGGACAGACCGTCTACACCCCTCTCTCCTATACAACTGATTATTTTTTTGGTTCAATCTAATATTTTATAAATCAATAGGCAACATACGTTGATGAGAAATAACGATTCATAGCCATATCGGATATAAAATGAGTGCAGGAGTTTTTAAAATGCCTGTTCTTACCAGCCCTTGTTATGTCGCATACCGTACAAAATGATTCATTACACCCTAGTACTCTAGTACAGGGCCGTAACAAGGGGTTTGTAACCCGTGTAAAAAACGAGAGTAGACCATTTTGACTTGCTAATACCACCGTTAATGTCACACGTCACCAGTAACAAATGTTATTCTTTTTAAATGCCTAAAACTCGTTAAAACACTTCAATCACATTACAAGAATCAAAATAATTTCCGGGGCTGTGCGCCCCGGACCCGCATTGGCTGGGGGGGGTCTCCCCCAGACCCTACATTGTACTTTGCCCAATCATACCCAGGTGATTTTTGTACTCTTGTTACGGCCCTGCTCTAGTAGCCATATCGGATATAAAATGAGTGCAGAAGGAGTTTTTAAAATACCTGTTCTTACCAGCCCTTCTTATGTCGCATACCATACAAAATGATTCATTACACTCTAGGCTTCTCACTCTAGGGCCTATATTGGTCACCTCCGTCTTCACGTAAACCTCTTGACTCCTGGCTGTGTGCGCGCATAGCAACAGCCAGCTGGTGCCGCATACGAGACCACCCCCCCACAATATGCCAGTGCACCCTCCCCCGTACATAGTGGTTGCACTTAGTTCGCACCTGCGCACCACCCCCTCACTGCTCAGTGGCCTGCGTGACCGATAAGGCAAGAGCGGCAATATATTATTATGTAAGCCCACGCGAAATTTATTTTTGCAATACAGAAAAATGTACAATAGGGAAAATGTGGTTGAGTAAAAATACCGATTACATGAGGAACTTTTGTCATTTTGATGAAAATCATTGAATTCATAATATAGTAACCAAAATAACAAACGTACACACATAAAATTCAAACTTATTCATGTATAAGAACAGAAATTTAAAAAGAGGTAAATTTCAAGATGGTTTTAAATGAATATTTTGAATTCGACTATATTTATATGAACTATATTGTACCAAAATTCTAAACTAAAACTGATGCGTAGCGTAGTCCTAATTCGTGTGTAGTCCTGGTTCCTCCAGAACCAAATGAGCTCCTAAAACCAAATTGACAAATGAATTATTAAATAATGCATTACAACGAAAAATACAGCAAGTAGGGCCTACAAAATATATACGAAATATGTATAGGTTGATCGACCTAGTTGCTGTACAGTAATCACTGCGGTGGGACGGTATAAGAGCAAGCGGGGTAATGAATACATTATTAATTATACGTAATGACTAATGAGCTGCGGCGAGGCTGTACAAGAACATGAACTCAAATTAAGGGGGGCTGTGATGAGATGACAGAACTAAGCACGCCATGGAAGGTATTTGGTACGGCTGAGAACACACAATTCTCTCAGAAAGATTTCTGATTCGGGATAGGTTTGAGAAATGATTATTTACAAAAGTTATACGGCGTTTAAACATTATCCATACATAAAATCCTATTGAGAATTTATAAATCTAAAATGTGTTGGCACCATAATAATGAATGCATTAATTTATGAACAAGAATACCAATAAACTGAAGTAATGCCTGCAAAAAAGTTAACACGGTAATTTCTCGATTTCTTAAAAATGAATTTTGAACAAAGTTTATAGTTTCCGGTGTCTTACAAGGAAAAACTCTGCAACTTTTCCAGTTATTATGTAGTATTCTTCCCGAGTCGAGTGCAGGAAAGATCCTCCTGTCACCCTGTTATGTGGTATCTTTGAAGTACCGTGGGTATAGCGTTACGTCACTGGTCTTCGGACACCATTCATTCGCCACGGCCCACTGAACACAAACATTACTTTGAACCCCTGACCTCGCGCTCCCCTCCCCCCCCCCCCCCCCCCCGACTTATCGCGCCAATCACAGGGATGGTCGCACACGGCTCGAAACACGGCCCGGAATGCGCCAACGTGATACCTACCAAAGTGTGACGCAAATAGAAAATTCTCGACAATAAATGGGAAACAATTTCAGAACAGAGCCTTCGGATGTTGGGGGTGCGAATATTGAAAAAACAAATCCTTTTCAGTTTTCTGTGAAGTTTCATAAAAGCCGCTTGCACGCGTTGTCTGGCTACGATGGCTACGATGGCTACGATAGCTACGACACACGTCGCAATAGACACAGCCATTCACTCTCTGAAGAACTGGGGATGATATTCTTCGAGCAAATATTTGACCTCAGTTCATTGTGGGTTTGTTATATGACAGGAATGTGAAAAGCTCTATCATTCATAATATATTATGCAAAGCAAAAAGTTATTTATAAATAGGCAATGAAATACTCGTCACGCTCACTATGCACCGCAATAGACGATTTTCAGAATTGCTCTACAGAGGGCCGTGATTACTTAGAATCTAAGGACCCTTGATAGATGAATGAAAACAACGCTCAACAATAACAACTAGTTTTCAAATGTTATGTTCAGGTGCATTTTCAATGTTGTGCATTGTTGTCATTGAATATGGAAAGCCTACCTAAGGGTCCTAGATCAATTCTGAAAAAGGTCTCCGACACCACTCATTTTAGGAATTAGTTATACATGTTCTTCTGCAAAATCATCGATCTAGAGCACAACTACAATCGCTGCAATTTTTCGTTTTCCTTCTATGTGCTAAACAGTATAAACACAAATCATTATGCTATTATGCGCGAATAATAATTCACATAACGAAACAATGTGCTATTCAATATGGCTTTTGCCTTCAAATTGGTAGCCGTCCATGATACAATGATATTACTGTATATCCTTAGACCATGGTAGCCGTCCGTGTCTAGCTCATTCGGTTTACACCGGAACGTGGTTTGAAATTTGAATCGCGCATGAGACATAGGTTTTTTAATTTTGTAACTGTCCTTCACTTTCATTTTTCACTACTCATCTCATCATTTCGAAAAGAAATAAGAATCATTGAAGAATCATCAACAGATGTATTTTTAACTAGCATAAGTATGACTGACGATTATGATGACTAGACGTTTGTAACAGAAAACAAGTAAAGTGATTACTTTTTAGCTCCAGATAGATCACCCCACATCCTACCAACTTGAAGACTTCCTCGTTGCATTTACCTTCTCATGCTGGTCACAATGAAGCCCCTACGCGCCTGTATTTACATATCCGCACTGAAGCAAGGTTCTGCAAGGAATACCTACTTATCGGTACAATAGAATGTTCTGTCTCATTGCGTATGCAAGGGGCATTGCAGCACAACATAACACATAAGCGGTGAACTTCACCGAAATCTCCTACTCACCGCCCGCTCAAACACAATGAGCGGTAGAGATGAGATTGAAAGTTGAATTATTAGGTTCCTTACTTCCTCGGCGACCAATGTAAATGCAAGATAGAGAGCTAACGAAGTTTATAGAAATATTCTTTCTCCTTTACATCTTTGGCCTACTGTCTTGTCACTTGTTCAATTCCCTCTTACAATCCCATTGAGAGGGAGGGGGACTCGTTTCACCTGTGGCCGAATATACTAAAGTCGTGTTACACCAAGAAGTAAGACGCTGTTGTGACGACACAGCTATATAGCTATAGCTTAAAGTTGGAATGTGGTAAATGTTTAGTTTGTAATTTGTAACCACAAAAGCTGCGTGATATAGGAAGACCAAACAATTTTCGTGCAATTTTCGTAGTATCCCATGCATCGGAGTACAATTTTCCTTTGTGGGAAAATTACTTTATTTTGTAGGGACACTCCCAATGTTGTATATGTTGATCCATTTGTATACTACAAATAGTAATTGCAAAGTTGCAATTGCCCACAATCCCATGACCGTACGTAATGTAATACAGTCAGTGATATTGAGACCTGAAAGTTGATACGGCCGGAAGATTGGAATCTATGAACATGCTGATCATGTTATGCTGCATGCGAAGAATGAGCTTCAGTGATCAAAGATCTGTCCGAAAATGTGGCAAGAGTATGAATTAAAACAGCTGTGGTTCTGACTATTCTCGTAGATTTTGATATTATCCAACATATGTATAGAATGTAATGTGGTAATGTAATGTTATGTATAATGTTATCCAACATTAATGTTCTATGCTGAAATAAATTTAAAACATATCATTTTTATCGTAAAATGTTACACCTTTTATCTCTACGATATCTGTAGGCGAGTTATAATTGTTCACTTAACTATAAAAGCTTCACTCAAATGACGAACAAAATATTGAGCAGATTGGCTTATATCCACGAACTTGACATTCTTAGTCTTTGATACCCCTGTTCTAGAGAGACAAGTCCGACAAGAGTCATGTCTCTATCAGCGTCTCAGACGAGGGCGTGTGTCTGTCTCAGTCTTTGATACCCCTGTTCTGAGAGAGACAAGTCCGACAAGAGTCATGTCTCTATCAGCGTCTCAGACGAGGGCGTGTGTCTGTCTCAGTCTTTGATACCCCTGTTCTGAGAGAGACAAGTCCGACAAGAGTCATGTCTCTATCAGCGTCTCAGACGTGGGCGTGTGTCTGTCTCAGTCTTTGATACCCCTGTTCTGAGAGAGACAAGTCCGACAAGAGTCATGTCTCTATCAGCGTCTCAGACGTGGGCGTGTGTCTGTCTCAGTCTTTGATACCCCTGTTCTGAGAGAGACAAGTCCGACAAGAGTCATGTCTCTATCAGCGTCTCAGACGTGGGCGTGTGACTGTCTCAGTCTTTGATACCCCTGTTCTGAGAGAGACAAGTCCGACAAGAGTCATGTCTCTATCAGCGTCTCAGACGTGGGCGTGTGTCTGTCTCAGTCTTTGATACCCCTGTTCTGAGAGAGACAAGTCCGACAAGAGTCATGTCTCTATCAGCCTCTCAGACGTGGCCGTGTGACTGTCTCAGTCTTTGATACCCCTGTTTTGAGAGAGACAAGTCCGACAAGAGTCATGTCTCTATCAGCGTCTCAGACGTGGGCGTGTGTCTGTCTCAGTCTTTGATACCCCTGTTCTGAGAGAGACAAGTCCGACAAGAGTCATGTCTCTATCAGCGTCTCAGACGTGGGCGTTTGACTGTCTCAATCTTTGATACCCCTGTTCTGAGAGAGACAAGTCCGACAAGAGTCATGTCTCTATCAGCGTCTCAGACGTGGGCGTGTGTCTGTCTCAGTCTTTGATACCCCTGTTCTGAGAGAGACAAGTCCGACAAGAGTCATGTCTCTATCAGCGTCTCAGACGTGGCCGTGTGACTGTCTCAGTCTTTGATACCCCTGTTCTGAGAGAGACAAGTCCGACAAGAGTCATGTCTCTATCAGCGTCTCAGACGTGGCCGTGTGACTGTCTCAGTCTTTGATACCCCTGTTCTGAGAGAGACAAGTCCGACAAGAGTCATGTCTCTATCAGCGTCTCAGACGTGGGCGTGTGTCTGTCTCAGTCTTTGATACCCCTGTTCTGAGAGAGACAAGTCCGACAAGAGTCATGTCTCTATCAGCGTCTCAGATGTGGCCGTGTGACAGTCTCAGTCTTTGATACCCCTGTTCTGAGAGAGACAAGTCCGACAAGAGTCGTCTCTATCAGCGTCTCAGACGTGGGCGTGTGACTGTCTCAGTCTTTGATACCCCTGTTCTGAGAGAGACAAGTCCGACAAGAGTCATGTCTCTATCAGCGTCTCAGACGTGGGCGTGTTCGTGCTTCACCTTTGACCTCTGCCCTCGACCTCAACCAGCAGGTGAGCGCAACAACTGTCTCGCGGACTCCAGGACACTCAGTCCTGCAGGATAACAAAGCCTTCTGAATCTGTACCTGTTTGATGGCCTCGTGTTAAATTAATAGCCGGGTTAGCACTGCACTGCACAGCTACCGTATCTATCTAAATAAATAACACAGTCCTCATGGTAGAGCACACAGCGTATCCAATATCCATTAGTTTATTTATCGTTTGAAATAGAGTTCGATTGTATTGATATGAAAATCAAAACATATTGAAATATGTGCAAAGGTATATCGTATATCACGACATCGTTTTTGACATTTGTAGATATTGCTTGTTAAATGAAATTGGCCTGTAAATTTTATCTTTCTGTAAAAAAAAATGAATTAAATTTCCAAAGTTTAGAATACATTTTTTAGGTATACATGAATTCGTTGGTGGAGGAGCCAAGTTATTACCCCCTCTACTAAGGTACTCGCAGCATTTGCCCCGGTAACCGGCTGAGGAATGACAACAAGGTCGGCCACTATGTTAGAGTCTGCATTGCCGGTATCAGTAATCGAGCTACCAACCTCCCGATTCCCAAATACAATGTCAGAACAAATTTCGATCGATCCTCAAATTTTTGTTCTGAACGTTGAACCGTTTTTTCGGTTATTGCAAGTTAAATTTGAGGCGTCGTTTATGACTAGGGAAACAAAACTATCATGACAGGGGAAACTTTGCAACAAATTTCAGTAAATATCGCACACGACTGAGATCGCACCCGCAACTACCCGAATCAGGAGTAGTGTATGATAGGTAGCACACTCAACCAGGCATTTCTGTCACAGCTTGGCCACCTCTATTTCTTTTTTCAACAGAATCCCTGTATTCATAATTTGGTTACAAAAATGTGTCAGCTAGATGTTACTGTAGTTGGTTCAATCAATCGAACCAATATCTTTGTTACACAGGGTTGAAAACGAATATCTGTGAAAAAAAATAAAATGCATACCTAAACTTTCAGCACCAAAATATAGAAAATGATAATAACAAATGTAAAGGTTAATTAATGTAGTGTAAATGTGTGTTATGTTTGTGTTAAATGTATTTTTTATTTGTTTTTATTTTTGCACAAACAAGGCATGTCTCTTCATTTATACAATGGTGATGATCTTTGAGCGCTTCGTCTTTCATTTCTGCAACGGAGCTAATCGCGACGATGTGCTGGGGCCCATGGCAAGCTAGGTCAAGGTTCACGCAGACCAATGCCTAATCGACCACGGATGTTCGTGTGCTGCGTAGGCGTGCGCGCTGCAAGCTGCAAGGGATCTGGGACTCTGTTGCACGAGGTACATCTGACGTAGCGCCCAGTAATTATAAGCTGACAGCTATTGGAGAACCGTTATTATTGCAATAGTAATTACACGTGGTTTCATGCAGTGACGTCATTCCATTCATGTGGGGGGCCAACACCTGGGCGATGCGGTGGAGTTGCTGGGAATATACCGGGCAATAAGTAGAGATGCGCAAAAATTAAATGGGGTTTTAAATTTTGATATTTCGCGACTTAGAAATTCGCGAAATTTCACTATTTTAAAAGCATACACATTGGCTTCCGTACGAGCAGAAAAAATTACGATATTTTTGTAATTTTACAATAAGTGGCTTGCCGATGAAAGTCACGGAACATCCCGACATCGCCCGACAGAAATTTGAGCGTCAATTTCGAATAATAAAAATACACATTATAAAATAAGTAATTTTAGACTGAGTTTCAAATTTCGCGAGCTAATTTGGGTTTTAAGACATAATTGTTCATTTCGCTGGTAGTTCGCGGTTTCAACTTTAATATCGCGAAATTTCGCGAATTGAAGTGGAAGTCAATCAGTCACAATTAAGGTGATTCGTATGCAAACTGAATTACAAGGGATTACGGCAACTTTACAAAAAATAGAGAATGTTCTTGTCACCATTTTTTTGTTATGCGTGTAGATGTGAAAGCGTGCCAAAGCCAGTGAAAAGCGCTCGCTATTCATTGAACGGCAACCACATAAATATCCTGACTAATATAGGCTACTGCAGCCCAACTGACAGCGACGCACCCATGGGTGAGGCTCTGTCTACCTGGCGATTGGATACTTACTATACTAGATTGATATTTCAAACAGAAGGGTTTGGGACAGACCCCCAGGCCCTAGATGAGAAAATGTTGCCGAACTCCCTTCACAACATTCCGGAAAAGTTGGAGGGCTGAATTTAAAAATAGGGTACATGTCGCGGTTTGACTAAAACCACTAAGGACCAGTTTCACTAAACTTTAATCTGGCGATTTTCTGTTAAACGGTGATCAAAAATGGCGCCCAATAAAAGCCATTATGCATTTTGTAAGTTATATTTGTTTAAACCTTGGTAAACAATCCGAGACTAGTAAATCGACCGATTAAAAAGTTTGGTGAATTCGGATCCAACACTATGAAACCACTGACAATATTTTTATAGTAAGGCAAGTTCGGAGTTTGGCGGGGGGGGGGGGGGAAGGGGGGGCTAGTCCGAAAATCTCTATCCCTATTGCCTACGCCACTGCCAACAAGTGGGTTTTTTTTTCAACTTTTTTCCCCAACACACTATACATGTTTTTGTTCTTTTTCCACAACCTTTATGTTATCTTAAATATTATCAATTTATCTTGGGAAAGTTGAGAGTTATTATACTCAGGATGTTCTGTTTGTATTGAAGTGTTGCAAAAAAATATGATTTATCTATATGTTCAATAAAGTATTATTAATTAATTAAAACACTTCGAGATTAATTACAACTACACATACTATTATGCAGACATGTACTCATCTCAGCAAGTCACCTTCAACTATACAGATGCCACAGAAGTGAATTAACATAACCGAAACCTCCCCACAAAGTCAATTGAAGTCGTGGTGTGAACTCGGCACCGACCAAACAGTGTTGAATATCTATCCATCTAATGTATTTGAACTGATGCCATGAGACCCACTTCATTAAAGTTGATGTAAATGCAATCTCGAGCCATCACACGACAACCACGCCATTTCCGTATGCAAATGGCACAATTGCTTCCATGTAAGCTGTAAACACTATTGCTAACACAGTCACTGCTCGCGGTGTCGCCCAAAGTGACGTCAGAACCTCGATCACTTCCCGTTGTTACATCACGTCTAGAGCGCACCCACGTGCGCGCACGTTGAATGTCAAGGTTAGATAGATGACGTAAGGTAACAACAGAACGAGTTTCGAGATTATCATAGACAACAGAACCGACTCGACACTGTTTCATCGAAGTTGAGCCGGTATTTCTTATTGCTTTCTTATAGAATAATGTATACGATACGTATATTTCTTTTTGTAATTTTAGATCCTATGATTTATTACAGATGCGGGATGCGGTAGACATTCAAGTAAGAAAATAGATGAGTAGATAGATATACATTATGACTAGAGATGGGCAAAAATATCGATTAACTTTGTAGATCAATATTCGCTATTGAAAAATATTTACGTTTTCGAAATTAATTCAAGTACCAAAAGAGTCGAAATTTGAGAATCATTGAGAATGAATGGAGCGTCTCAGACATTTTGGAATCAGAATAACGCTGAGAACTTGCGAATTAGCCGTATAAAAAATCTCTTGTGAATATCTAAAGAAAAAATACGCTTTTAAATGGATTTTTTTTATTGTTGCTTTAATCTAAATTATGATTTTTGTCTCGATGTTATCGATCCATAACGATATCTGTACTTCGATTATCGATAATCATATTTGAAATCGATGCCCATCCCTAATTTAGACAGTTCATATTTTACTCTTAGATCAATACGATCAATGTGTGCACCACACTGTAACTGTATAAGAAATGAATAACGTTTCATGTGTATAAGATGAAGGAATTTGCAAGATGTAGCCACACAACACAGGAATTACTGTCTATACTTTATAAGTTGGAGACCAACTGAATGTACAAATCGTCTGTTATACAATGAGATTGCTCTTTCTGTTTGCTGCAAATGTGCATCGATAAAATAGATTGGAGAATAGACGACTACGATATGTTGCACTGATAAGTTTCGAGAAAAGTTACTACATTTTGTTTTGAGGAGAATAAACGTTGTTTCGTTTTTCAAAAGCATCCTTGGGGAACACGTTATTTTTAGACCGTGTTCACGATACGACTAAATTAGTAAACAGTCATTCAATGTGCCCCAAACAGAAACTCATGGATTAATAATAGTAACTCGAAGTTACTATTACAAGTCCATGCTGCAAGCTCACGGCCAGTGATGATTTCAGACATTTTTCCTAGGGGGGCTGATAAAAATCTGGGGTGTTGCTAAATTAGTAACTCATTTTATGGCTTTTTTTTGACGCCGTGACAAAAGGCAGGGGTGGAGGGAGTTAGGGTCTCTGTTGATGCCATCCTTTCAGTTTTCGTATATGAGGTGATTCCTAATTGCCATTCTTACCTTTACCTAACATCGTTTAAATAGAAAATAAAATGTTGCAACATTTATGTAGATGAGTTTTTCGTGGAAATCGATTTATTTCCTAGTCCTATATGAGGTGGAAAAATAAACCTGATTTTCTTATATTTTGCTTTTTTTTATTGCAAATTTACATTACTTCATGTGATTTTTTCAATCTGCTAGGGGGGGCATTTACAACTGCCGGGGGGGGGGGGGGGCTCCGCGCCCTCCGGGATATGCCTGAAATCATCACTGCTCACGGCATCGTACTCACTGCAATGATTGCACCTCCTATTTGCACGGCAGAATGACACCAAATGTGTGCGAAACATTACGTGCATAATTTATCAGTATTGAACTTTCACAAATTGCATTATTTAATGAAGCAGATATTGGATGAAACATCTAAAGTCGTGCGTACCCAACCTACATTTAATGTAAATGAATAATTACGAATACGTATCGATTTTTATCTTTTTACATTTAGATGACTAGTCCAAAACCTAGATGTCAATGTTCATTTTTTAAATATGTTACCGTAAGAAGTGTTTTTTAACGTTCGTTTATCCTTCGCTGACAATTCTGCAAAGTTTCATATTATCCATTTGAACATTTCTGACTGATTATGTAAGAAGCCCCCGAAACAGCTGAAGTGTGCTAAAACTAACGTATTATAAATGGCTGAAACTATAAGTGGCAATTCATTTAGTGTAAACGATTTGCACGGCAGAATACCAGCAGACGTGATAGCAGCAGGTACTCAGCAGTTAAACAAGTATAAACAATTTGTTTGATGAGGTTTAGTCAAAACGAGTACAAATGTTTACGTTCTAAACACCAACCAAACAGTAACTCGACAGCCAGCCCGGGCGCCCCCGGCATTCATTCGATTTGTTAGCCACAACGTTTTGTGGTCAGTTTGTCGTACTTTCAAATAACACGCATTCAATTACTTTCAATTTAGCCAGTTGACCCGAGGCCTTTGTTCGCTAATGTTCGCACACATGCTACGCCACTTGGTGAATAGATAATAGGGCTTTCTTATTGCTGCAGTGTTGTTCGACAATTTGCTATTCACCGCCCACCATCGCCTGATGCATGGCGTGATTTAGTAGATACCACATGCATATGCATGGGGGCGACGGCTCAACACACTATCTACAGTTCGTCTCTATCCAAGATGCACGCCGGTAAAGAGGACTCCTCAAAGGGCGGCTTATTTTCCGCTCACTGTGCAAGGTAGTACACGTCAAGCTTGTCACTAGGAAGGATGCACAGTTTTTTTAAAAGTGACCACCAATTATATCTATTCAAATTAGAAAAACACCCACTTGACAATAGGAAGACGGGGGTTCAGGATTTGTCCCTTTTCAAAGGGTCGACCATAATTATCTCTTGCTTCGACGGTCCATGTGGTTTGGAGCTGTCTTTAGTATGTAAGAAGCTAAGTGGTTTGCCAAATAAAGGGGATGATTGACAGCATAAGTCTCCAACAATAAGAAACAGTTCCATTTAGTTCTCATTTTGCCGGCGTGTATGTTGAATCGGGACAGAGTATAGACTGCGTGCATACTTCATTTTACATAAACATAATACACACAGATAGAGGTATCTCAGGGGTAAGATGCGATACTCTAACTTGGGAGGTCATCGGTTTGATTCTGGCCATCGGCAACTGAAGGTTTTTCCGGGATTTTCCTTTGAGTCCTACTAACAGGCCTCGGACATTCCTCCCCAACTGTCACCTGAAAAGAGGCACATAAGTTGCAGCCTATATAACAGGTATTCCTACGAACAATATTATTAATTATATACAAACACGAATTTGAATTTCGCTCAGTCACTGCAGTAATAGGCTATGATGTGACCCGCCACCGCGAATAACGTTCTTCTTTATCATCAGATTTTATTCAAATTATTTTGTTGTCCGCACGTGGCACGAATGCTTGTAGACACACAAACATGGCGATCAGATTGTGTTGAGATATTTGGTTCTCCGCACGTGGCACGAATGCTTGTACACACAAACATGGCGATCCTCATGAGCTGCAGCCTATGAGCTAAACTTGTTCTAGAAAGTAGAAACTAAAAAGAGTAATATTGGAACTGCGTGCAAATATTGACTTAGCGTAATGGTGACTGATGCGGACTGATGAGACCGCGAACGACGGTTAGAATCTTTATACAGCTCAAAACAAATTCAGGAATTGGAAAACTATATCCTATTCAGTTATAAAAATAATGTACACATCCACAACAGCTATCAACGACATATTAATACATACACGCAGATACCACATAAAATTAATGGTGATAATATTAATTGGTCTGACGTGTACAAGTTTTACCACGAGGTTAATCAGTGGGTGTGGGTGACTGAGTGGTTTACCAGACAAATACCTAGTCAACTATGGCTAGGCTACTACTGTACGCCGGCTCACATCTACAATCGATCCATATATACATTCATTATAACAAAAATGCGAATGGAAAAATTATATTATTGAATGAACACACGTCAAAGTACACAATACACATGCCGAAAATGAAAAGTAATACGCTTTGCCCGGACTGTCGCCGGGGGTACGTATAACCCCCCCCCCCCTCCCCCCCCCCCCCGTGCACGACGACACGAGTACATGTGCACCTAACAAAGTGGATGTAGCATTTTCCAGCGCGCAGGTTGTTTATGACCTGTCTCACAACACAGCAAAACAAATAGTCAAAATAACACAATTTACCAGATTCAATCCGAGCGAGAACAAACTCGACGATGAGCCCGTACAGTAGCAATCTTCACGACGACAATTTATTCAGCACGAATTGAGTCTGTCTGACTAGGAACTCGTCATTTGGAGGAAGACGAGAAACGAATAAGTGAATTATACCAGAGCGGAGGCGTTCAAGAAACAGATTTCTTCTCCTTGTTCGGCATAAATGAATGCGAAGTCGAATGAGTTTTAAAAGACTTGATTCAGTTAACAATCAAGTCTGCTTGACTCGTGGATAATCACTTCCTTCTCTAAGCCGCACTTAGTTGAGAGGGGAGGGTGGGCGGGCTGCGGTAGAACTAGAAGTAATGCAAATCAATTATCATGCGATTATCATTCAATGAGCAAGAGATTGCACATCACATCCCATGCTCTCATGCAGGATGTTATGTGCACCGCCACCCCATCCAAGGCGAGAGGCCCCCGCGATATGGAGCGGATGCTCGTGGCGGGGGTCAAACGGAGGACGGCGACGATGGCGTGTGGAACAATGCCGGGAAGAGGTTTGGCGGGGCGACATAGATATGTGTGGCAAGGTCGGGAATTAGGCGAACATATAAAGGCGGCCCATTATAACCGTAGAACGGTGCCAGAGAGGTGATTTGTGTTGCAAGTGGTTTTCACAACTATATACCCACGTGGATTTGCAGCTTTCTTATAGTTATGATAGCGCGTTTGCTAAGCTGCTCTGTCCTCTCATAGTAGAAACGAAACGTTTAGAGCTAATTGCCCATGTTTGTGTATTGAACCATTATAATCGGCTTGAAAACCAAGATTTACTAGAAAAACACGGTTGCCAATTTTATAATAACGGAAGTCGAAAGAACCCTTTGAAAGAAAAAGAATTGCAATGAAATGACAACAGCGCGCTACCTGTTGGCCCTTCAAACCCTATTTCACGATCTAATAAACGTTTCGATTCTACTATGAGCGGACAGGCTTTACATTCAAGAATTGTTTAAAATTAATTTCCTTGATTCACTCACACACCAAGTATTTCATGAACACATATGTCGACCATTAGGCCTACTAGGTATGGGACCTCCACGAGTGTGACATTAAAAGATGCAGTAAACTAGTCGACGATCATTCCACTGCATGAGAACGTGTAGAACTAAAAGTGGGAGCATCCACCGGTGCTCGTGGTGCTCGTGGTCAGCGTTTTGGGGCCTCGAGCTGTGGGGGAAATGGAGGCAGCCACTCTGAGTACAGCGAAACACAACCTGTACCGCGAACATACAACATTGATGTTATTTGCCTGTATCTAAATTGTCTAGTGTTTAATTCCCACGAGAACGATGTGTCTTTTCAAACTACCCTCGTGGAAATTGTAAAACGCTTTGGTCTTGCCACGACAATTTGCTCAACCAACAATATAGTTTTCTTTGCAAATTCTCCTTATTTATAAAGTTTTCCTTTAGTAGCTGCATAAAGCATTGACTTCTGCTGGTTGGAATGACCACCGTTCAACTGACCGCGTATACTACTAGAATTTAGAAACACTGCATGTCTTTCAAACAAACATTCACCATTCTTTGGCCACGAATTAACCAAGAACTCTTTGTATTACTTGCCAAGTTGGAAGTGGGTTGTCGGGTCAGCGCAGCTAAAAGGGCCCCGTGTTCTGTTGGTTGGACCGTGCGAACACGTATGCTGTACACTTGATACCAACGTAAAGTGATTACTCATTTGTTTACACTTGTTTGCTCGCCTACAGTAACAGGTCGTAGGTCAAGCAGACCAACGCACCAATTAAAAGTTCGTTTCCAGCCAGCGTTCTCTTGTATTGTTGATTGCGCTAGGAAATGAAATGTGCTGAGCTCATAAACTGCTCGTGTCTCCACCCCCTCGCCATTACACGTCAATTAGAACGATTATGTCTCGCTCCCACTAATGATCGCCAGCTGAAGCAACTCTCTTCTCTCTCTCACCCTGATACAACCCGGGCACGGCCACATTCAGTCAGCGAGACTATACGAAAACACCGCTTTGCAAAGGATAAAACTACGCGATGGGAAAATTGCTTTTTTTAGCGTGGGTTTCTTATCTTCGACAACGTCGCGTTGAATAAACGCAGTCTATATATTTCTCAAAGGCGACCAATCGAATGGTCTCTGGGGTAGTCTAGTCTGCAGATGCTACTACATTGTCGCGGCATCACCAGGGACGAGAGTCTGTCCATTCGAGCTGGTCCAACGAGTCACAACATGACTGCCCTGCCCTGCCCTCTTTCAATCTCAGCTCGTTTACTACAAAGTGAATAAACGTTCGACATGATGAAGTCTTGCAAATGTCGAGGATGTTCAGTACGACAAAAAAACAACCCACACTAGGCCCAGCAGACAAGCGAGATATACGTGCATTTATATGCCAGGATTTCGAAAGATAAAATAAAGCAGAAAAACATGGAGTAGAGTAGTGCAGCTTTAGAATGGACGTTTTTCAAAACCAACCATTTCACTCTGCTTGAGTTATGAAGGGGATCCAGTTTTATTTAGACAATCACTGAGCCGCCTTTCTCGTACTTCGTTTAGCTTCATTGTCAATCAAGCAGCGCAGCTGATCGATTGGGCTGGAATTAAAGCGGCTATTATCTTCATCCAGGTTACCGGGAAATAAGAGAGAGGAGCACTCAAGAAAAACAGATTTCGTAATGGAAATATTGGCCCGGAGTATCTTATCTGGAGCAGGGGTCGCCTGATGAATAAACCATCTCACTAGAGCTCTGAATGAGTTACATTCATAATACTTTGAGCACACTGACTACGTATGTCTTCGTGCATGGGTAAATAACACACTCACAGCAGGAGTCGAGCTAGAAGACAATGTCCTTAGCGAAACTAAACACGCCCCTTGTTTCGCAAGAAATTGGAACAGAATTCAAATCCTGCTTCTATTCTTGCATAATAGGGAATCATACTCGTTTGGTTTCGGTGCTGCTAAATTAGTGACCCCGTTTTGAATACAAAAATATTTCATTTTCATAATTTAGTAGGATAAAATATTCCAATTTCTAAAAGTAAGATTTCCAGGAGAAAAGTAAACTTAATCAGTCTACCACAAAATGATAAATAACATTAAATAAATCGCAATTATGCCAACGATCTCACTTTCTTGAGTAAATATTTTAAGCTATTTTGTAAATTTTCAATATTTGTTAACATCGAGACAATTATTTGTATTATTGTAAGAGAATTGTTGTAAATAGTGAGTTTGTAAATCATTTACTGAAATGGTCGGCAACAATGGATAGCCTTTCTCTAGAAAATTCCAAACTTTTTGCAACGTTATAGAATTCAAATTATAGAAATACAAACGTATGTTGCCGGTGTTTGTATACCTGATTGTAATGGTACCTGCTAGTGCTCGCAGTAATCTTGTTGCTGGTAAATATGAAACCTGAAAAATTTCATCAAGTTACTGATTGTGACCGATTTATCTACCACAATAACCAATGGGCAATGATGTATTATAACTTAACTCCAGCGAACGTTCAAGCGGGTCTAAAGAAATCGTATTGTCATTTACAATAATCAATAACCCGTTGCCAATAATTATGGCAATCTGCAGTGTGACAACCTTATTTTTAGTCAGACTATCAGCCAACAGGCAGTAATTATATGGATTGCTAATTATTATCATGATTGCTATTCTGATTCTCCTCTTATTCCTGCCGCTGAACCGTAACTAATGTTCTAACTAAATGTTCCAGTTATTGAATAATAGCTCTATAGAACCACACACTGAAAGAATCATAAAAACACGCAAGTAATGTGCCAAACCTCCAATGCACCAGGGGGAATCAGAAAAGAAGAAACTTTATGTTTAGTACAAATTAAAACGAAACAAACCTCAGTTTACCATGAATTGTTTAAGTTTGTTATATTAGTTTACTGTATGTGGTTGTTGAACACACTGTTTATACATTTTAATACGAACTCATTTTGTTTTTAAGATTCAAGGGAAGTTACTGACTGACGTTGGATCTGTCTGCCCGTTTTTGAGTCAATACATAGGTTCTCTTTCCTTCCGGTGATAACTGACGTATCAACACTGATCCACTCCAACCAAGTATACATCTGCAGCTTCACTCTCTGCTGGTGGCCGAACATCCACAGCGGTTCTCCTGTCACTGGAGGGCACTTTGCCATCCCGCAAACACTTTCAGTGTTCTCTCACGTGGAACAACTCGTGCTATGTTGTGTCCGATCAAAACGTCCTTCTCTGAGGTGATTTATGAAGGACAACTGAGTTGCGCAAACCTGGTTATTAGGGTACCCTATAAATAAATCAAGGTGGGGTTTTCTTATCTCGGAGGAAAATGTGGCATTGTATTCAGAATATCTTGTCGACCAAGTAGTTCGCCCAACTTACGAACAGCGAGCAGCACACAGCAACTCAGCATATAAAGTCGCTCCTCAGCAACTTTGGGGCTGAGGACGTCACAGATGAGTGAGGCTTGGCCAACCAAATGTGAGTATTGGTGAAAGCCGCCCGCTGGTTGGCTCCGACACGCCCATCTGTGACGTCCCCAGCACCAAAGTTGCTGTGGAGCCACTTTAGCAACCATGACGAACTCTTCAGCAGTGTAGGGTGTGTTCCTCACCTGCAACAGAAGACAAACGACACTCATTAGAGATCATTGATATATTTTCTTAGACGTGCAAAAGATGTAATTGTGGCAGAAAAGAGCACAGCTCTAAAGATTATGAACTGTACCGAAGATAATTAAACACAAAATGTTATATAATACACATATAAATCAATACAATACGGGAAAATATACTCAAAACATCTTTAAAAAAAAGTAGGCACAGACATCCAAAACGATTGTCAAGAAGAACAAGAAACTATGCCAAGAAGATTGGTCATAATGAAGAAAAGATAATAAATACAACAAATCAAAATATTTATAATGCATGTAGTAAATAAAATGTGAGAAGTATCTTAATTTTTAAAAGTGAGGCAAAAGTGAGGAATGTTTGCTTGCAAAATGTACAGGGAGGAAAAATCATAAGTACAATAGCAAGTAACGCAAGAGGAGATACAAATAGATACAGATACAGAGATACAAATACAGATGCCGTCTCTTATTCTCAAGTAAAAGAGTTCACTCCACACCGACGAACAATGCTATCTCGCACTGACTTGATGACAGTTAAGTACCGCCGTGAGACCTGCCTGCCTGTTGCATATCTATGACAAGTATATGACAAGTATATGACAACCGAGCTGCAGTTATGTCAAAACACAACATCCGTCGCCAATCTCATTTGTGTGGATTGTATTGCAACGGATTCCTGGTTGTGGTTGTGCAAGGAACTGAAACTCAGTTTCCACAGCTTTATACACAGGGGTGTTTTTAGGTTTGAAATAATATGCGTACTGAGCGCATAAAAATGAGCAAACCCTAACGAAAAAAACAATTCCCCTTGTTAAAAAATAGTAAAACACAAAAGATGAAAAATCTTTAGCTAAAAAATGTAATTCAACGTTACATTTTGATGAGGCCAGTTCGCAGAGTAGAACGAATAAAATTAAAACGACCATGACGTTCAAACGGTCACAGCTGTGTTTTATGAGCGCGTACGTTTTGACTGACAGCAATGCAATTAGCATGCGATGCGTGGGAGTGTGAACGCAAGCATATGTTACATCATTATGCGCATGCGCAGTATAAGGTACCAGCAGGTAATGATTGTGATTCAAGAGATGCTAATCTGGAAGGGCGGATTGAACATTTCTTCGGCATTCCGATGTTGCAAGAGAAATTGTGGCCGTGTCATGAGTACACATGAGTACAAAAGTAACGAAGACTATGTTTCGAACTGTCCAGAACGGTGATGTTGTCTCTACATGATGGAATTGGCATATTTTTCAGACAACATTTTTATACACGTTTATTTTGTGTTTAAAAAAACGATAATGACTTACAAGCTTTTTTTCTATAGATCACCACTACGAAATAGCAACAAATTGTTGATAATTTATGTCATGCAGGTAACAACATAAAAGTAAGTTTTCGCTACCTACTTATTGCGTGAGAGTTGTAAGATCTTTGGTATACTGACACACTTATTTGAAAATGTCAAAACGTAAATGACTTACAAGATATTTCTATAAATCAATACTGTGAAACAGTGAAACGTTAATTTTTTAAAGACGAAATAGCAAAACTTGTTGATAATTTATGTCAGGCATGAGGTAACAATATAAAAGTAAGTTTTCGCTACCTACTTATTATGTGTGTGTGTGTGTTTTGATACTGACACAGACACACCTATTTGAAAATCTCTTGCCCAGAACTGTACCTACATCACACCCTAAGTTGTAAACATTACACGTATGTATAGCTTCATTAGCAACGGTTGAAGAGCCTCTCCATCTATTCGTTATGCGTTAGTAGCGATGCCTGAGTCTCCCTGCTCGGACCAGTTTAGGTGTGTGTACATAGTGTGAGCGAGGATATTGTTTGTGTGTCCCCGCCCTAATGCAAGCCGAACTGCAACAATAACACGGGCCGGGGCTGTTATGTTTGCTTAGTATCAATCAACGTTTCAGCTGCGGAAGAGTGGGGTGGTTTCATGACCAGGTGGGACGACCAAGGTCATAGAGCTACCCGCAAAGTACTCCGAGAATAGCTACAGCCACTTCCAGCTGCATGCATGAGAGGTATATTACTATCAGTGGGGAGTGGAGACTGGATACGCATTAGCTACGGCCATTATCAAGAGCGAACGTAGAAACCATCACTTGAATTTTAATTGTGGTGTTTTACGCGATCGCTGGTGTAATGTTGACAGTTGCTTCATCAGCAAAATGACCCGACTAATGCCCGTTCTACACTGGGCAATTAACTAATGCCAATTAATCTGCTACGGGTCAACTAGCCACGTATACAAGTGATGTGAGCTTACATTTAAATGTAACTGGACCCTTTTCCATTACATTACATTTCTTTTTCCGTAAAAGTGTTTTCCAGTCTGAGTGTAGAAGAGGCAAGGGGATCGTAGAAAGAATCACGATTGTAATCGGGATCGGGATCGCAATCGTGCATTTTCTCATGCTATTATTACCACATTACGGTTTTATTGTAAACAGCGGTATTAGAAGCATCTAAGTTAACTCTCTCACAATTTCCGGATTGCGATTGCAATCCTGATACCGACAATTGTGCTTGGGGCTTTAGGACGACACTGTAAATCTAGTTTACGTAGATAGCGATCACCCAATCAAAAATCTTACTTCAGTGGTTATATATATAATTTGTGATTGATAACCCCAAGATATCGATGCGGTGTGGAACATTAGAAAAGAACGATTTTGGGTGATATTTTTGATCCGTTGATGTTTGCGTGTAAATCAATCAAGCATGCTCATCCAATTTCAGCCTCGGAGACTTCATAAGGCTTCTCCATCTGAAATAAAGCGCCCACTACTTTGATCGCTGGAACGGCACTAAACGGATCAGTATGAAATCGAAGAAGATGAAGAGAGTTTCCAGTCTTGTTGTCAGCGGGGGTGTTGATGCTTGTCAGCCTTGCACACGTGTGTTCTTGGAGGAGGGGTTGGAACCTAAACACTTCCTTGGATACTCGTGTGTGTATCAGCTGGCTGGCGTTACACGGTGCCCACGCGGAACGAAGCTTTACCACAGATGTTCCATGAAAATACGAAACAAAATTTCTTATCATACGTTGAACCACAATAATGCAAATGTTCTAGCAAAGATTACAAACTAGGCCCTAGTTTATAATCTTTGGTTCTACAACGAAGCACTCATTAAATTCAAATTTGTTCTGAATCGGCCATGTTGATTCTGGCGTTTGTCCGCAGGTCTTTGCACTGTCCAATCATTGATTCACATATTTCATATTTAAAATAGCGATCTTTGATTGGTTATCGCTCATTCGTCGATGGTGTTCGGAGACTACAGGGTTGCCCCTACTAAAAATCAGTTATGTTATGTGACTGAGTAGACTCAAAATATGAATTTATTTTATTTGTTCCTGGTTATGCAATTTCTTGTTTCAATTTCTAGTTTTCCGTTTCCGCTGCTCTCAAAACCTGCAATTTCCTTGCCGGTTACAGTTCGTAATAACGTCAAAATAAGATAAACGGATCGTTTGGTCTTGTTTGTAAAATAAATAAAAGGATCGTGCTTCGATAAAATAGAAAGAAATCGCCCAAGGCTTTTTCTATCGTGAGAGCTTTGGCTCAGTCTTTGGGCCGATAACGATGGCTGCATTGTGGATTCAAGTAGGCACAGTTTTCAACTGGGATGGAATCGAAGGCTACTTGTTTGGATTCCGGTCTAAAGCAATCATCCCTCTGCTGGCTTCCGCTCACCCCATCCATAATGAATCCATCGTCCTCTGTTTTATGTATGACCTGTTCACAGACTCAAGATTTACAGGCTGTAAAAGAGAACGGGGGAATAAAAAATAATTGGACAGTTGCTTTAAATAGATTAGGTTTATATACGAAGCATGCAACATTGATCTGAACTGTGAAGTGTTGACTCGAGGGTGAAGAGAGGACGTTTGACTTTACTTGAAGCATAACTCGGCTCCAGTGCTGGTGTTATATAGTTATGGCAAAAACCACATTTTGGTAACACTAGGAAAACGCTCTGTTTGACGCGTTGATAAGCGAGCGCGTCAATATCTACGAACTTTCTGGCGAAAAGTTTTCAATGCTAATACGAACAACAATTAACAACAATTCAAGAATGTGCATTGCAAAAATTGTTCTTATTTCCATGGCTATTATACTTTCCGACATTGTTGTATGCAGTGCAATGTGCGTTGCTAAAAATTTTCGCTGTCATGTTTTCGCCGCGGTCCGCCACCGTTACTAACAGTTATTGACAGCAATAGAAATGTAATTTCTGCCTCTTATACGTATCGGATCGCGTTTACATTAGTATATTTGTGACCGGACAAAAATTTACTATCAGATAGCCACCTCACATTTTGCCGTAACTGTGTTTCAAAAATATATTTTCGAGTAACTTTTGTGTAACTTTGCCAATATTTATCGGATCGCCATTACATTAACATATTCGTGACCGGAAAAATCAGTAGAAAAATCTGGCTATCTCACATTTTGCCGCCATTTTGTTTTAGAAACATATTTTGCAGTAACTATGGTGTAACTTTGTAACTTTTCGAACGATTTTGCCTCAAAACTATACACCTTCAATCCACATCGAGGCTTGTGGATGGTCCAAATTTCAAGTTAATCGGACTTTCCGTTCGATCGCTATCGACGGACATAAAAACAAACAAAAAAAAAAAAAAAAAAAACAGAACGAAGTGCCATAAGAGTTAAGTGGAAACGCTCGCTTCGCTCGCTTAAAAATAATGATATAATTTGCATCTGTCAATTGTATGTATACTAGGAAAACGCTCTGTTTGACGCGTTGATAAGCGAGCGCGTCAATATCTACGAACTTTCTGGCGAAAAGATTTCAATGCTAATACAAACAACAATTCAAGAATGCGCATTGCAAAAATGTTTCTAATTTCCATAGCTATTATACTTCCCGACATTGTTGTATGCAGTGCAATGTGCGTTGCTAAGAATTTTCGTGGTCATGTTTTCAACACGGTCCGCCACCGTTACTAACACTTATTGTCAATAGAAATGTAATTTCTGCCTCTAATACGTATCGGATCGCGTTAACATTAGTATATTCGTGACCAGACGAAAATTTACTATAAGATAGCCACCTCACATTTTGCTGTTACTGTGTTTCAGAAATATATTTTCGAGTAACTTTTGTGTAACTTTGCCAATACTTATCAGATCGCCATTACATTAACATATTCGTGACCGGAAAAAAGTTTAAAAAAATATGGCTATCTCGCATTTTGCCGCCATTTTGTTTCAAAAAAATATTTTGCAGTAACTATGGTGTAACTTTGTAACTTTTCAAACGATTTTGCCTCAAAACTATACACCTTCAATCCACATCGAGGCTTGTGGATGGTCCAAATTTCAAGTTGATCGGACTTTCCGTTCGACCGCTATCGACAGACATAAAAACAAAAAAAACAAAAAACAAACAAACAAAAAAAAAAACAGAACGAAGTGCCATAAGAGTCAAGTGGAAACGCTCGCTTCGCTCGCTTAACAATGTATACACACAATACAATATATACTTATTTTGTTGTAAATTGCAACATACAAAGTGCAAACGAAAAAAGGGGAGGTTCAATTATAAAAATTGTTCTTCCACCTAACCGAACAGACAGATGGCAGACAGAAGTAAGAAATAAGAAGTATTCAGAAATAAGTAAAAAATAATCACACAGAAATAGTTCGATCTACATCAAGACTTGCCGGAACAATTCGCTGGATATTGGAAAAGTAAAAATGGAATTGGTTTCGACAAGGCAGACATTTTAGTGTCTGCTTCTTCAATTATTCAAATAAATATTTCGAACACTCTGCCACTTCTAACGACGATATTGGCAAAGAGCTCCGCGATAACTACGAAATTGCAACGAAACAAACAATAAATTCTTATATTATGAAGTCCGCCAACATAAACGATAAAACACAAGAAGCGAGTCAGTGCGTTTACGAAGAAGCAGAAGTCAGTCGACCATTATGAACATGACATGCTTATGTGTGTTAAACATCAATCTACAATCTACTGCGTAATAAAAAAACAAAAAAAAAACATGTGCCAAAAAAAAGAAAAGTTGCGGAATTTTGGAAACTAGTTGTCTGAATAGTGTTCCAGACACGGAAACGAACGAATGAACAACATCACTAACAGCAAAATATCAAAAACAGCTATAACAATGGCGAGTGACTTTCAAAACACTTTACGATCACCTTATTACACAGATACCAAATTAATGTATAGTTAATATAGAAGTGTATTTTTATATTCTGCACCCGGGACCAATAAGAAAACAACCGGGAACACACGAACTAACCCGAAGAGCTGTGTCGATAAAGAAGAGCTCTTTACTACCCTTGATTTCTTATTCATGTTGGTAAGTGTACAGCGAACAGGGAACGCGCTACAATCGAGTTTCAATTGTTATCAAAGATTCTGGGGGAGGTGGAGAGGAATTCATTCCATTTATTTAGTCTAGACGTGTTTTCATGAAACTCGTCCATTATTCGTACAAAACCAATGCGAATGCGATCAACATTAGCATTATTAATGGTATTTGTACGTGATGAAAGTAAATAGACTACGTAATGCACTGTAGGTATACGTGCATGATTGATGGAGTTATTCAATACTTGGCTACGCGACATCAATACCGATCAGGCTGGAATGCGACCGACGCGATCCTGGGAGGTCGGGGAAACTGTCAAACACCCTCGTTTTTAAACTTGGAGAACTTTGAACCCCGAGTGGGATGACTGACAGACAGACAGACAGACAGACAGGCAGAGTGGCGGGAAAAAGTGATGCCTTCCAATGTCAACACGACAGACGCACGGGCAAAAAATTAGGCTCGTGTACGCGCATATGTGAAGAAGGCGAAGACTTTCTGGGCTATGGTAGGGAGTCATGATGTATTTGTGGCAGATTTCATGTCTGCTTGGTCTACTTGCGGCTGATCGTATGTCTATACGTGGTCTACTGGCAACTGTTACCATGTCTCCGTTGGTCTACTTGGGGCTGATATCATGTCTGCTTGGTCTACTGTGATTAAATTACTCTCATGTCAGCATGGGCAGTACAGTCTACTTGTGGGTATCCCAATTATACGATTTTATTAAAGATAAAACGTTTTTTAAATTACTAAAACATTGCTTCTGCAGGAGAAAAAGAAAACATCTTAGCATTACCATTACGCTTGTAATAGGATTAATATATTCTTGTTAGATGTTAACATGATGTTAGCAAATACCTTAATATTTGATGTTAGCTTGTTGAAGGCCAAGGGCGGGATGTGCAAAACAAGAGGTTGAACTGTGTCATTTTTTATTTGGAGTTATATATCCTTATCTTAAATTAAGCTTGATCACGAAATAAAAGTGAATTTGAAACTGTACCCGCCCACCAGATCCCAGTTGGTTGTAAATTAATAAATTGAGACGGATAACAATTAACACATCAGTTCATGTATACACAATGCTGTACAATGCACAATGATAACGGATGGCAATGGATGAGAATCGTGAGCACGTACTGCAAGTGTTGTTTCCTGCGTCGACTCTTGCATATTATCTGCTCAACGCAGCTTCAATATAAATTCAGATTATCCAGCCCACTCCAAGTTTTCTTCTTCTGTTTCTCAATTGGTTCCAGCGCCGCTGAGAGGTTTTGCACAAAGCGAAATGTCGAGCTAACAGGAAGTCGAGACATGTGAGCCTTGGCTTTGTGAATGAGTGATTGATTGGTTGATTTATGGGGACTGTTGAGTCTCGGATTGATTTATAAGTGCTTTTATTTTGCAATGCATCAAGTTCAACATGCCACGGCTGCTTAGCCAATTACACAATTCATTATTATAAATATATAGGCGAGGTCTGCTATTTTTTCGGCTTGTATAATATACATGATCTTGATTTCATGTTGAGTAAAGGATAATTGGCATTTCGGCCCAGGTTCTTTCGGTACATGTCGGTTTACAGATCTTACCACTAGAATGGTGGTATATTTTTGCGTATTTAAAATTTTAAAATTAACACCAAAAAGTCATGTTAAACAAAATCAATTTTAAAAAAAAAATATTAAAATTGTATGACAAACCTAAGATTTTAACAATAATACCATATAGCTAAGTCTTTAAGATAGCTTTCCGACTAACTCCCTGGTATTGTTTTTCTACCTCTTCTTATTTTTTAAATAATTATTGTAAAATTAATGGGTTTCATTTGCTTTTGTTAAATTTCGGTTCTACATAGGTTTCAAAAGTTAATATTTATTCTAGGAATAAGGATAAGATTCTGTCACGCTCAGTTTTACTTGATTCGACGTGGCACACGCCAAACAACCAAAACCAACCAACATTCAAACCTTTACTACCAGTATATTATTGTCAACTTAAATACCCATGGATACTTGAGTATTTCTTTCATACATGTATATTTACATATGTTGTATGAACGACAAAAATCAATTACTTCACTACACGATCGCGAAGCCTCAAACACGGATACACAGCGTGCGTACAGTGTAGTGGTTATTATGCAGGGTACTTCAAAACTATACTGGATGGAATTCAATTGCTCAGACTCATAATAGAAACCAGTTAGGCGTGGTACAAGTAGCTGAATGGAACAACGGGTGTATCTCATATGAGAGATGAAGGTATCTGGTATTGTATAGAGCTGATCGTGGCTGTTACCTAATAGTTGTCTCCACGATCTTGGCATTGATGGATCTTGGTAAACAAACGGTCGACTATGACTTCCTCCCGGCGGAGTTATACGGTGGTCCTCAAACCTACAGGCCTATTTACGTAGAGTTTATAACGAAAGTATAGTGTTATATATAATCGAATTATTACGAGTGAATTGAATTTGTTGTCCCCTCCTACAAAATAAACGAAATTATTTTATTTTATTTTATTTTATTATTATGTTATTTATATTTATATAAAAAAAAAATCAATCTGGTAGCCGGCCCGTCGTGTTCCCCTGTCCGCCGTGCCCAAGCTTAAATTATGCCGGAATCAAACTCAGTCCAATCCAGTTACGCCTGCCGTACATATCAACGCTAATGGTTCCAATTCAAAACAAATCAGCAATCAATTTTATATATAATATATATGATTTCTTAGATTTTGTTGGTTGCAAAATGTAAAGTAAGAAAACATTTTTCGGTTAAACGTTGACTTATTATTTAAAATAAAATTTTGGATTGGTTTAACCGAAAAATGTTTTCTTACTTTATATATATATATACTATATTATTTATTATTATTATAAAATATAACTTTCGACACACTTTCACGTGTCGAGGAGTACCTCACAGTATAAAACCACGCAAATTAAACGATACAAACACGCTTCAAGATTTTGAAAAAGTGATATCTATCTATACGCGCGGAATTTTGTTTTATATCAGCTAAACAAAGCTTAAAACTTTCAAATATTGTCGTTGTTACGAGATATTAATTTCTGTGATTATTCAATAATTTTACAATTCATTAATTTTTGCAATGACAATCGTAACAATTACTACATATTTTGACTGTTTTAAATTCAATGTTTAGCTGATACCAAACCAAAATCCGCATAGGAAGTTACCACTTCTTCAATATCTTAAAGCGTCGATAGCGACGATAAACGTACCGTGAACTTAACGAGGTAGGCCCCCTTTACCCTTAAACTTTCAAACTCAATATGAAATGTGTTGTCGTAGGAAGGTGCTCTACGCAAAACAATGTAGAGTATAGCATTCATATGAGCCGTTGCTCACACTGAGTTGTTCTGCATTGTAATGACTCTAGCTAGAGTAGAGAACAGTTCATCCCGAAGCTTGTTTGATTGGGTCCTCGGTATATTACGAACGTCTCTTAGTCTTACTTGTGTGAGTTAACATAAAACAGACGCTCACTCGTACAATAGCGCGGGTTGTGTACGCAAAGCTGTAGAACACTGTTTCACGATGATTAAATTTGTTCCCTTATATTACAGTGTAACAGTGTAACGGCAGCTGTTTGACGATTTATATAGGCTGAGAATCTGTAATTAGGTTCTAAAGTTAGTGAAGTGACGGTCCCTAAACAAAAGTTGTCTAATGACATAGGGGCCATGTGACACACAGAGGCCGACATGTCACGTCAGGGGGGGGAGGAGGGGAAGTTGAGCTGTCAGCGGTCTGGCACACACAGAGTGATTAGCCGCCCATAAGATGTACGTGGTTTACATACATCTCGGAGGAAACGGGTTGACCAATGGGTTGAGAGAACGTGCGGCGCGGAGAGGTGTGCAGTACAACAATACACCAACAGATGGCAATCAGAAGTACATGTTGTTCAGAGCATTGTTTTGACTGGAATCTGTTTGGCAAATTGATGATATAGAGCAACGCTGGCCACTAGGGCCCTATTCTGTAACGTGTTATTGAATATCCCGAAATGAATTCTCACCGCATTCGGGAAGTCGTTTCGTGATGCAAAACAAAAAGTTACAGAATAGCGCCCCTGGGCAGGCCTTAATATTGAAATTAGCTTATTTTATTAGTTATCGGGTTGTTGAAAAACATGTTTTGAACTCAATGGCTTGGTAATTGTCAGTGTATGAGCAACATTGTTGCAAAGACCTCCATGAAGTTGGCCCCTCACATTTGCCCCATACATTTTTTTTTTATTTCAATCGTTAGAACTTCGTTTGATCCCGTTTGATCCGCTATTGTTTTCGTTTGAACCCTTTCGATCACGACGCTATGGCGTCGTGTTTATGTGAGGGGCCAACTTCACGCTGGCCCCTCACATGTGCGGAAACACGAATTTCTCAACGCCAATCGTTAGAACTTCGTTTGATCCCGTTTGATCCGTATAATAATTCGTTTGAACTCGTCAACCAACGGCGTCGCGACGCTTTCAATATTTTAGTCTAGCCCCTCACATTTGTCCTATTCAACATTTTTCGACGCCAATCGTTAGATCTTCGTTAGATCCCGTTTGATCCGTTAAAAGTTCCGTTTCAACTCGTCAACCTACGGCGTCGCGACGCTTTCAATATTTTTGTCTGGCCCCTCACATTTGTCCTATCCAACATTTTTCGACGCCAATCGTTAGATCTTCGTTAGATCCCGTTTGATCCGTTTAGAGTTCCGTTTCAACTCGTCAACCTACGGCGTCGCGACGCTTTCCATATTTTAGTCTGGCCCCTCACATTTGTCCTATCCAACATTTTTCGACGCCAATCGTTAGATCTTCGTTAGATCCCGTTTTATCCGTTTAGAGTTTCGTTTCAACTCGTCAACCTACGGCGTCACGACGCTTACAATATTTTTGTCTGGCCCCTCACATTTGTCCTATCCAACATTTTTCGACGCCAATCGTTGGATCTTCGTTAGATCCCGTTTGATCCGTTTAGAGTTCCGTTTCAATTCGTCAACCGACGGCGTCGCGACGCTTTCAATATTTTTGTCTGGCCCCTCGCATTTGTCCTATCCAACATTTTTCGACGCCAATCGTTAGATCTTCGTTAGATCCCGTTTGATCCGTTTAGAGTTTCGTTTCAGTTCGTCAACCTACGGCGTCGCGACGCTTTCAATATTTTAGTCTGGCCCCTCACATTTGTCCTATCCAACATTTTTCGACGCCAATCGTTAGATCTTCGTTAGATCCCGTTTTATCCGTTTAGAGTTTCGTTTCAACTCGTCAACCTACGGCGTCGCGACGCTTTCAATATTTTAGTCTGGCCCCTCACATTTGTCCTATCCAACATTTTTCGACGCCAATCGTTAGATCTTCGTTAGATCCCGTTTGATCCGTTTAGAGTTCCTTTTCAACTCTTCAACATACGGCGTCGCGACGCTTTGAATATTTTAGTCTGGCCCCTCACATTTGTCCTATTCAACATTTTCTGACGCCAATCGTTAGATCTTAGTTTGATCCCGTCTTATCCGTGTAGAGTTTTGTTTCAACTCGTCAACCTACGGCGTCGCGACGCTTTCAATATTTTAGTCCGGCCGCACACATTTGTACTATTTAACTTTTTTTGACGCCAATCGTTAGATCATCCTTTGATCCCGTTTGGACTTCTGTTATTATTATTTTATTTATTTATTTAACATTTTATTTATGAATTCATTTATTTATTTATTACGTGTTTTTCTTGCTTTAGTTATGAGTGCCGAATCGTTCCTACACAGTATTTGTAATAGGTATGTTTTTGTTTCGTATTATTATTACTTTTAAAGTTAATAATAAATTAATATGACCGTTATTCATTTGTTTCTTCATAAGAAACATTTTATTTTATTATAGACAAACACGATGCTTATGTTAGTGGATTAAGGATTGGTATAATCATGACTTTGATTCCTTTACTTCTATTTTCAGCGTCTATTTTGTTTTTAGATACAAAATTCACGTTGTTTATAGACCTAAGTGATATGTTTCAGAATTTAATTAATTCTACACAAAATGCTAACAAGTAAAAGACAAATTAGCTGAGCTGAGCAATTCACTTGTAACCTTCTTAGAGTAATAGTTGCAAATTGGATTGATTTTGCGAATCCAAATTAATAGTAAGAGACAAATGTGGGTAAATTTGTTGTGAAATACAGAAATAAAAACCCAACCCTGACTAGGAATTGAACTCAGGCCTATCCCGCTGGTGGTCCGGGGGTCGAGGCGCCCACCTGGCAAGTGGGTGACTTGAGTTTGATTCCCAGCCGAGGCTGGTTTATAATTTCTGTATTTCACAATAAATATACATATGTATATGTTGGCTGGTTCTTCAACCTTTTTGTCCGTAGTAATCCTGACCAAGGTCAGTTCATGTTCATTTAGTTATTGTGGTATAGCGAATAGTTAGGAAAGGTCCGCTGACCGAATGATTCAATCCAATAATTCGGCTTGTGAAGCTGAGACTGAGAGAAAGAAACATCGGAAAAAACTTCTGTGTTGATCGCTTGTAGCAGGTTCTTGATGTGGTAGTCTTCTGAATTAGAGTTTTCTATGCTGCCACTGAGGCAATTTCGTCGGTGTTGGCAAACCTTACACGGAGCGATGGGTAATGGGTAAAGAGGATTTTATCACTTATGAAATTAAACGAAATAATAAAGCCTAAACACGTGTTAAACACGTGTAAGTGTCAGTTGATCAACAATCTTTTATATTCACTTTAGTAACTACATTCCATGTGTGGGTTCACAAGCTTAAACGCCAGCGTAAGACGTAAGACGTAGAGCCAAATGAACATATTCGAAAACGGAGGATTTGCGTTTTACGTATCCTGATTGGCCAACGACTTGACGCCATACGTCGGCGTTAGGACTTGTGAAACCAACCTATAAAGCAATGTTTCATGCCTAGTTTGTTATAGTTAAATACACTTGTCATTTTGATTTAACAAAGTCGAGATAGTTGCTTGAGGGTTGCTTCGAGTGAAAGATTGATACGTGAACTTCGATATATGGGTACTGTACGTTGGATTTTGGTAATATAATTGTTGTATTGGAGAAATCGAGTTATTTTAATTGTCATGACAGAACAAAATAAATGGGACAGTTTTTACGCAGTGCAATTGTTAAATCAAACTACACAAAAACAACACAAAATTAAAGGCGTATCTCAAATCTCAATTTTGGCGCTAGTCGACTAGATGGCAGACTATAATAACATGTTGTTAATTGGTGCTAGTCGTTTAGCGCGAAAATAGAGATTTGAGATACACCTTAAAGATACAGAACAGATTTAAAATAACCTACTTACACTTTTTAAACTAATGAATTATATGGTCATACATTATATCAAATACATATCTCACTCAGCTTCTATCACTCACGTTTAGTGAATTGAGCTAAATATAAGAGATGACAATAGAGATGATATGATTATATTTATTTATTTATAATTGTGTATTAAATCGGTGTGACAAAATAATGAGCGATTGCACTTAATACCATCTAAAGCTAGTTGTCGGTTGTGTCTATGTAAAACTAAAATATTCAAAGCGTCACGACGCCGTATGTTGACGAGTTGAAACGGAACTTTCACGGAATCAAACGGAGTCTAACGAAGATCTAACGATTGGCGTCGAAAAATGTTAAATAGGACAAATGTGAGGGGCCAGACAAAAATATTGAAAGCGTCGCGACGCCGTATGTTGACGAGTTGAAACGGAACTCTAAACGGATCAAACGGGATCTAACAAAGATCTAACGATTGGCGTCGAAAAATGTTAAATAGGACAAATGTGAGGGGCCAGACAAAAATATTGAAAGCGTCGCGACGCCGTATGTTGACGAGTTGAAACGGAACTCTAAACGGATCAAACGGGATCTAACAAAGATCTAACGATTGGCGTCGAAAAATGTTAAATAGGACAAATGTGAGGGGCCAGACTAAAATATTGAAAGCGTCGCGACGCCGTAGGTTGACGAGTTGAAACGGAACTCTTAACGGATCAAACGGGATCCAACGAAGACCTAACGATTGGCGCAGAAAAATGTTGAATAGGACAAATGTGAGGGGTCAGACTAAAATATTGAAAGCGTCGCGACGCCGTAGGTTGACGATTGAAACGGAACTCTAAACGGATCAAACGGGATCCAACGAAACTCTAACGATTGGGGTCGAAAAATGTGGAATAGAACAAATGTGAGGGGCCAGACTAAAATATTGAAAGCGTCGCGACGCCATAGGTTGACGAGTTGAAACAAAACTCTAAACGGATCAAACGGGATCTAACGAAGATCTAACGATTGGCGTCGAAAAACGTTGGATAGGACAAATGTGAGGGGCCAGACAAAAATATTGAAAGCGTCGCGACGCCGTAGGTTGACGATTTGAAACGATACTCTTAACGGATCAAACGGGATCTAACGAAGATCTAACGATTGGCGTCGAAAAACGTTGGATAGGACAAATGTGAGGGGCCGGACAAAAATATTGAAAGCGTCGCGACGCCGTAGGTTGACGAGTTGAAACGATACTCTTAACGGATCAAACGGGATCTAATGAAGATCTAACGATTGGCGTCGAAAAATGTTGGATAGGACAAATGTGAGGGGCCAGACAAAAATATTGAAAGCGTCGCGACGCCGTAGGTTGACGAGTTGAAACGGAACTCTAAACGGATCAAACGGGATCTAACGAAGATCTAACGATTGGCGTCGAAAAATGTTGGATAGGACAAATGTGAGGGGCCAGACTAAAATATTGAAAGCGTCGCGACGCCATAGGTTGACGAGTTGAAACAAAACTCTAAACGGATCAAACGGGATCTAACGAAGATCTAACGATTGGCGTCGAAAAATGTTGGATAGGACAAATGTGAGGGGCCAGACAAAAATATTGAAAGCGTCGCGACGCCGTAGGTTGACGATTTGAAACGATACTCTTAACGGATCAAACGGGATCTAACGAAGATCTAACGATTGGCGTCGAAAAATGTTGGATAGGACAAATGTGAGGGGCCAGACAAAAATATTGAAAGCGTCGCGACGCCGTAGGTTGACGAGTTGAAACGGAACTCTAAACGGATCAAACGGGATCTAACGAAGATCTTACGATTGGCGTCGAAAAATGTTGGATAGGACAAATGTGAGGGGCCAGACTAAAATATTGAAAGCGTCGCGACGCCATAGGTTGACGAGTTGAAACAAAACTCTAAACGGATCAAACGGAATCTAACGAAGATCTAACGATTGGCGTCGAAAAATGTTGGATAGGACAAATGTGAGGGGCCAGACAAAAATATTGAAAGCGTCGCGACGCCGTAGGTTGACGAGTTGAAACGGAACTCTAAACGGATCAAACGGGATCTAACGAAGATCTAACGATTGGCGTTGAAAAATGTTGGATAGGACAAATGTGAGGGGCTAGACAAAAATATTGAAAGCGTCGCGACGCCGTAGGTTGACGAGTTGAAACGATACTCTTAACGGATCAAACGGGATCTAACGAAGATCTAACGATTGGCGTCGAAAAATGTTGAATAGGACAAATGTGAGGGGCTAGACTAAAATATTGAAAGCGTCGCGACGCCGTTGGTTGACGAGTTCAAACGAATTATTATACGGATCAAACGGGATCAAACGAAGTTCTAACGATTGGCGTTGAGAAATTCGTGTTTCCGCACATGTGAGGGGCCAGCGTGAAGTTGGCCTCTCACATAAACACGACGCCATAGCGTCGTGATCGAAAGGGTTCAAACGAAAACAATAACGGATCAAACGGGATCAAACGAAGTTCTAACGATTGAAATAAAAAAAAAATGTATGGGGCAAATGTGAGGGGCCAACTTCATGGAGGTGTTGCAAAGAGCAGTATATCCTTATTTGTAGATCTAATTAACACAAAACAATCACTCCACCAATATAATATACTGTAACACATCACTGAATTATAATTAATACATAATTAATTGTACAACATATTCATGACTTACTCTCATTCGGGGTAGTCGGCTCAGAAACGAATAACCTTGATTCTCCAGGGCCCAGATTCAGAAAGGTGCCTAATTGCTAAGACATCCTAGTTTAGGCAATTCTCAATGATATAAATCACGCATATGACGTTCTTCAATGTCATAAAGCTAAAATATAGTATAATATCAACAATTTATCTAATAATATATTATTTATGAATGTGAAGTAATAAACAGAGATGATGTATCTTGATTTACCTAGCTATTTGCCTAACTTAGGACATCTTAGAGTTGGGCATCTTTGTGAATCCAGGCCCAGTACTTTTGCTGACCCTCTCATACTCAACATTCACACGTAAAACAATAACATACATCGGTTTTATTGCGTTGGGTTGGGTCGGAAGATAATTCATAAAAAACCTTACCAGAGAATAACATAAAATACAACGCAGTTGAAGACTTTTAGGGCGATTACAACTTAAAAAGCCTAAAATAGATATATAGATGCAAATTGAGTTTAAACTCTGGAGCTGTCATCGCAACGAGGCACTCAATAAATTCAAAGTTGTTCTGAATCGGTCTTGTTGATTCTGACATTTTTTCGCAGGTGTTCGCACTGTCCAATCACTGATTCATATGTTTCGTATTTGAAATATAGATCTTTGATTGGTAATTGCTCACTCGTCGATGGTGTTCGGACCCTACAGGGTTGGTTTAGTTGCTTTTAATTAAAGTCCCCCACTGAAAATCAGTTTCGTTACTGAGTGGGTAGACTCTAAATGTGGATTTATTTATTTATTTAAATGGGAAATTGTCCCAAAATCAACTTTGCGTGGGAAGTAGAGCCCAGAGACAATAAATACTGTTTCATTTAATTGAAGTAAAATTCGAGCACATAAATACACCACGGAATCTCGTTCTGTTTATTTTTAATTTTGTGCGGTTTGAGGAAGATTTGCAATAAGTAAAGAAATAACAACGTTCAGTGGAACCGCGAACCGCAACATTCGTTGTCTCCACAGACACTCAAGTGCGACCGATGGTGAAACCGCAGCAAATGCGGCAACCAGGACAAACTACTGCGCATACACGACCGTTTGCCATTGGTTTTACAATATTTCTTCACTCTTCATATCTCTTCAGCTCCATAATAGGGACCATTTCAGGCATTGCCAAATTTCACATGCATTGCTTCAGTACACGTAATTACATGGCCACCCCCATAAGAAACAACTTCCACACGGGATAACTCCCACACGGAATCACTCACACACGGAATCACTCACACAAGGAATAACTCCCACCCAGAACAACTACCCCATGGAATAACTTGTACGTGGAACAACCCCCATACGGAAACCCACATTTGACAATGCAGCACTGCTCGACTACCTTCGCGACTGCATGTGGGAGTGAGAGTTATTCCGTGTGAACATTGTTCCATGTGGGAGCAGTTCCGCGTACCCCCCCAATCCCATTCATTTTAGCGTGTTGTTGAATTTACACTTCCATACAGTAAACGATGATCAATGAGGATTTCATTGTGGCAATAAATCTCGTAAAACGTTAGATATTTTGTTGAATCATTTGTGGCACAGACTGTAGCGCTATTCATTCGCCCCCCTCAATGTGGTGAGACTAATTGACACATTCTCCGCTCTGACACGGCGATCTGAAAGGGCCGTGCGTCGTGTATGGCGGATTGCGTTCCGGGCAACCTCGTGCGTGAGGGCGGGAACCCCCCCTGCCAGTCTTCATTACGTCTGGTCAGGGTCAACTCTGCGTCTCGGCCATGGGGGTTGATACCGTCACTGTGTATGGCGGGTGGCGCACCGGGCAACCTCGTGCGGGCGGGCGGGAACCCCCTTGCCAGTCTTCATTACGTCTGGTCAAGGTCAACGCTGCGTCTCGGCCATGGGGGTTGATACCGTCACTGTGTATGGCGGGTTGCGCACCGGGCAACCTCGTGCGTGAGGGCGGGAACCCCCTTGCCAGTCTTCATTACGTCTGGTCAAGGTCAACGCTGCGTCTCGGCCATGGGGGTTGATACCGTCACTGTGTATGGCGGGTTGCGCACCGGGCAACCTCGTGCGTGAGGGCGGGAACCCCCCCTGCCAGTCTTCATTACGTCTGGTCAGGGTCAACTCTGCGTCTCGGCCATGGGGGTTGATACCGTCACTGTGTATGGCGGGTGGCGCACCGGGCAACCTCGTGCGGGCGGGCGGGAACCCCCTTGCCAGTCTTCATTACGTCTGGTCAGGGTCAACGCTGCGTCTCGGCCATGGGGGTTGATACCGTCACTGTGTATGGCGGGTTGCGCACCGGGCAACCTCGTGCGTGAGGGCGGGAACCCCCCCTGCCAGTCTTCATTACGTCTGGTCAGGGTCAACGCTGCGTCTCGGCCATGGGGGTTGATACCGTCACTGTGTATGGCGGGTTGCGCACCGGGCAACCTCGTGCGTGAGGGCGGGAACCCCTTTGCCAGTCTTCATTACGTCCATGGTCAGGGTCAACGCTGCGTCTCGGCCGTGGGGGTTGATTCCGTCACTGTGTACGGCGGGTTGCGCACCGGGCAACCTCGTGCGTGAGGGCGGGAACCCCCTTGCCAGTCTTCATTACGTCCATGGTCAGGGTCAACGCTGCGTCTCGGCCGTGGGGGTTGATTCCCTCACTGTGTATGGCGGGTTGCGCACCGGGCAACCTCGTGCGTGAGGGCGGGAACCCCCTTGCCAGTCTTCATTACGTCCATGGTCAGGGTCAACGCTGCGTCTCGGCCATGGGGGTTGATTCCCTCACTGTGTATGGCGGGTTGCGCACCGGGCAACCTCGTGCGTGAGGGCGGGAACCCCCTTGCCAGTCTTCATTACGTCTGGTCAAGGTCAACGCTGCGTCTCGGCCATGGGGGTTGATTCCCTCACTGTGTATGGCGGGTTGCGCACCGGGCAACCTCGTGCGTGAGGGCGGGAACCCCCTTGCCAGTCTTCATTACGTCTGGTCAGGGTCAACGCTGCGTCTCGGCCATGGGGGTTGATTCCCTCACTGTGTATGGCGGGTTGCGCACCGGGCAACCTCGTGCGTGAGGGCGGGAACCCCCTTGCCAGTCTTCATTACGTCTGGTCAAGGTCAACGCTGCGTCTCGGCCATGGGGGTTGATTCCCTCACTGTGTATGGCGGGTTGCGCACCGGGCAACCTCGTGCGTGAGGGCGGGAACCCCCTTGCCAGTCTTCATTACGTCTGGTCAGGGTCAACGCTGCGTCTCGGCCATGGGGATTGATACCGTCACTGTGTATGGCGGGTTGCGCACCGGGCAACCTCGTGCGTGAGGGCGGGAACCCCCTTGCCAGTCTTCATTACGTCTGGTCAGGGTCAACGCTGCGTCTCGGCCATGGGGATTGATACCGTCACTGTGTATGGCGGGTTGCGCACCGGGCAACCTCGTGCGTGAGGGCGGGAACCCCCTTGCCAGTCTTCATTACGTCTGGTCAAGGTCAACGCTGCGTCTCGGCCATGGGGGTTGATACCGTCACTGTGTATGGCGGGTTGCGCACCGGGCAACCTCGTGCGTGAGGGCGGGAACCCCCTTGCCAGTCTTCATTACGTCTGGTCAGGGTCAACGCTGCGTCTCGGCCATGGGGGTTGATACCGTCACTGTGTATGGCGGGTTGCGCACCGGGCAACCTCGTGCGGGCGGGCGGGAACCCCCTTGCCAGTCTTCATTACGTCTGGTCAGGGTCAGCGCTGCGTCTCGGCCATGGGGGTTGATACCGTCACTGTGTATGGCGGGTTGCGCACCGGGCAACCTCGTGCTTGAGGGCGGGAACCCCCTTGCCAGTCTTCATTACGTCTGGTCAGGGTCAACGCTGCGTCTCGGCCATGGGGGTTGACACCGTCACCGCGGGTGTTGCAGTGAAACTCATTTAACCCCTTTAACCCCCTCCAATGATCCGGGTGCTCGTATGAATGCGTATTTATCTGTCTAGCAGGCCAATAAGTGGGAATGGTGTAGTTCTATACTGCGCTTAGACTTGCGACGTAGATAACTGCACTGTCAACCCGACCCGTTTCATGCCAAGTGAGAATATAAAATATTTTCAGATGTTTCAAATGTAATGTATTGTGAAATATACTTCCACATTATGCGAAATATTACGAAGTATCGTTGGTCCGCAAGGACAGTTCAACGGTAGCAGTGTTAACTACCGGTCATATGAACACATCACGAGACAATTAATCAAGGGCATGAAGGCAGCCTTCCTTACTCTAACATCACTTCTGCACATATATTGTTATCCAATAGTGCTGATGATTGTTGGAACGAATATTAATATACGTACGAGACTGCATAGATTGGAATTGTATCGAGACTACAAAATAAGACGGCAAGTGAAACATTTCTGTTCTGTATGACCCTTGTTTTATGTACGCCTGCAGCAGTTGTACTAATTCATAAGTGTTGGAGATGAAGTGGTGTGAATAGCTATGCTCAGTACATATAAATGGTGTTCTAGTCTTAAGTCTAGAGTCTAGCTTGACACGCCAAGACCTATATTAATCTAGGTATATACTCATGCCTTATTGGTTATTAGCGATGAAAGAACAAGTATCGTACTTGTCAAGCTACAAATTTAATGAAGCAAATAACTGAACGGGAGGAGAAATGACAGTCAAGTATGGTGAAAGCATGAACAATCAATAGAGACAAGATACAGTAACGGGAGCCCTCCTTGCTGACCCCGGTCACCGCGCAAGTGCCCGTGTGAACGACACAAAACGACCCAACCAGGGCTCCCGTACGCCCGGCCCCTCTGGGACTAAAACGGGACGAAAACGCATCCGCTGTGAAGGCGAGACGACACGCCCCCATTCAGCGGCGATCAGCTGGTTATACTCAACGCATTCCCCTGAACACGCGTGTCACAGACACAACACAACACCCGATTGTTATCACTAAAAATAGGATAGTTACGCTCCATGAAACATTACAATGTAGACATCCCGCATACACTACGAAATGTCCACACAACACGACATGCACCGCAGTAGGGGTCGTGGTCTTTTGGGCGTTGCTCTACTAAACCATAGCATACTTGGAGCCGGTTTCACCAACTTTTTTAAACTCCGATTAAATGATTCTCGACGAACAAAGATGGCGACCGTCATACATTTTGAATGTAATGTTTGTTGAAACCATCGTTACCAAACCGAGACTAAATCGAAGTTAGGACGTACTCGTCAGCTAGATCATGTGACGTTGGCCGAGTCAGATCTATTGCATATTGCCGGGGTGGTCATATGGGAATTAAATTGAAGGGGGCTGGACAGATAAGGGGTTTTAGGGGGCGTGGCACGTTGGTAGACGTTTGGATTGCAAAGAGGGCCTGCAAGTATGGAAGACGTGAGAGAGTAGGGAAAGTGAAAATGATAAAGGCTCATTTGATTGGGATGAATACAGGAATGACAAAATATATGCATGAGAGACCGTTTTGTGGGCACCGGTCACCGCGAGGAGGGACCCACCTTGAACAGTAGTATAATAGTAAACCGGAGCTTGTGTGTTCAAATTCTGGCTTGAGGTTGGATGCCATCTCGTGTTGTCTTGATGTAGGGTAGGATATCAATCACCTAATCATTGTCTCAACAAGCAGAATTGCCAAACATGTTATTGGGAAAAGTGGGAGGTGTGGGGAGAAGGGAAGAGTTGGAAGGGGAAAATCAAAATCAACGGTTTTTTTTAGTAATATAGTTGTCATTTTGGAAACCAATCAATTATTAATTATTTAATTGGCTTCCACAATAACAACTGTGGTTTAAAACTTGTTTTAATCTGAATAAAATTCGCCCATTTTTCTTATCATATTTTTGTTGTATGTTTGAACTGTGTGTTTAAACTGATTGTACATGTAAAAGAAAAAAGGAAAAATAAAGACACTATTATTATTATTATTATTATTATTATTAATCCGTTGTCTAGTTAAAACTAAAGAAACTAAAATGTTCGTTATTAAATTTTTTTAAATATTACTAATGGCGTTCTCAAGGTATTACTAAAATTCTTTGTGCGGTTTTAATAGTGATACTATCCTTCCCGTTGGTCGTTTATACAGTATCTGGACGAGAACCCATATTCACGAGGCCATAGAACGTACGTATGCCTTATGGAATGACGTCAGAGCAATGCTGGGCTCGTTTAGTGGCTGTAAAGACGTGTCCGGATTACAGATTAAATAGCTGCGGGATGAGGGGAAGCCGAATCTATGTCTTTCATTAGACCCTAGGTAGGATAAAAAGAAGCCAGTGTTGTATGGCTGGCATTAGTTTGTCATTTACCACGTTTGTGTGGTCCTGTGTGGCTCACTATTTAGCCGTACATTGCCAGCGTCCAGATAAATGAACATTTGAAAACATCCTCAACAAAGTTTCAAGCGAATTTATTATCTGGTGGTTTTCTAAAAACATTGTGACATTTATCTATTGTTTACATTTTATAACAAGTAACAACAGTTGGACCCTTGTTAGATTAATCTTTTGTTTACATATTATAATGACGGTTGACCCCACCAAATAATTTATCATTTCTATGAGAAAGAGATCTTCTAACTTCAATAGAAGAAATTAAATAATGTTTCTTCCCATACGGGTCACTTTAGCTTTGTATGTATGTATGATAATTACACAGATTTAAAGGAACAATCAAATGACCAATATATTTCTAAAAACACTCATTTGGTGAAATTATACGAGTGGCAAATGCTGTGTTTGTAGGCCTAAATATCATTAACTCTAACCGGAAATTAGCTCACACTAACACGAAGTATAACTTACTAACCTACTAGATCGTACGAATTTATCATTTTGAGTATAAAGGTTGGAACCGTTTATTTAAAACTTGAAAAGTAAATACACAAAAAATTCAAAGAAAAGTAATAATTTGTAGAGGTTAGAACTAGATCTACAACTTTGAACTTTTAAATTAGTGATATATTTTTGTCAGTATTTTGATCATTTTTAGAACATAGTTTTAGTGATAATAACAAATGAATCAACAAGGCACGCCCACACATGGCAATGGCGTAACTTCTCGTTGTGTTCACTTCACTGGGCTAGTAATGTGATTACTTCGTGGTTAAATAACGTGGCCGAGATAGGGCGAACGTGCAGCGGCCAGAGAAAGAAAACAATCTACCATGGCTCGAACCGAAGCTTTATTTTCATTACCCCACAGGTCCACGCTGGGTCGAGCGGCTCTTAGTGCCGACGTAAGGCGGTAAAACAGGAAAAGACGAATTGGACGTAATTTAATTTATTCTTAATTCCATCTATATCGTTGAATGGGTTAATTTAGTGAGAGTTTTCGAGCGTTAACTTTTTACTGGTCCGAATTAGCTGAAGATTCATTGCGGACGAAGGAGGGCGGGGGTCAGGGGAAGGGGTCGAGATTAAATAATTATTATGCTAATTTATTCTTTTGAATACTAGAAACCTTAACGAGGGTGATAATGTTAATGAAGAGTTTACTATTATCTCGGCAGTATCGTGATTTACTACGGTGATCATTCATTAATGGAAAATTACTAAAACATACAAAATGAATCGGCCGGCATTCCATCTACTTGGCTGAGAAGTTGTAACTTTGGTTACGCTGTAGTGGCTCAATCTTTGTCCGAGTAGACGAATTTCCACACAATGGGCATATGTCCCGTGAATATAGGTGCGCACTCAGTTCAAGTTATTTTTTTTTTTTCCTTTAAATAAAGTTGTCTAGAAGAACGAAATTTCTTATTCTGTGAAATAATGTACATTATGTTTATAAGTTCAATAAATTAAATAATCCATATTGTGTATGATCAAATTTGCAGTCACAACAGTTTTAAAGCAAGGATAACATGAAATAGGTTGATTTTATATGCCAATATTGTACTAAATTAATTATATTCCGGTAATCGTTATACTGGGAAATTTCTAAGCATCTTATTTAGCACTACATAATAAACAATTAATTAAATAAGTCAACAAGAGACCGCGATTATAAGAGGGCCCGTTAGGAATATATAATAAGGAATAAAGTTAAGTGGGATGGATTATAGCAATTCTCGTGCCCATTTTCATTACGTGCATCAAACTTTCTCTAAGTTCATAAGCTGTGCTTGGAAAAAATAAGCTCATCGTATAACTTTTTGAGAGATTAAAGTCTGTAGCTAAAAGTTATAGCTGCGAAACTTGGGTGTTGTTGGTTAGTCTTCTTTGTGACGTAGTTTCACCTTCAGCTTTCCGCTTGCGCTTTGTTTACTGTTTCCACTGCAGACAGACGAGAGCAACTAAGCTCTACATTTTACTAAATGCCGCTACTTTACTTTAGGATGAAAATAAATGGAAGCAAATTTGAATAAAGTTACGACGAAGAGAACTTGTAGTTGTATCACTTGTTATCTTGGCACGTCTAAAAAACGAATGCAACTATTTTAACACACATGCGAACAATACACATTTGATAGGTTATACAATATTAATGTAGTTGGTTTTTTAGAGATTAGGAGTTCCAACTGAAAGAATCAAATTTGATGACAATTACCCAACTAAATGAATTCATAACATAAATAACCCTTCATTGTAATTATTATGTTTATTATTTTATTTATGGACATTTACTTTAGATTTTCAATCCAAAATTTCCAAAATGAAAATTCTAAACATAAACTAAACTGAAATTAAAATTGAATATAATTATCTCTGTGAAACTGATCGACTGAGCTACATCAGGATATCATTAGCATCTAAACCTTATCTCGGATTGCACACTTCGCTTTGAGTGTAGTGTCCATGGTCGATTCCTGGTGGACGTACCAACCCCGCCACGGATCACTGCCCGTTGTGGTTTAGCCCTGGCAGGGCGGGTGATGCTGCGGGTACGACCGACCCGCAGCATCGGTCAGACACATTCAGACAACAGAGACAGAGACAGATACCGATTATGTTTAATGTAATTACATATTGATGCCAGTTATCACCGAGTGTTAATTCAACTATCTACTGACGGTCTACCCAGGCGATTGCGAGTATATGAGGCAATGAAGTCACAGTGATATATTATTCTAAGTGTAGAGTTCAATGTTTACAGAGTGGGATTCAGAAACGTTTTAAAAGAATCCTGTAGCCGTGTCAGTATAGGCGATGAGTCTCCAAATGACAACATAAAAGAGTTTACCTAGGCCCGGTTTCACTAAACTTTTAATTCCGAGATTAGCCGTTAATCGGATGTTTGCTCCGAACAAACAAACAAACAAACAAACAAACAAACAAACAAACAAACAAACAAACAAACAAACAAACAAACAAGGCAGCTGGTAAAGACAACATGCATTTTTAATGTGATGTTTGTGAAACAATTGTTACCAATCCGAGGTTTATAAATCGGGGAAATCTGGTGAATTCGGACCCTAGCAACGTATAAGGTATGTGGTATGGTATTCTTTAATCATGTATCAAATATTCTTTATCCATGCACTTTGCATTCTAGCTCAGAACCAATAAGTGGATATACACCGAAAAAAAAAGCTTTTTAATTGTACGCATTAATAACCAAGTAATATTATTATATAAGTATGCATTAAGGTGCATTCACAATCTTTACTAGTACTATGGTTCAATGATTAAGACTAAGCCACAGGCTTTTTTCATTGGCTGGGAGGGAAAATACTGTGCTCTGATTGGCTGTAACTTAGGTTTGTCTTAGTCTTAATCATTAAACCATAGTATAAGTAAAGATTGTGAATGCACCTTTATGTAAATGAAACGCGCGTGTTCTTTGGAACACGTGATCATATTTCTGTTCGTAGGAAATGTAGTTTATTTGTAGCGAACAGTAAAACAAAACATGTTCAAGTCTTCGAGAAAGTCGTCGGTGGTTTTCGATTCTCAAGAAACCCAAGTTGCGTCGAGTCGAGACAATAGCGCGCACGACACACTCGACTCCACAAAGCTCTCAGCTGTTTCTGACAGACTAATTGCAACACTGCTGGGGCAAAATGTTCATTTATGCTCTTGAATGAACCACCGAAGAGTACACAATTTGGTGTAAAGCGATGTTACATCACAAAGGAGTAAAGTATGAGAAACACACAATTCCTGCATTTGACAGTGAACTTCATCCATTCCATGTTTGAGCGTTTCATTCCGTTGTTCTCTGGTTGCATACGCCACTGCGCACGCCACTGTTATCCCCCCTGATAAGTAAGCATAAGACAGCATCTGGAATATACGACGGACTAAGCCTACTTGTGGAAAGGCATGATGAAAAACCACTCCGGCATAAATGGAGCTTGAAATTCAACTTTCCCGCCTGTCAGTCACTGCTGCTGCTTCCTGCCAGCCAACCCGACAACACACAATGACCCACCCCACCACCCGCTACTTTATTATTACATTAACTTCCAATCTGATGCAAAGAATATAGATGCATGTTTACGCATTTGCCATTAATTAATATTTAATAACGACGCAGGCAGAAAGAAAACCTCATACAATTTCATATTGTGAGTTGATAAAATATAAAGTTATTGTTGGAGTAAATATAATTAAATTTGAATATTGATTTTGATCATTTTTGATAGTCGTTATAAAAATTGCATGTAAATGTAAAGTATTCAGTGCAAGTCAACAAACGGATTTTTTAAAAACGTATAGGCATATAATTTATTCTTATAGTATGTTTTTTGCTGTAAGAATCAATAATCAACATAAAACTAAGAACACTAAAAGAAGGTATAATGCACAAAGTACCAATTATAATTAATCGTTAATATGGTGGCTCCAAAGTCGCCGTTTAGATTCATGCGAATTAAGTATCGTAGCGACATTTCACAGTCAATGAATCCAATCGCAAATCTGAAAGTGAACCTTGAACTATTAACTATGATAGTAAGAATAAACGCACATGGTACTGAGAAAACGCACCCGGTAGCAGCTATATATAAACATATATATATATATATATATATATATATATATATATATATATATATATATACATATATATCCGTTCAATACGCCACATTCTCACGTCCATCTCTACTGACGACTCGGCTTTTACTCGGCAGCACGTTCAGCTTTATTCGGCGTCACCCATAAACTTTGTCGTAATAACCGATAGTAAAGTTCATAAAATTCATAACTTGATTGCGACGTGATCAAGTTTATAGGCAAGCCAAAGTTAAAAGAGACGGCGCAGTATCGCTTACATTACATAAAACCCAAACTAATGAAAAGATGCCGAAATGATTGAATACCCCGACAAGTTTCGTCAAGTAAACTAATTTCAACTTTTTAAATTGACTCGGCAAATTTGAAACAACAGAGCAATTACATAAAAGAAAGTTAGGGTAAAGCTGAAGAAATGTAATCAGAAAAGTTACGTTTTTATTGCTGGAATATAATAACTTTGTCTGCACTAAGGGCTCAGGTTGCATAGAATTTGTAACTACACGCCCCATTTTTGTTTCGCGTTTTGTTGCGTCACACGCATCAATGCGCCAAACTGACATATGAAATGCGCCCAAGATTTACCAATGTTCATACTGCAATCACCCTCTCCATCTATAACATTAACATAATAAACATTATGCCCCACTGGGTCAAGACAGTTTTCATAATGGCTAATTTACATAGTCTTCCACACGACAAGTCTCCAACCAGCTATAGCCTGAATAGCTGCTGCAAAGCTGAATAGCAGAGTCACCAGTCTCGCTGGCTCGTGAATTAATGGAGTCACACCCGCAATGGAATGATTGTTGTCGAAACTGTAACAAACACTTGCTGCCCACGTATTTATAAGTAAACCATTTGTCGACAAGAACAATGATGTATGCCCGCCAATACAGATCTAACGGCTACTTACGCGTTAGTGTCAGTGTATACAAATTGCAAAATAATTTATAAAAGATATATACTATTTTGTTGTGTATATTGTTTTCGTTAAATCAGAAAAGTGGTTTTGCGCGGTTCGGAGTAGGCCTACGCCAGTGCGGGGCGGCGAGGTCATTTCCATATTGTGTATTATGTTTGCATCTAACACACCCAGCGTGCAAGTCGACTAGTGGGGTCATTTCCAAAGAATCTAAAAACAGTTATATTTCCAGTGCAAGTGACGCTTTTCAGACTGCTCGCAGGTAAATGTGTGTGTGGGGGGGGGGGGGGGGTGAATGATGCACACTGCTTATTTGTGACGCGCGTAAAGCTCAGCGGTGGCGTTCAGATGGAACCTGGGACCTGGCCGCCTATACAGAATAGTGGAAGCTACTTCATATAGAAACGAGATTGGAAGAAGAGAAGCGAGGGATGAGGTAATCTGAATCCGAATTCAACAAGTTGATTGAAAAGTTTACAATACTCAACCAATTCGCTTTTGTCGGGGGTATAGCTTAAAGGAAAACAAATTCAGAACATTTTAAAGGCAAATACATGACTGATAAACCTTGAGACGCGACTTGGAACAGGAAATGTAAATAGAAACGACAAACATTAAAGTTTGCGTTTGTCAATAAAGGCGTGTTCGATTCAATTTAACGCCTTCATCATCAAATGGACTTTCGTAATCGTACTAAATTGTGTTTATTTGCATAAGCGAGCGTTGTCGAAGTATTCATACCACAACGACGGAAATATATTTACGACAACCTATCAGCACCAATCTAACAAAACAAGGTATCGTAAAAACAATAGGACCATGATTGATGGCAAAATACTTGCAAATCAAGTCTCAAGAAACTATAAACCGATAATAAAACCATAAAGCTCGTATTTCATCCAATGAAAACTCCAATCAAGGTTATGCAGCCAAACGTATCCTGTAATAATGAGCGAGCCATTCAAGGTCAAAACAACGCTTAATTTTAATTAGAGTCCGACCATCCTCGTATACTTAGTCCCGAGCCGATCAAGTGTGGACGAGTGCATAGTCAGCCCCAGGGGTGTAGAAGGACGTCAATAGGCTGTCAGAGTTGAGAGATCATACGCCGTCTAATTACATCCATCAATTGCTTCGGAGCCAGCGGCGCCGGCGCACCAGAGCAAACAACGCAATTAACCCCGATGATAATTATTATTCTGAGATTGGGACCGAGCGGTGGTGATGCGATTTTGATCACGAGGTTGGTTCCGAGCTGGCCGGTCATACATTCCAGTGAGGAGGTCTGGTGCCCAGCAACGTACAGTGTGGAATCAGGGCCGCAGGGGAAGTGATAGCTTGCCCCCTTGCGGTGTTGGGGGGATAATCATCCCTTTCCCCGGGAAAACATTCTTCCAGAGGTCTTGCAGTCCTCCTCGATGTATATCAACACATTTCCTATATGTTTTGTGAAAGAAATACCCCAGTGAAGCCTCTTGCACGGCTCTATGGCAGTGGTTCAAGAAGTGAGGTGTGGGGGGGGGGGGAGACTGACTCCTCCAAGCGCGTTTTTAGTAAAAGCCCTGACCTGACACTAAACAGTGTACATATATCTAAGATCAGAAAGCTAATGGCACTGTATTCAGTATTTGGTATGCATTTTTGAGCTGTTGTTTCAAGAAACCCGTAACTTCTGAAAAGCTCACCAGGTTGTTCATGTTACAACAATAATTGACAGTTTGCATAATAACATGTAGGTTTATTCGACAGTTTCTTACAATATTGAGGTACCTTAGAAAGCGTAATAAAACGGGTGTCTCATCATGAAAACACAGCAATATGTCAATTAGTCAATTCCATTAAATTAAATAAAAAAATAAATTCACATTTAGAGACTACCTACCCACTCAGTAATGAAACTGATTTTCAGTGGGGGACTTTAATTTAAAGCAAGTAAACCAACCATGTAGGATCTGAACACCATCGACGAGTGAGCGATCAAAGCTTTAAATAAAGCTTTTCAAAGCTTTTAATAGCTGTTGGCGAAGAAACTCAATGAGTGTTTTCTTCCCGCTATTGTTTCCTCGGAAGTTCAAACGTGAATTGTGTTAATGGTTTACTTTGCGTCTACCTGTCGGCCACGGATAACGGGGATAATAAATCCACTGCAATGACATGTTGATGTAATTCGAGAGAGGACTCCGCCCCTACATTGAGAGCACAATGGAACCACTGCTGTTTACATGGGTGGGTCGTGGTTACGACACGTTCTAAACTGGAGCAATAGTATTACAAATAATAACACACTGACACTGCATAAGCATCTTGATCCGACACATCCAGGTAGTTCTAATAACTTGGCTTAGGAATAAGTAAACGGTGACTTTGGAGCAGTCCTAGCAACGAAGCACTCAATAAATTCAAAGTTGTTCTGAATGGGCCTTGTTAATTCTGGCATTTGTCCGCAGGTGTTCGCACTGTCCAATCACTGATTCATATGTTTCGTATTTGAAATATCGATCTTTGATTGGTTATCGCTCACTCGTCGATGGTGTTCGAAGCCTACAGGGTTGGTTTAGTCACTTTAAATTAAAGTCCCCCACTGCAAATCAGTTTAATTACTGAGTGGGTAGACTCTAAATGTGAATTTATTTATTTATTTTATTTATTTTAATAACCCATGATCCTCTCTCTGGTGAACAAATGTTTCACTTCAGTGATATTTCATCTTGAGACATGCGACCTGTGAGATTTCGCAAAACAAAACGTGGAAGTAGTAAATATGAATTTATTTCCTGAAGTAGATTGGATTGAATCAATTCCAATTTGTTTACTTCTAAATCAGCTAAACTGGCACAAATTTGGGAACGACGGTCCATTTATACAAACAAGTAGTTAGAAATCTAAACCATTCCAAACCCAGATCGAACAAATAATGAAACCTTCGCATTTGAGGTCAGTTCGGTAATCATTTTTGGAATCGGGTCCCTGTTTTATTACCCGGGTATACCAACAATCAAAAAAAAGGTTCGGCTATTTTTTTTTATCTGTGGATAGATATTCGAAGTGACATGTAGGTAGAAAAATATACTGAAATATACGAAAATGGGATTTTTACAAGTTTCTCAATCTCGACCTGTAGTTTGAAATTACATTTAAAAAAATCGGTAAATAGGATATCCGGGTTTTCTAAAAAAAAAAAAAAAAAGGACCTGGGTAGATATCTACCCGGGTACCCGAACCGACCTCTACTTAGCATTATTCATTCCCCATGCCGATTAACTCATTGTCGTGTTCAGAGGAAATTCTCTCTCCCAACATCTCGTACTTACAAGAAGGGTGTTCGAGTCTTACGTTTTAATTGAATAATCAATCCTCTAAGTCTAATGTATTCCGTAAAACGCATATCGCCTTCACAAAGACATTTAATGGGACAATAAATGGAAGACATATAAATGCTTATTTATAGAACATAAATCATCAAGTGTCTTCACATAGTGACAATGAAGTATTTCCACGCCACGAGTAACAATATCCTCTCTGAGAGTGAATTCCGCGTTTTAGAGATGAGATGAGAAAGTTCTACTTGAAGGTTCTTCGTAGATCAGTGAAGGGGTGACGAAGATAAATGCGGCTGTTAGTTCTAATAACTATGGATTTCCTCATAACCCTCGTTCCAACACCCCTGATGACTGGTCCCGCTAATTGAGTTTAAGGGCTTCAAGTGGCTTGTTTTAGGGGATGAATAGAAGGTTATGTAACTACTCAAGTCAGGCGTCGATGTTCTCTTCAAACGAAGAATATACGCTTGGTTTTAACAATGCTGCAAGTATTAATTAAAGAGCAACTGCATACGAAGACGAATAAGTTTTAACAATGCTGCAAGTATTAATTTAAGTGCAACTGCATACAAAGACGAATAAGTTTTAACAATGCTGCAAGTATTAATTTAAGTGCAACTGCATACAAAGACGAATAAGTTTTAACAATGCTATTACTGAGTCATTGCGCGTTTTGAACTCTGTAAGTTATCTATTTACTTTTAATAGGTCTATCTATTGTTTTATACAACTGATATACAAAGGAAGAGAGTAAATAGAATTGAAAATAAAGAATCATAAAATAGCACGAATAACTTAACACCAACACAAACTACTGTACGATAGAAAAAGTAACAAGAATAATAAAAATGAATTGAGAAATTCAAATTGTAGAAAATAAAAAAGTAATGTAAATTATATTAGGTGTATATATGACATAAATAAACAGAAAAAACAAGGAAATTGGAAAGGTAAAAGAGAAAAAATATAAGAACCGCATGCTGCATGCATTGTGTTTGTAGTACAACAATACCCCATAGATAAGCGCGCATCATGAGTGTTCAACTCCTTACGAAGAATGTAAGCGTGGGTTTTAACAATACTCAACGCATAAATACACTGTGATGATGCTTGCTTGCTCAGCTTCTATCTGCGTTATCTTAATGCCTTTCCGTGCCCTTTATAAATCTCGCCTTAATTAAGTTAGACAACCGCTATTATAGACTTATCTCTAGATAAATACTTTCACTTAGTCTATTATTCCTCCCTGGTAATAATCTCGACGATGCGTATCTTGATGACAAATGAAGGCGTTGCCCCTGCGGACGGCTACCCGCGGTGCCCGCCAGTATAGCGGGCAGCATACGGGCCGGGGTGGTTATACAGATAAGCGGCCATTCTCTGCGGCTAATGGGTTGGTCGCCCGGAGACTGAGAGAAGGCTCAACCGGACCGGGCAAACATCTTGCTTGCCTACCCACACACGCACAGTTGCGCAGGTCAGTGCCAGTTTTCACACGCAAAACTGATAGATTTGAGGGCTGGGATAATTGGCTGTTTCATCGCCTGAGATTTTTTGTAAATTTAACGCCGTTGGCCAAATGGTGTACCGATAAAGGTGGCTCAGAGGTAAGTCGCAAGACTCTAATTCAAGAGGTCGCCGGTTCGATTCCGGCCACCGGCAGTTCTGTTCTGACTGAAGGTTTTCCTCAGTCGTAAAGGTGAATGTTAGGACTGATTCATACTATCAGCCCTCGGACATTCCTTCCCAACTATCCTAACACCCTAATACACCTAGTTTGTCATCTGAAGAGGGGAACATCAGGTAAAGCTGGTGTGCACCCTATAACAGGGATTCCTACGAAAAATTAATTAATTACATTGTGTTATTATTAATTTAAGAAGAGCAACATAACGTATGCTTTATTATACACAGGTACAACGACAACAAATTGAATGTACATCAATACAATGATATTTATATTGTCAAGTATAAATAGAATAAAATAGAGCTTTGTAGATGTTTTCTTTTATAGCGATCGTCCCCAGTCCCCAGTGTCGTTCGGATCAGCAATAGTATAAACACGTAATAAAGCTTGCATTAGTGAACTGTATCGTGTTTTATATGTTATTCAACAATAATCCTCCGATGTGAACGTGCCTGCAGTGAGGCATTGCGACGCAGCTGTGTGGAATCGCACGTGGTGATGGAGGGAGCTCATTCCTAACAGGAACCGCACTCACCTCTAAGCCGCGTATTGATTCAGGATGGAGGGCACAATACACATAATAGGTGGTAGGTAGAGCAATGTCTATAGAGAACCCTTACCGGAAAACTGCTTTGTTGCGTAATTTTTGGGCACAACTAAAAAATTGGATTCGAACGCGTAAGTACATACTAAAGATCTTGTTTTCATTTGAAAATCCATTAAAATGTCGGTATTTCACACAATGGTAGCTCGCAATATTATAAACCACGCAACGCAACGCTTTAAGACATTGAAAACGTTATTCCAATACTCAGAATAATTGGTTATGTATCAGCTTAACAATGAATGTAAAAACTTTGAAATATTTTAATTGTTATGATTTTTATTTTTGTTACATTCAATAATTTTGAACGAATTAATAATTAAAATAATACAGTCGTAACAACTACAATAGTTAAGTTTTTTAAATTCATTGTTAACAGTGCGCAAAAACTAATTCCGCGTTGGAATAACTTTTCCTTTTCAATATTTTGAAGCTTTCTCATGCAAAACAAAACCGCTAACTAATAACTTTTAGCGAGTAATGTCCGTTTTTATATGAAAAATAACATTCATAAAAACCAATTAGCAACCATGGATTCCCAATGTACCGTGAGTCGACTACGAATGGCCATACAAAGAGTTGGACATGGAGGCATCATCTGCCTCTGCTTGAGACCGGGGGCACTTGCACCCATGCAGTGACGTCACACTCGTAGACCCATCATGCACCGCAGAGGGTTCCACCGCGCGATCACGCCCTAGGATAATATCTAATGCAAATCTCACGAGGAGGGATGTCGCGCATTGTGCTCACACAAAGTGGCCAACAAAGAGTTCCTAATCGCCCCACACATTCGGCCTTGTACAATGTTTACATTGTAACACAGGCTCAGCTGTGAGTGCGCGTATACACAAGAGGGGTTCAATTCAAACGTAAGGGAGATTATCTTTTACTTTAATAACTTACGGAATTTCTGTTTTAATAAACGAGGGATAACTCCGGAGATAGCCGAGTCACAAGAAGTGGGACTATAAAAAGCTAGCTCAAAAGAATTTGGGTTAAAAATAATTTACTAGTAAAGTAATAAAGTTAAACGCAAACTTCTCACGGGCTAACACAAGTATTTTTACATCCTTTTAAAGAACGTTGGGGTAGGGGTAGAGAGTTCGTCGATAAGTTTTTCCTGCGGGGACCACCCACAATGTGTCGACCGAACACAAAAGAAACCTAACCAAGAAAGATGTGACTAAAAAAGACAAAAAAAGATTTTATCCGCCAAAGAAGTCTCATCTGAGTTTTGGGTGCGGTCCAGATCTTCCATTTTTCCGCCGCGCTATGGACAACGACCGCAGACGTCACTGACAGACTCCAGGCTACACCCACACCGTTCGGTATCACATTTCCTGTGTTCCGAATCTCGGCGGCGGTGCTTTTACGTGGATCAACCGTGATCAACACCACACGAAACAATGAGCTGTATTTTTTCCGGCAGTCTCATAATTCATAAATATAGAGCTAGGCTGCAATAGTTGGCCGTGACTCTAGCGTGGGAACCTCCTTGGTCACTCAGTGCTGTGACGCGGCTCGTGGTACTCATGTACACAGTACACAGTCACGTGCGACAGAAAGTTGACAGTTGCAATAGCTGCGCGTGAAGCTTGCGTGGGAACCTCCGTGAACAATTATACAGTGTTGTAAAAATTGGGACCGTTCGGGTACACATGTACACAGTACACGGTTGCGCGCAACAGACGACAGTTGACAGTTGACGGTTGACAGTTGACAGTTGACAGTTGCAATAGCTGCGCGTGAAGCTTGCGTGGGAACCTCCGTGAACACTTACAGTGTTGTAAAAATTGGGACCGTTCGGGTACACATGTACACAGTACACGGTTGCGCGCGACAGACGACAGTTGACAGTTGACGGTTGACAGTTGACAGTTGACAGTTGCAATAGCTGCGCGTGAAGCTTGCGTGGGAACCTCCGTGAACACTTACAGTGTTGTAAAAATTAGGACCGTTCGGGTACACATGTACACAGTACACGGTCACGCGCGACAGATGACAGACATGACAGTTGACAGTTGCAATAGCTGCGCGCGAAGCTTGCGTGAGAACCTCCACTCAGTGTTGTGGTAGTGACTTCGCTCATGGTACGCATGTACACAGCTTAGCCTTAGACGGTCGCGTGTGACTGCGACGTGCAGTCGACTGACAGTCACTTAATTGCCGGGATCGATCAGCGCAATCATGCACGCAAATATGTACCAAGGTATAATCACGCTTTGCGATTAAGACAAACTAATAGATACAGAATTAGCGATGGTCAACTACCGCGTTTAAAATCATTAAATACTCAATTCAATTTTGATTTGAAAGCCTCAATAGTGGAACTGCAGTGGCGTAGCGGAAAGTCCCAGGGCCCCCCCGCAAGATTTATGTGTGGGCCCCCCTCCCCCAAAATACCTCGTGACAAATTGCAAAAATTCATAAAAATGCATTAGTTTAGTTTTTTTTTAACTTACATTATAAGAAGCGCTTATTCCTCCTGGTGTTTTTCCTGGCGAACTCGTCGATTATTGCATCAGTTGCAAGTTTTCGAGCTTGCTCGCATTCAATGCTTAAAATGGAAAGTCCCTTCAAACGTTCTTGTGACATGCTGCTTTTAAGATGATTTTTTATTAGTTTTAACTTCGAAAATGAACGTTCAGCAGTTGCGACAGTGACAGGTATTGTTAAATATAGTAGATAGGCAGTGACGACGTCGGGGATGTTCGAAGTTATGGCATTGTTCTTAACTATCAAAAGTTCCGATAATTCTATAATCGAATTATGGTCACTTAGCGTTTTTAATTGGTTTTTAATAACACTTCGAAAACTTAACATCTGCGACGGAAACTCGTCGGTTAGATCATCTTTGTACAATGATAGGAATGATTCGGCTGATTTAAATAATGTGTCATCAGTAGCACTCGTCAACTCTTTCACAGTTAGGAAATTAAACCTCTGAGCAACACTATCCATTCCTTGAAAGCGGTTTTTCAGTTGGCTGTGATCACATCGATGTTTGAGTAAAAGACCGAAATCTTGAAGTTCCTCTCTGGATCTGACAATCGTTGGTCTTCTAAGAGCTCATCAGAACGATTCCTCGTTTGCCCCTGACGCTTATTTTGAAACTTTGGGATGATGCACCAAGTTTGTGCAAGTGCACTTGCGGTAGCCTTATAACGTCATCATATTGATTTCTGTAATCACAAAGTGTTTCTGAAGCCGATTTTAATAAGCTACAAGCGTAGATCAAGTCCATACTTTTCGACTGCAACAACTTATAACAATATTGATTGTTTCTAAAATAAAAGTTTGTATGACAACCATCATAACAAATTCGAACGTGCCAATTTTTTTTTTTAATTGATTTTGCTTCTTTTCTCTCTTCATTGTTTTTCGATGTGATGATAATTTTAGAGAGCGCGATCATGACGTCTGTATATCGGAACCTTAAGCCTATCAAGGAGTCATTTCTTGATGACCATCGACGAGACCAAACCAAACGAGAAAACTACTTAAAGCGTATACAGAAAAATACCCCAAGAAACCCCGCAATATTCAAACCGTCCGAAATTTCAGCTCATAGCAACTATTTTGTTATTTTGAGCGTCAAAAATCGAGCTATCCATGCAGGAATTTCATAATAATTGTAATTAAGCACTTTTGAGTATACATGTGTCGTATATGTATAGAAACAGGATAGAAAGTACAATAGTATACTACAAAAAAAAGAAAATCGACTTTTGCCCCAAAAATAGCCACGTAGGGCATACAAGTACCTTTAATCCTTTTCCTCGGAAATTTTCGAATGAACACACTTTTTTTTGGTGTTCTACCCATTCTCTTCAAGATTCCCATCTATTGCGCGAACAGTTACGGATGGATTTACAATGGAGCTTTAAGGTTAGCATTAGTCATCCACTTTCCTTGTATCTTAATGGTAATGAATGGTCATGAATGGACTGAAGAATATACTACATTTGATTTCCTTGAATCTGAAAACCCTAAGTGTCAGTCGTAAAATGTTTTTTTTTTCTCTTTGAAATAATTTTTAGAAATAATTTCAAATTTTTCCTCTACACGCGAGTATCGATAAACTCATATTTTAACTCATGAACTCAGATTGACCGGTGGGCCCCCCCTGACGGGGGGCCCCCAAGCCTTGCGGGGGCGGCTTGGGTCACCGCTACGCCACTGAGTGGAAGACAGTTATGTAAGGAATAGGAACACATTTTTATCTTGTGTGATTTATACTGAATCTATGCGTTGAAAATAGTCATAAATACAATGAAGATAAAGGAACAATTAAGAACAGTTAAAAGGTTATCCTCCTGTTTTGTGTGTGAATATTTTGTATTGTTTGTTATATTATCATAATTAAAATTTATAAAGTAATGCTTTTAATACCCACGTCTTTACAATTTACATGTCATGTCTATATCTTAAAACGTTAATTTGCTTATTAGATTATGCAGCATTTTATTTTTAAGTAGCATAGTTTAAACTTAAGGTTTAGTAATATAAGTTGATTCATTTTATGTGCATGTCATAAGCGGGTGTTACACGGAGAAGTAAGAAAAGTAAAAAGCAGAAAGTGAAGAGTAGAGATAGCGTGTAGCTTACGGGAAAAGAACAAAAGTGAGAAGTTCTCTCCAAAGTAGGTCAATGTTGAACAAGTGAAAAGTCTCGTAATCTACACGCTATCCCTTCTCTTCACTTTCTGCTTTTTACTTTTCTTACTTCTCCGTGTAACACCCGCTATAATGTTTACTGTACCTTTACTATCTACACTGTGTATAGAGACGGTGCTCTGAGGTGAGTGATTGAAGCCATGCACAAGTACCTATATTTCGCATAGTGTCAGTCTCTTATCCATGTTATACCTTAATTAAATTCTTATCTAAAGTCATTAGTTTGCATTCGAAAATTTTTCACAAGAAGATCGATTACAAAGCAATTTTCGAAAGGTTCCCACTTCCTTTAATTGTTCTTCTTATTCTTAGTTGTTAATTTTTTAAATAACTACAATATACACGTATAATACATTTTTGTTATTAATTAATGTAATTTGGCGAAGTTTTGGGTAAAACTTGAATGATTTAAAAACGAAAACGACGTGACACACATAAATGTACTCAGTATAGTTCCTACTTCCTACCATAATATTGCACACATTGGTTTGCCAGCGACAAATACAGCGATAATACTCAACACCATAGCAGAGCATTGTTCTGAGCGGTGATCCACCCACGCACTCAGCTGACGCTCAGCGATCTTTGTGTGAGCGACATATTATTATAAATCTCTCCCGATGCAGCAATTACCGATCGTGACACTCAAGTGAATAAAGCGGACCCACTACATTATTGCAAACAATATCGAGCAGACACATTTGGGTGCACAAAGCCGCGTTTACGAACTATCAAGTTTATTATGACTGACGAGGGTGATCTATCTTACCTTCTAACCTGTCGATCAATCATCTTAAACCAAGCCTAACCTGTGAACTTCAACTACCTAAAGCTGCCTAAAGCGTTTTAGCGATGTGTGAATACTTTCACTCCATCTAACAGGAACAGGCACAATACGCTGGTTGTGAATGCAATCAGTTCTCGTCCTGAGGGAGTATTGTAAATATTGTAAACAAATTGCATTGAATAGTATTGCATTGTATATTGAGTATGCTCAAAAGGTAAAATTATGTGTTTTCATTGAAAATCTCAATGTTACGAATTTTTTTGTTGTTCTGGATATACTTTTTTTCAAACATGAGTCAACAAATAATAAAGTATATCTTCATGTAAAGTATTTCTTCAAAATAATCTTCATGTTTTACAATATACCTTTAATGAAGCGTTTCAAAATTAATATCGTTTTGATATTTTACAGATCTCAATAATTTTTAATGAATGTGACAAAGAGTTTTAGGTATCATTCGTCATACAAAAAACGCGCTTCATTCCGATTTTTTTTTTTTTTTTTTATCAGAACTAAATTGGAATAAGATACCTTGCAGAACAGCCCAAAGTGAATGAAGACACATTTTGAGTTAAGGCGGAATACTAGATATAATAGTGGAGAGACAAGTGGAAGCTAAACATTGAGGCTGTGGACCAAAATTGGAAGGTTTGAAGGGAAGGCTAATCCAGGATATGCAACGTTATGTAAATAAAAATACTGACATAAACGAGGAAAGAGTTGAAAGCTGTCTCAAACAAAGCCACGGATAGAAAACATGGAAATAAAATGTAACACACAAATATATTGCCTGCGAAATGCATGTCTGGAAAAGTTTACTGCATTCGCCGTATATACACTCAGACTCTCCATACACCATCCAACCAGCTAGAACAGCTACTGCATAAAATACAACTCAGCATTGCCTTTAAATATGGAAGCGAGTTTGCCAGAATCTGCTAGCTTTATAACGAAACGTTTATCTAAAATTTATGAAAGTTTTTTTTGTTCGTCAACGAACGAACTCAAATGTCATTGTAAATAATGAACGAAATTTACTGAAGTTACCTTTATCAAACAAAGAAATGGGTTTTAAATTTATTCGTGTACGGAAGAATTACAAAAGATTTTCTGAACATCGTGATAAGGCAAAAATGCCCCTCTGCGTGTATGCTGTAAAATAAATATTGCATCATTATATTTCAATTACACTTATAAAAAAATTATACTGGAAAATATGTGAATCGCATAAAAGGATTGTTAAAGAATGTGCGTATACTAATGAATGCGTCGAGATGCTGATGAAAGCAAAGAGAGACCTGAGCCTTGTTTTGATGTTGCTGAGCGCAGCACGAGCGAAAGCTAATTGTCTGCATTTGTAATTTATGCTCCCTGAGCTTATCTTCTTCCACAAACACCACAAGCGTTCTTAATTTTAGTAATAAACGGATTCATTTCCATTTAGTAGGTGTTTTGCGACACTATTTCCCACTGTGGCGGCCTGTCATGTCACAATTCTGTAACAACGTTATTTACTAATTAAACTGTTTCAGGATAACAACGTGTTCATTGTTTGTTATCTATTTTATTTCTTGAGAAGATTAGTGTAAAACCCATTATTTTTGCTGACACGCAGCCATTAAAATAATATAGGTACATGTAACACGTTTTTGAATATTAGGTACACAATTTATTTTGACTATAATCAAAAACTTCAGTTGTTTATTTTGATGTGATTGGTAATCTATCTATGATGTAATGCCATGTTTCTCCCTCCACAACAATGTATGCAATTTTCACAAACATTTTATGAAGGAAATGATTGGTATTGAAATGATGTAATGCCATGTTTTTCCCTCCACAACAATGTATACAATTTGCAGGTACATTTTATGAATGAAAATCTTTTCTGGAATAAAAAACAAAAACATATTTGTGTAAAGAACGGGTACCTTATTTAGTAGAATGAAAAATCAAAACGATTAGCATTCCCTATTTAAAAACGTGTCTCACACCTTAAGACCATAGTGACACCAAAGATTAGACACTTTGGTGACACCATGGTTGTACATAAAATGCGTCGAATAAATACAGCGAGCGACCGTCATTCGGCTACTCGACAGCTGTCCTCGGGGATCCCAGCCTTCTGATTGGTCTAGATCCTATTGGATCACTTCATTCATCTTTACAAAGTTTGTTTTTGACTCAATCTGTGATTTTACCCGTGCGCAATAGGTATATGTACATACAATCGATCGCAAACAGTATTACGACATCTGATACTAAAGTTTGTGACGAGAAATACGATGCCGACGGAAGGAGGGATGAATACATTTTAGTGAATTTTGAGGAGCCAGCCAGTCCCCAGTTCAGAACCAGCCAGTACTTCAAATTTACGAAAATCCTGGTGCAATAAAGTTTAACCTGCTTTTCTCTACACCATAAATTCATAATATAATTCTCATGATGTCTTCATAACAACTATGACCCTATACCTCCCCTTCGTCTAAGAATAAATACCTACCAAAATGTGTTTTAGGTTATTTGTATCACCAGAGACGATAAAGAAGTCAAGAACTTCTTTTTCGACTCTGGTATAACTAGATTATTAACATTCGAAATGCATTAGAGCTATACAATATTTTCTTAAGAGTTCCTATTTTTCTTTTGTTACTAAGTTACGTTTTAGAGAAAGCCTACACAAATAGTATTTCTGTTGAAATGTTTACTCGTCCAGGCGAGGAGACGCCCCGAATTGTTCCGACCCTGGTGCAAGGTAAACACTCCCCCGCCCGCGCCTGTGCCCCCACCCTGCAGGGGTGAGAAGCACCGGGTCCTCGCGCCCCTCCAAGCGCCGCCCTCGAAGTGGCTCCACGAGTAGGTAATAAATCCACGTAACGGGTCAGCGCGCGGTAATTAAATATCAATTTCCCGGCGGGTAAAAGCGCCAACTAGCAGCGATCTGGTGATAAATAAGACTGCGATCACCTCTGTGGGGTTGCAGAGGTTGGCACACGTGTTATTGGTGCATCACACGGTGTTGGCAATACTGCTCCGAGCCACATTACGGGACTCATTGGTGCAGCAACCCAAATACTTTCTCCGTAGAAAGACAACGGTAAAATATTATTTTGTTTTAGTACATTTTTGAAAGACGGTAAATGTTTGCGAATATAACCTACCAATGACCTCAAAGTAAATTCAAACCATAAATCCAAGTATTTGAAACTATATTTAATTTCACAACACAACTCGGCACCTCCACCAAGAATCTGTACAATATACGGGACGGGTTTTTACATTCCGTCTTACATACTAAACATAATAACTAAAAAGGTAATAATTAGGCTATTATGATGGTACATGATACATTCATAATAAAAAACAATGTAGGACTTACACAAAAATTTGTTCGATGTTGAACAACATCGAAAAAATTTTAACTGTGTTTAGTCCTACAGTGTTTTTTATTACATATTTTCCAGTTAACTAGAGTGTTTTTTTTATAATTATGATATATTCATATTATCATGGTTCCAAATCAATAATTAACAAAAGTAAATGATATGATGAAACAAAAACCATCAATGCACAAACAAGATGTTTAGGTATACGAGCTCCGTGTCCCGAAGTCCTTGATCCAAGCTAAACGCACAACGGCTTGTTGACAGGGTGGGCGTCAGAGGAATGCGTGGTTGTATAGTGGGCGTGCGATAGCTCACACCACTAACACAATAGATTGACCCGGCCGGCCCGGTAATCCACCCCGTTACCTGCGTCGAGGCTAAATACCTGTGACAGCGCTCGTCTTTTTATACTCGCGGCGGAATAAAGAACGTGGCGGGCGCAAAAAGGGGTCAGTACAGTCTGGGCGCATCCTAGTGTGACGTGTCTAATGAGGCTCAACACGTAAACACAGCCACCCTCATTACTCATGGCAACTGTCAGTCAAGAGTGGCACAGTTCACGATGCGCGCGCATACACCTTCGAGCGCACAATTCATAGTTCCCACGTGACGTCACAGCGGCCATGATTGCGACACAATTGATGAGGACCAATCCTAGATCATTGGCAAATACAATTAAAATTTAATAAATAGGCCTTATTTAGAATTTAGAATGAAAACATAAGTAATAAAAAATAAAAAAAGTACCACACATACCAAACGGGCTGAATTTTGCAGAACTAAGTATGTATGTGTTCTACCACAACAGCTTTCAATTGTTTCTCCATGGCAACGTCACAGTTTGATCACAAATGTGGCCGCCACGCGCACAGATGTGACGTACGTGCAAAAGCTGGGAACGCCGCAGCCCGCAGGGCATTTAATATTTCACTGCATTTATAATAAGTTGTTTGTACACCCCGAGTGCGACCACAGATTCCTTGAATTTGTTGGGTTCAAACTGTCAAAAAGTAATCAAATATATTCGTTTGTTTGTTGTGTGGACGCCTATTATTTGGCTAGATGTTGTGTTTCCAAGAAATGTTCGCATAGTTGAGCTTCTGTTATGGCTTCCGGTAATGAATTCGGGGATTTCGTCTCATGTTTGTGCTAGCCAGGTAGTGGGGGTGTTCATCATTTGTGAAATGCCCAGATCGACGAAAGATCGATTGATTTTCTTGTTCTCAACTAAGCCACGGACCCACTTATTCAACGTCTTTCCTATATTCAGTGTAACTTACGAGATGACCCGTCTGGTCCCAGGGTAGAATAGGGCCAGGGTGACTCTGCGAGTCGTAAGAGGCGTTTAAAGGAGACCCGGTACCTTTCTCCTCACGGCCCTGAAGATTGCTCCTCCCACTTGGCCCTATCCTCCCATGCTAGACTCCCTTTATGACGACCCCCACGATGTGCAATGGATCTGATTCGGACATGACTGTGGCGGGTTTTCATCTTCATATTTCACCCACATATCGTCTCAATTAGCCAAAGTTGCAACAATATGGGAACTAAAATCCAAATATCATCTCGTCATGTAAGTTATATGAATGTTATGCCGGAATTTCACCCTGCGATGTTTTCACGTGTGCTGAGTGCTGGCCCTGAGTGACCCATGACGAAGCCACTGACTAATTTGGCATCGGTTTATTGTATCAATCTATATGGAATTTCTCATCATCAATGTCTCCCCCCTCCCCTCCCCCCCCCCCCCACGTAGCACGTAGATTACCCCTGCTTTGTATGTGTTGTGCAGTGGCTGTCCGATGGTCTTCAATCTTCATACTCGTTAGAGCCGACTTCCTACCAGGGTATGGCGTGAACTTGCACTCGGCTTGTGATTCGTTCAGTTCTCAAGAAAACATTGGAAACAAAACACAATTATAGCGGTCGAGTCGTGTGTGGACCGTTTGAATCAAAGCACGTCAACTTGTCACGGACCGTACGCGTTCAGAATAACTCAAGTATGTCGCCATAAAAATGAATTTCGTTCCGAATGGTATAACAAAACAAAAAATAAAACAAAAAGCCAGCTGTCGTTTACGGTCTTCTCATAAAGCCATAGTGTTTGAAAATGAAATGTGAATAAAACGGGCCGCGGTTCTTTCAACTGGCGTTTCAATGCAATCGCAAGCGGAAGTGGAACGAAGAGCCTTGAGTTGCATGGTTCGTGATGAAAGTAGAATCACGTTCTTTGCAAAGAAGTTGTAAGGAAGTTGTATAAATCTCTCTGAGCTCTTTGACTTCCTTCCGCTTGATCGTGTCCCGCGTTGCTATACGCGCAATGCCAGGGTTTGTCTTTCAGAGATCATTCCAACATCAGCTGTTTGCAGGGGCGACAAAGACTTTCGCGAGAATTTTGTTCGTTCTTTCGTTCCACTTTCGTTTCAAAGTAGTACAGTAGGAAAGAGTAATAGAAAGTAATAAAAGTAATAAAAACAATGGACGATTATCTTTGACCATGTAACTGCAAACGATGGATCATTTTGCTTCTTGCGTTGAATGAAACAGTATGGGGTGGATTTGAGTCCCATCCGCCAGCAACGAAACAGTTTTGGGTCAACAATCCAAATCCAATAATCATAGCATATAACATTATAGCAATTAATCGTGGATTAAAATCGTTTACCTGTTTTACCCCTGGTCACGTCAGCTAAAAAATAGCTAAATATGTATATTTTGTTCAATAACTGCCCCTTGAACTGAACAAAATATACAATGTAGGTTACAGATTCTTCAACTAATTTCTTATGGTATATTGTCTGTTGGCGCATATTCGTGATAATTCTTTACAGTAACGGCCGTGATTAGGTCTTCACGGTAGTACATTAAAACTAATCAAATAAGCTTATTTAGCTGAGGTTTTCTAAAAGCCACATTGTATTTGTCTCCCACGCCACGATGCAAGTAAAGACAGGTTTGACATCCTTGTTTCATCGTTGCACGTGAAGGTGTGAGATGCATTGAGGCCGGTCGGACAACACCCAGTCTCATTCAGAACCACTTCCGGTCGTGCAACGAGCGTAGGACCCGACCAAGTGACCAACCGCGTCCTGTGGAGCAACAGCAGGTTGCGCCAATCGGAGGAGAGACAATATTTGTATCGGTACAACCTCGGTCACGCCAATTGGAGAAGATGTTAATTTCTTTATGCGCGTGTCAATATTGACAACCTTCTAGTTTTTTGTTTTTAAATTATTATTATTATTTATTTACCAAAATGAGCTTGCGCTCTTTACAATGGCTAGAGATTAACACTAAGAAATTGTTACTTATAATTATTTGGTTAAATAAAAGGATGTCAATTTGGTTACTCTACCTCTCAATTCCTCAGTTTACGTTCGGTTCGATTGCTAAGTAGAGTAATGCGACCCTACGTGGTTTTGGAAGAACTAAAATTTGAATAAAAACTGTCCTCTCCTCTCGTTGCGGTTGTTATTATGTGCACCAATTCGAAGAGGCCGACACTCAACCGTTTCTGAAGGATACAAGACTACGCGGTAACGCTATAGGTATAAAAGGCAACCCAAGATGCAACCTTATATATGCTTTCGTCACAGGCGAGGTATTCGTAGCCAATCAGCGATCGTTATCTGCGCTCGCTTGTCTCGGGAGGTTCGCTAGTTGGCTACGAGTGTCTCGCCTGTGACGAAAGCATATGTAAGGTAGTCTTGGGTTGCCTATATTCGTCGATGGCGGATGCGTGCATGAAGTGTGCAAGACTACGCGATGGCACTATGGATAGGGGTTGGTCAGATGGGCAAGGGATGGACAAGGGGACAAGACTACGTGATGCCACTATGAATAGGGTTTGGTCAGATGTGCAAGGGATGGGCAAGGGGACAAGACTACGTGATGCCACTATGAATAGGGTTTGGTCAAATGGGCAAAGGATGGACAAGGGGACAAGACTACGTGATGCCACTATGAATAGGGTTTGGTCAAATGGGCAAAGGATGGACAAGGGGACAAGACTACGTGATGCCACTATGAATAGGGTTTGGTCAGATGTGCAAGGGATGGGCAAGGGGACAAGACTACGTGATGCCACTATGAATAGGGTTTGGTCAGATGTGCAAGGGATGGGCAAGGGGACAAGACTACGTGATGCCACTATGAATAGGGTTTGGTCAGATGTGCAAGGGATGGGCAAGGGGACAAGACTACGTGATGCCACTATGAATAGGGTTTGGTCAAATGGGCAAAGGATGGGCAAGGGGACAAGACTACGTGATGCCACTATGAATAGGGTTTGGTCAAATGGGCAAAGGATGGACAAGGGGACAAGACTACGTGATGCCACTATGAATAGGGTTTGGTCAAATGGGCAAAGGATGGACAAGGGGACAAGACTACGTGATGCCACTATGAATAGGGTTTGGTCAAATGGGCAAAGGATGGACAAGGGGACAAGACTACGTGATGCCACTATGGATAGGGTTTGGTCAGATGTGCAAGGGATGGGCAAGGGGACAAGACTACGTAATGCCACTATGAATAGGGTTTGGTCAGATGTGCAAGGGATGGACAAGGGGACAAGACTACGTGATGCCACTATGAATAGGGTTTGGTCAAATGGGCAAAGGATGGACAAGGGGACAAGACTACGTGATGCCACTATGAATAGGGTTTGGTCAGATGTGCAAGGGATGGGCAAGGGGACAAGACTACGTGATGCCACTATGAATAGGGTTTGGTCAAATGGGCAAAGGATGGACAAGGGGACAAGACTACGTGATGCCACTATGGATAGGGTTTGGTCAGATGTGCAAGGGATGGGCAAGGGGACAAGACTACGTGATGCCACTATGAATAGGGTTTGGTCAGATGTGCAAGGGATGGGCAAGGGGACAAGACTACGTAATGCCACTATGAATAGGGTTTGGTCAGATGTGCAAGGGATGGGCAAGGGGACAAGACTACGTGATGCCACTATGAATAGGGTTTGGTCAAATGGGCAAAGGATGGACAAGGGGACAAGACTACGTGATGCCACTATGGATAGGGTTTGGTCAGATGTGCAAGGGATGGGCAAGGGGACAAGACTACGTGATGCCACTATGAATAGGGTTTGGTCAGATGTGCAAGGGATGGGCAAGGGGACAAGACTACGTGATGCCACTATGAATAGGGTTTGGTCAAATGGGCAAAGGATGGACAAGGGGACAAGACTACGTGATGCCACTATGAATAGGGTTTGGTCAGATGTGCAAGGGATGGGCAAGGGGACAAGACTACGTGATGCCACTATGAATAGGGTTTGGTCAAATGGGCAAAGGATGGACAAGGGGACAAGACTACGTGATGCCACTATGGATAGGGTTTGGTCAGATGTGCAAGGGATGGGCAAGGGGACAAGACTACGCGATGCCACTTTGGATATAGGGTTTGGTCAGATGGGCAAGGGGACAAGACTACGTGGTAATGCTATAGGTATTGGTCGATAGTGGATACGTGCAGATCGTCGACGATATACATGGTCATGTTATTAGTGCCTACGGCTACTTGTGAGCTCATGACTTCATTAGTAAAGACTATTGCTCATGAAGCCATATCTCCCTCGTTCTCACTCGCTCGCGTGATTACTGGATTAAAAAATATATGTTGTGCTGTACAGCCTGAGCCTCAAAATCAACTCACAATATGTAACTTGAGGCAGTGAGCTCCAACTTTCTCTGGCATAGAAGTAGAACCCTTCCAGTGAGATTGACGCCGCGATACAGAAAACGCTGGGGATGATAAGATTGCACCGGAAATCAAAGGCCCTTCCTTTCCATTAGCAAATGAATTATTTATGTGAATGTTGCTCGAAACGTTGAGATGGCCGTTCGCACTGGCCGGCCGGCTTCGTCCATGATATTGGACCATGGGCTTCGCTTCTCGTTCAATGTGATTTGATTACATTAAAGCGACATGAGGTAAGAATGGTGTACTGTAGGGGTTGCATAATCTTGCAAGGAGGGTCATCCGGACGATGAATGGTGACTTACGGGTAGCTCCACCCCTCTGACGATGAGATGGAACGTAGCCTATTCCTGAAGAGAATGTGTCATCATAGCTGCATTCTGCATACCAAGAAGGTACCACAAAAATACCATCGTTGCGGCTAACATGCATTTCACAAGCGTTTGTAATTACTTTATTCACTTCACCATTCATTCATTCATTTATTCATTTAGACAATATTTGGTCTGATTCGTCAACAAAATCGCTTCTTTGTTCCTGTTATTCTTCCTTTGCGACAAATTTGGGTTTTGTGAGTTACACTAGAAGGTAAATTTGATGGGAGTGAAGGGGGTAGTGCCATCAAGTCAAATGCCTCAAACATATGTGTTGGATAAACAACTCGCCATTACGAAATACTGAATTAACATCATTCTACTCCCACTAAAGGTTCTAGAGTCAATTTAATTGATCTGTAATCCTTTAATAAATTACAATTTGGTGACCAAAGAGGAAGTGTTTCCCATGAGGAGGAAAATTCAGTGGTGTCGGCAACGTATTTCACATCAACATCGTGCAGGCAATGTTCATCGTTTTTATTCTTTAACTAAGCTGAAACTCCTTCCTACTGAATTATTGAAATTAAGACCAATCCCCATACCAAAACGAAGAGAACTCCAATTCAACCACCAAGTTTCCCCAACAACGTACATACTTGAAAGTTGTAACGAGAGTTTCGAATCAAACCGTAATGTCAGTAACTGAGCGACGAACTTGAAGAACAATCACTCAAGTTATGTCTGATGTATATTAATCTCGTTGCCTTGTATACACACACAGCGTGTTTGTCCCAAGCTGACAGTTGCTGCACAAGGAAACTAATTACAGGCGTTACTTATGCTCTTCCCTGCCCTCTTAATACACTTCTCGAGTATTAATTGCTCCAAGAGTTAGTTAATTACATTACAGCTAATACCGACAAGCTAAACGCGGGCCATGAATGCAACATCACGTTTGCAAGACTGAGCTTTAGAGGTTGGTAGACCCAAGGAAGTGACCCGAACGTTAATAATGGGGCCATTTCATTTTGAGAGCCTGCAATAAATAAGAAAACTGTTACTTGCTTCTAAATTGTTCGAGTTGGTGCGCAGCTGCAGTTGTCACGCATGCGTACAATAGTTACATCACCTGGGAATAAATTATTTTGAGGGTTGGTGGGGAGGGGGCGATGTTTATTGCACTTCAGGGGCGTATGACCTGTTGCTACTACAGATTATACACACATACAACGAAACGCTTTTGTCATTAGCAAAATAACATAGAGAATCACTTCCATTACTGTCACGTGACACGTCAGACGTGACGTCATAGTGTAATCATATTGTAGTCATGTGTACGCCTTGGGCGAGATGCGTATTTACACACGCAGTACGTTTACATGGCGGCGGTCCAACACGCTCAAGCTATTATACTTGTGATTCAAGAAACATTACTATATTCTTATTGAATGATGTATTATTGAGAGCGAAACTTGTTTCAAACAACGATAGAAGTAGTTGAATACAACAGTCGATCGACAAGTACGTACGAAAAGGTAAACAAATAAATAATGAACTTGTATTTACTTATTTAGATACTTATTTAACACTTTTACAATACAGAAGTTTGCCATGAAATTCTCTTCGAACAAGATCAGAAACTCTTCCAACTAAAGCACAGAAAAATACTAATAAAATATTGCACAAACAGTCGTGAGGTCTTGCAGTAAGAAATAACGACGTAGTAAAGTAGCTCACCCTAGGACAGTGGTTCCCAACCTTTTACACCTCACGGACCGGCAAAATAATTCAGTCAAGCGCAAGGCCCGGCGCGGCTACAAGGGGTCTGGGGCGAAGCCCCAGCCGCCGGAGGCGAAACTTTTTTGGGTGTAATTATACCCCAAAACGGCCTCTACAGCGATCTGAGCAAAGAAGGCAGACGAAGGCGAGGGGCAACTGGAAGAATGTGAACACAAGAAACAATTCAAATCATCGTTAATAATAATATAAACATAAATTAAAAATTTTAATTATTGATTGAATATATTTTTATGTGTTTATTATAATGATGTATTACTAATAATTTAACTTGATATTGCGCGTTTATAACCGTGGTTGTTTCTAGTCTCGGGTAGTTCCGCGCAACAAGCGTGTCATACTATCATACTTTGTAATAAAAACGGCTCAGGGTATTTTTTTAAAAACATTTTCTTTACAGTTTTCCTCGACGATATCATTAACATTACACGAAAACTATCATATTTTATTTTCTTCCTATTAACAGTTCCACAACAAATTAATAAATTGAAAACAGAGTAGATATAGTCCTTATTACTACTAAGTCGAAATTTATTTAAAACGAAAAATCGAATAAATAATTCGATAATATTTTCTTTATCGATTATCGAAATTATGTTGATTATCGAATATCGATTGATAATATCGATTATCGTGTGCATCCCTACTAAGAACCAAGTCGCATCTGTGAACCTACTGTCATAAAATCATTTATGTAATTGCAGTTTATGCCGCCTTGCAGAGGGTAGGTCCGAGCAAAGTGCCATGAATACGCGGCTGTTTCCGGCTTAGCGGACCTTCGCAGAAACCCCTTGTCATTTCGCCTGTCATTGCCATCAATGCTCTCAACTTTCTGTGTCGGTGCAAGTGGGTGTTTGTAGTTGGTATTGATTGATTTATAAGCAAGGGTCCCCTCCTAACAAAATATATTTTTGCCGTTCATAAGAACACGTTCACGTAAAATAATATAATGTGCAAAATCTACTTTTTAAACTTTATGATTTTTTTAATTTTCACGCGTTTCTAAAATATTATCATAATTACAACAAACAGGCCGCCAATACTTTGCGGGCCGGTAGCAATGAGTCCGCGGACCGGTGCCGGTCCGCGGACCACCGGTTGGGAACCACTGCCCTAGGACACTAATGTCAACAGAACTAGGTAAAGGTACAATTATGTTCCATACATCATAACACGCAGAATTGAAGTATAACTATGTACAAAAGAAAAAGTAATCAGATCGAAGCATGGTGGAAAACCTCGTCATTAATTATTGGAAAACCATAGGGGAAGGAAACGTAATCCAATATGAATGGTGGTTTAACTTTTCCTTCATAAAAATGAATGGTGCATTCGTTTCATTTCAACGCTGGGAAGACAGGAAGTTTGTTCGTTCTCGTTCTGCTTTTAAAGTGATACTTCTAGTTCTGGCAGTGAGCCATTAGCTCCTTTACTCAAAAGTCAAAATATTGATTCAACAGAGAAACCCAAACGTGCTGAAGTGTTGAGGCCTGGCAACTGTGAAATAACAACCGTCTCACGTGTTCAATCGCCAGTACTTGAGTTACAATATGGAACATAGCACAACCATGATGGCTGACCGTGAGCTTTACACGGTTTGACGTGAACCTCAGCGCGCATAGAACCAAGCCCATCAATACAAGAACGACTCTGTTCATGAAACACATATAAGGAAACGGAGTTCTTTCAAAATAAGTTGTCTGTAGTTTCGCATACTTTCGCGATATTCGCTACAGAATTTTGTATAATTCGGTTATGCGCAAGGCTTGTGTAAACATGCTCATGGAAGGGATGAAGAAAGAAAAGGATGTAGGACTAGGAACTATGAAGGACGACTACGAGGGCATTTACACATTTACTTATCCTGAAAAAGCCTAACAGATACTTTATTCATAGACAAGTGATTCGTCCTGGCCAATCAGCGAGCCCAAATTTCAAATACTAATCGCTGGTTGGTCATGAGTCACTCGTTTCCATGAACGTATTTCGGGCCAAATAAAGAAGGTTGGTCAGGTGATGACAATCCCAAACTAATGGCACTTCTAACTGGATGAAGTCGTGATGTTGTTATTTGAGTCTTGTTCTATGTTTTATTAGCTTAGGCTGAATTACACAATCAAGAAGGTTTAAACATACAATCAAAGCTCGAAGGGTGCAACAAAGTGGACTTTCTTTCTCTCTCCTTTCATCCCATTCATTCCGTCTCACAATATCCTCTTTCAAAACGCTGGCCTCCTTCCTGATACAATCGCCCTCCACTATGCTTTTCGACGATGATTAGGTGTGACAACGGAACTGAATTGTTACATTGATCGATGGATCATGGTTGCTTTGAAAGGGAATCATCAAGACAAAGTGAATAAGTTATGATAGGTAGGCCTACGTATCAAAATCATCTTGGAGGTCTACATGATCTTATTTATTGAAGCCACAAACCACCACCACCACACGATGCAAATGGAACAGGCTTTTTTACCCTGGACTTCCCCCTCGCAGCTGCCAGTTAGCTGCGAGCGTATTGCATGGAGGTTCATAATTAATCAAGTCACTAAAATATTAGTCGACTCGCGTGAAACGCAGATATTTATCATGGCAGATTGACCTGGCTGATCGACTTAACGCAACAGTTTAGCCCGAGGCTTCGTTATCCGACACTAAATAATTACTCTGTTATCATTGGCGCACACGTGATTTTATCCTAAGGGGGTATTTTATCCTTCATTGCATTTTAGCAAGGATAAACAGGCAGCGACGGACGGGAGGGGGGTGGGAACTTTCACACTCTCCGTCCTTCAGTCGTGTCTGTATCGTCTTTGGCTATTCTAAAGACCCAGTTAGTTCCCTGTCGGTTCGCCACTGTTATTCAATGAAATAAAGCGCCTTCTTTGGTCATCCCACCCAGAGCGAAGACCACAGTCACGTCTCACGCATCAGCCACTCACACATCTGTGTATACAAAGTAAATAAATGATGAGTACTTTCAAGCGCAGACATCCACCTAGAAAGTAGAAACAGTGAGGACGTCTGTTCTAACAATATCTCTCGTAACTAACGAGAAATATTGTTAGATCATGTGTTCTAATACAGTAGACGAGGCACATACAATTGATATTTGATAAAACTGCGGTAATTCGTCAGTAGGGTAGTAGACACTTAAGCAAATTGTCCAATACGTTTAAATTAGCTACACTTTTACTTATCAGACGAGTAAAATGACAAAATAGATTCTTCGAGCGAATTTATCTTGTTTTATCAAATGGAAGGAATACTGTAAAGGCGATTTCAGGCGATTTCGTTTATTCTCCTCAGTCTTCATCACCGACTTTGTTTCTTGGTTTGAAGAGTAGTCGTTATTCCAAACGTTTGACAGATCGTAAACTATAGTCCCGACCTGCACAAAAATCCACATTCCCACCAAAAATGATCTTACTGCTAAGGATCGTCTCGGTATCATTTTGTTCTCCCTGTTCTGTTTTTTTGTAATTCTATGACTTCGGCAAATCGAAGACCTAGTAAATACTGGTCCATGCACGTTATTTTAAAAACATCGAGAAATATATTAATTAATTCGCTTGAGTTCTCACCGAAGTGTAACCGTGAATAACATTTCAAAAATTATTGTTGACATTATCTGTAGGACATGGCTGAAAATTTACATTAATCGAGTAATAATTCCCCATATTTTACACACACGATTTTGTTTTTAAGGTATAGTCTAGCATTTGATGAAATCAGTTATGATTGATCAGTTATGATGACCCAGATCAGCCAATGATTAAAGACATCACCCAGAGCCTGAAATTACATATAATAAATAAGGCATACTTTTTTTACAGAAGACAGCGAATACTGTTACTCAGACGTAAAGCTTTACATCTCACTGTTATATGTGGTGTGGAGTAGACGAAACCCGAGCCTGGCTGTCCGTTGCGATAAAAAAAGTCTTTGACATTTGAATATAAAGGCCCGGTTGATTCTTGATCGACTTTAGCTTTTACGACAGAAGTCGACTGAAGACATCGATAAACTTTTTCTTCTTGGACCCAAGGAGTTGAAACTTCGTTCTAAATTGCCTCCTCAACTTTTTTGAACGGAAGGCATTGAAAACAAGTAAATTCAATTCTTACTTTGCGGTCATCTTCCAGAACCAAAACAAGACCAGTTCTGCGAGCAGATCCTGCGACGCGCAAAACACCTGTGGGGATAAAAAGATCGCCTGTTTTGTGGGAGGACGCGAACGTGATCAGATTTCTGATGTGCACAGGTTGCCAAACCAACAAACGATGTGACTGCTCAATTAGGCGGCGGTGGTCTCTGGTCTCGTGCATGGATACAGAAGGCGGTGAGACGTGACAGCAGCCACGAGGGCAACGATCCGGTGACGACACACGCTACAGCCCATATCACACTACAATTGGAATCGTAGACTGGAGTCGCCAATTGCAATCGCAATCTACAATTATCCAATCACACTTGACCAGCTGACAATCCTAAAATCGTTCAACTAGGAAATAAATTCAATAATAATAACTAAAAAGACAAGCCTTAATCACAAACAAATATATAATTAAAGTTATTGGCTCTTTGTTTCCATTAAAATAGTTGTTGCTTGAGGTTATGTTGTGACAGTGCTCAAAACGTATTTAACCGTTCTCCTTCCTGATTGGTTCACGTGACTCGGATCTACGATTCCCAATCTTATTTTAGAGCTCCGTCTATAAAAAGATTGCAACCGTAGACTGGCCGAACTGAGCTACTGCGCATGCGCCGCCAATCGTAAGCTCGAATCTACGATTGCAATTGTCAGTTCGGAACCTAATGTGAAATGGCCTTACTATTATTAGCGGGAAACCTATTGTTCTAGTGAACTGATGACACCAGACGGGGAACATTATAGACATTTGTTCTCCTAGTTTGTAGTAACATTGATCGCACAGTAGACGACAGCCACGTCGTTCCATAGTCGTTCATTCTAGTGCATTCCGTGCATCTCATTTTACTGAGAGGCCCCTTCGCATGCATTCACCACAAGGCAAAATTGGTGACTTTGATCCACAACTGTAATTACCCTTTTCTTAGGTGTTTTCCAAAATACCGAAAACTTACCGATACTTGGCGGTAAAACGAAGATAGAAGAGCGCTGGCTCGATACCAGCCACCGGCAATATGACTCCAGATTTCCCTTGGTCAAAAAGCGATTATTGAAAATGAAAAACTAAAACCAAAACTCCTGGGCATTCCCGCCTTTGAATACGGACTATCCCTGTACAGGTTTACTACGGCGCAATATTATTATGTTAGGTTATGTTACCGAACACTGACTTGAAATTTGTATAATTGTATTTCCTCGTTAGTTAAATTAAACATCATAACATTTTTCTGCATTATACTTCGTCGTTCATACTTGTAACTATTTGTGTTTTGCCACGCCCTCTCGTCGGTGCAACAACATACGCACTTATCGACCTAAATAAATGATCCCCTGCCGAGAGTGAACCAAACCAAACCAAACCAACCCTGCTGGTGGAGCTAAACCAACTCGTAATTAAATGGGTTTAATTTAATTACATGCGTCGTGCGTATATCTGTGGACATTCAAATGTATATTGATTCGTGGATTGCAACCCTGTGGTTAACCACATGCGTACGAATGGCACGCAGAATGAAACTCGAGTCCTCCTGCCATCGTGGTGGACATGCACGCATTACATTAAACAAACATTTGCTCATTACAAACAGCAATAGCGAAATTAAAAGAACCGCATATCTAGCAACCAAAAGGGACAACTGTCAATTGTTACAAAAGTTATACTTTTAAAGAGATCAATATTGCTATTTGCTTGATATTGGTGAAAATGACGCACTGAAAATTGCTGTATTATATAATATAAGACATATACATATATATATATATATATATATATATATATATATATATATATATATATATATTATACTATTTTGTAAGGTAAAACGTCAGGGTATGGTTTTGAAGTAGCTAAATAAATGTGTACAAGAAAGCAAAAACGTCTCCAATATTGTATTCGCACGGCTGTTACATGGTTATTAATTAATATATGTAATTAAAATCACTGTACCGATTACAATAATGTTTAATATGTATATAATACAAAGTAATTGTGTGTCTCTTTGGCCTTGTAGCATTATTCCCATGGTTTAAATGCAGCTGATCCAGGGTTCGATCCCAGTAACGGCGATTTCTTTATGAATTTGGTTTAATCGTTTAATCGTCAGTAGGCATACTCAAAAGTCGCTGCAGCAAAGCACATACTAAAGGAAAGGGTGCAATGTTCCCCACTGATAGTCAATGCTTGTAAGTTGTAACTGTGTGGGTACCGGATAGACAGTAAAAACAAATGTATTTTATCCTAATATTTGAATTTTTTTTCAGCATGTAATATTTTCAACTGAACTACCACAACATTTAATATTACGTTTTCACGTTACGTACTTTTCTTTTAATATTAACCTACTGAGGGTTTAATATTGGTTCTACCACCTTTTCGCCCTCAACTAAAGTATTTTATATATTTTTACGATAGTGATTTTTCCTATGGCACGACGCATGCGGAGTTGAACGCTTTATGGGGTGTTTAAATTAAATTCCATTGTGTTTTTAAAAACAATAGTGGCGCATGCAGTACGCCTCCCGTTATTACCCCCCAGGCGAGGTAGCACACTGCGCGGTATATATGTATTCTGCAGCACGGCAGTAGAGTGTACGTCACTTCGGGCAGATCCTTTGATGTCGGCACCCTATTGTTATGCTAATGACCCCCTATTGTTATGCTAATGGCCGGCACGCGACACCCCCTATTGTTATGCTAATGACCGGCACGCGACACCCCCTATTGTTATGCTTATGAGCGGCACGCGTCACTCTTCCCCCCTCCCCCCACCCCTTTTTTTAATTAATTTTTTTTTTTTAATTAATTTTTTTTTTGATAAATTTTTTTTTTTTAATTATTTTTTTTTTTTTTTTTTTTTTTTTGATTAATTTTTTTTATTAAGTTTATTAATTTTAATTATAACATATTTTCCAACAGTCCACTCCGCCACTTTGCTTTTTCAAATTTGGCGCGTCTAGACTTGTACAATTAGTTCATTTTTGAAAAAAAGTGCGACGACCAAGTTTTCGTGCCCAAGCAGTTTGGACCTCGACATTACTGTCTTGGTGCATAAAACCACCCGGCTATCACGCCATATAAGTTGTATGGGGTAAATGTTGTATATAACTTTCACCCTGGCTTGCCTAAAGCGCATTAGAAGCAACAGTCGCGCTACCTAACAGTGAATCAAGTAACTAAAGCTTGAGAGGACAAACAGTCGACTGCATTACCGACATTTTACTTTTGAACAACGATAATCTACCCATTTCAAAATATATAACACAGCCGTCCATTTCAAATATACCGCCAACTACGACGCTCTTCCCGAATAATCCCGAACACTTCGAATGTTGTTGGACCATTCAAATTCCGCGGCATCACAGCCTGCTCGTTTCAAGTTTGTGCTAGTATATCTAACAAGCATTACAGGCATGTCAAATGCACAGGGTGGCCAAGTATACTCAGTAAATGTTTTTTTTAAATCCCTTCTTCTGTTACTTATGTCTTGAAATCTCCGCTGTCATGGTAACCATGACGATCAACGTGTGACAAAATAATAAATATAGATGTAGATGACGTGACAATAAATATAGATGTAGATGACGTGACAATAAATATAGATGACAAATAATTCAAATAGGTGTGTGTCATGCTAAGTTAACGTGTTTATTACAAATAAATTGCGCATCGCTTATGGCACGTTTAAAATTACTCTGTCGAGCAATTGGTATCATTATGTTCGTTATCTAATGAGGTTGAACGTCTATATGCATAGTGTATAAACAAAGGAAAAGTTAGTGTTTATTTTGCGGGTACATGCCATATTTTGGTAGAAAATAAAAATAAAAATATATTTCATAATAATATCAGTAATAATAATAATAATAATAATAATAATAATAATAATAATAATAATAATAATAATAATAATAATAATAATAATAATAATAATAATAATAATAATAATAATAATAATAATAATAATAATAATAATAATAATAATAATAATAATAATAATAATAATAATAATAATAATAATAATAATAATAATAATAATAATAATAATAATAATAATAATAATAATAATAATAATAATAATAATAATAATAATAATAAAAATAATAATAATAATAATAAAAATAATAATAATAATAATAATAGATATGATGACTGCGCATCGATTCAAAAAAATTTGAAAGAAATATCTTTAAAAGTTGTATTATAAATAAACAATAAGTAATTAACAGTACAAATTTAATGGTCTCCAGCCTGGAGGTGTGGGCGGTTAGCTGATTGCATCGTTTTAAAACACGTGTCGCGTACCCTTGGCGTTCTCCTATTGGTTAGAGGTTCGATCCCCGCTGAGGGATTGATTGATTGATTGATTAAGGTCTTTTTATTTATGGCGGGATTAAGGCCAGTGAGGCCTTATCTTCCATCAAACCATGCTATAGTTATAAAAATACAAGAAACAAAATTCATAATAAAGAATACAAAAATTAAATACAAAATACAAAATACATAATACAAAATACACCATACAAAATACAAAATACAAAATACAAGATGTAAGATACACAATACATGTCCAATTGTTATGATTTCAAATAAAATAATTTTAAAAACAAAAAAGAATTAAATTTCACGAAAAATTCACGAAATAGGGAATTTGTTTATATTTATATATTATTTTAAAGTCATTCATTCATTGCATTCATACATTAATTTTAAAATTAAAGAAATAACAAAAGAAAGAAAGAAAGAAACAATGGGATTCAGTTTCCAAACACATTAACTTAATTTAGCGTTTGTACGAATTGAACTGTCACGGCTGCCGCCATCGTCTTCATTATTTATTTGATTTAGATAGTACGACGTAGTGGCACTAACTCTAGGACTCGACTCGACGTCGCTAAGAAACCCTAGTAAATAACAAACACTTCAGACCAATATTTAGGCTCTGTCTGAGTTGGTCTTATCTTTCTTCAAAGATGGTGGCAATACGTCTATGACTTCGAAGTGTGAACATAAATAAATATCGTTTACTAACCTGGACATACAAATTTCTCTGTTTTTAGAATGTGGAGGTATTAGAAAACTAAACACTAAACTTTAAAACACTGCCTATGCCATATTTCAAAGTGATTTCCACGAAAGTAGTTATCAATAATTATTTTTTATTGGGCTGTGGCCCCAATTATTGGACTGTGTAGTAGGCCTATCATGAATTTATAAAAGCACATACGGTTCAGCAGGACTTAGGACTTGTCCTAAGGTAAGCTAAGACCTCTTGTGAATCCGGCCCCTGTACTACTCGTTGATGAAGGTTCGTGTTTTCGTGTGTCACTTGTTAGAGACACATCCGTAGGATTATTGTAATGATGCTCGGGAGCATGTAAACGTTCACAAAATTAAATCATATCCAAATGAATAACTTTTTTTTTACAATAGTATTTGCTTGAACAGTATTTCATTTCTTCTTCTTTTTTTGGTGTTTTTCTGGGTCAAGGAAGTTCCAAACTATTGTCGATGTTGAATTGCTTCCCATTTTCCTAGGACAGCGAGGAGGAGATGGGCACTTATTTTTCTATGAACCATGTATCTTTATCTGAACAATTCGTCCGACAACAGTGCTTAATTCTAAAAACTCTCCATTGTCCTAATATACCAGAGTTATATTAGGTATAGGATAAATCGAAATGTATTATCTTGTTTTGACCCTCTACGAAATCTAGGAATGTTAGTCTAGTTATAATACGATCAAAAAGCTTATTAGGCCGATAAATCAATCACGATTACGGTCAAGATGGACTATGGACGCTTATAGCTGTATAGAATACTAATAATCTTATATCTATATAAATAATGAAACATTTAATTAAATAATGACAAATGATTTCTATAGTACCCGCGTAAGTAGATCTATGTACTAAATATCATGACAGTGTATTGTTATTCTTGAAAGTAGTTACTCCTTAAAAAGTTTACAGACGAAATTATTATACATATTATGAATAATATAATAGTAGGTTTTAATTTAATAGGTTTTTTGTAATAGGTTTTAGATTAAGTACTTTTTTTATTTAGTTTAACTTAATTCTATTAGAGAATTACAAAAGACAAGACTAAAATTTAAGACATAATTAAATTAAATTAAATTACATTACATTACCACTATTTGAAAGTGTCATATGTTTCCTGTATACACATCTGGAGGATCCAGTCTTTCATTTCACGTTTAAATTTGAACATTTTTGTTTCAGTCTTAATGTGAGTAGGTAATTTGTCAAATATGTTAGGCCCCAGAAACTGTGCATGGTGGTGCCCTATTGCTTTGTTCATGCGGAGAATATCAATGTTTCCACGAGAAGCTTTCCTAGTCATAGATACGTAATTGTTATTATGTATATTGTTATGGAGGACTTATATTTTTCTAGTGAAGTATGAATTAAATTGCTATTAAAATCAATTTGTCTAATATTTATGAGTTTTCTGAGTAGATTAATGGTGGAATATCTCTTTAGTCTATTGCGTTGTTAGTTTAGTTATGTGTTTTTGAATTTTGTTTAGCCTAGAGGTTCAAGATAACATTCTCTTAAACCACTGCATTCTAATATGCCATATTGTAATCAAGATTAAACCACTGCAGTGTATACCGTCTTTAAATTTTAAAAATTTAGCGTTTGTTTTAGCCAAATGAATTTGTATAGTATGTATATCTTACTTGTTTTATATTGTCTTTGATAGGTGGTTCCCAATTCCATTTCTCATCCAGCGTAATACCCACATATTGCGTTACCTTTACTTCGTTCATCATATTGCAGTAGGATTGTTTCTTATCTACATTAAGCTTGTTATTTTTTTTTGTATATTTGTGTGTTCAGTGACATGTGGATTTATCGTGAATTATCAAGCTATCTATTATGCCTTATATTTAAATGGAAGGTATTCAAATAAGAGAGAGAGGTACATGAACGTAACAGATATTATTTTATTATAAAGTAATACACATTTTAATATGACATATAACAACTCAAAAAAATAGTAAATATATATATATATATATATATATATATATATATATATATATATATAAAATAGATGATGAATCACACTAGCGCAAGACATTCCAGCTCCAGATATATTTTATATTACATGTTCTTTACTATCACACGTTTTTGATTTTATAATGTCCCAATGTGCTAATGTAGTAATACCATCAGAGTTTATGTAACATTTATCATCGTACGGAGAGAGTGTCTGGTCTGCTTCGATCCTTTATTTTATTGTATATAGTTCATGATTTATACTTCTAATAGATACCATACCGGCACTATACATTTTTCTGAATAATAAACACTTTCTATGGTCATCATGTCGAATATGATGTTTTAAAGAAGCTCTTACAATACTCTTACCCACGTTTTCTTTATTATCAGAGTCATTAGCTAAAATGGAGTACATCCTACCTCTCAAACCAACAAACTCTCGAATAGGCTCGCCTTCCATTTCATACTTAACTTTTATCAGAACTTTAATGTTTTTCTTACTAAAAATTGTGGGATCTTTAGGGAAAATAGATGCGTCAAACAAATGTTAATCCGACTTCATGTCCTCGTAAAGATCTTTTGTTTCAATTTCATAACACAGAGAGTCTGTATCGGTGAAAATAACCTGTGCTCGATTGCTATATTTGTTTTTGTGTAATTGTAGTGAAAGTCGTACATTACAGCTTTACTTAAATCTAAAATACTAAAGCCTGCATAGATGGCCGGTTTAAAATTAGAGTTTTCTTCTTACTATGCTCAGACTAAGTTATTTTTGAAACATTTTAAAACCTTCAAAGGCGGGAGAAGCTACAAGTTTTAACATTCTTCTTTTGGTGTAACATTGATTCGTTTACGCATATTTTCTATTAATCAATTTGTTTAGATTACGCTCGAAGGTGTTGTGAGCACTCTGAAGTTTATTTGTGTTGAAATCTACATATAACTCTAACCAAGGGCTTTGACTAAATCCTACCACTTTGTAGCATTACAGACAAGTGGGCTAAGGGCGCCAACCCATACTTGAAGTAATTTGACTAGCTCAAGTCAGCAGAATGAATTTAATAATTAGTGTTACCAATAAAATAAAATAAAAATCCAAAAAGTTGAAAAGGAGGGTGTTGACCTTCAGGAACTAAGGTTAAATTTAACACATGATATTAGATTAAATGCACTTGTGTATTGTACAGAAACAAAGACATAATGAACAATTGGAAATTAATTGAAATGTTATGACGTAAATAAATGTTCGAGAGCTCTTTTTGGTATTTAAGTTATTTAGGCTTTTAAAAGTAAAGTGAATGTATGTGTACACGCAAGTAATACGTTACCGTTGTAGGTATTTAACCTAATATCTAAATCATTTACAACAGTTTCACTGTATGGCGATATCATATTCCTCGAAATAGTAATTTTTTCCGGAGCTAGAGGATATTCCAAATCTACGTCTAATGTGTATAGCCAGGTTTGAGTCGTTAGCCACATTCTAAAATGTAATATTTTCAATCTCGGCTTCGGTCGACCATTTGAATCTACTAATGGGGAGATAATCAGGCATGGCTTCACCGTATAAATTGTTACAATCCCAATACGTAATAAATTTGGATGGTTTATCAGAATCAAACCCCTAAAAATATTTATTATTAGGTTCCGAGAATCGTTTAGATATTGTAGATGCACCACCGCGTATGCCATTTCCAATAAACAAGTACATGTTTGGGTCTGTAAACAACTCTAAATGAACACCAGTCATCTTCAAACAAGCATGGAATGTGAGACCAGAGATGGTGTAATTGTGTGCTTTATCTAATCAGTAATTATCTAAACATAGTAATCTAAAATTTTCAAAAACGTCAGCTAAAAGACATACATCAGTTTTGGCATATAAATCCTGATATTCTCCAAGGGTTTTTATGTCGAAAGCTTTCCAAACATTGACAGCGTGATTATAGTAAATATCACTTAAATCTTTACCTGTAAGAACATTGTGAAATACCTTTTGTGCTGGTAGACTAGTTTCAAGAAAATTTTCTTCAGCATCAAGATAATCATATGGGAACACTCCCTTACGTAAAATAAATAAGATGAATTTTATCTTGATGAAAACATATTATGTTAAGTGTTACAAACCGGTCAATTCCGTAACCAACAAGATTATTTACCGTTTAACGTACTGAATCGATTAAAAAATGGTACGAGTCAATGAAACGCAGATTTGATAGTGTTAATGAGAAAGAAGTGTGAGTTGTTTACATTCGATATGTACAATTAATTTACTTGCTCTTAAAAGTGAACTTTTGCTTTTTGAACACGAAGTATGTCTTCATCATACCCAAAAACGTTTATTGAAATTTTATTGTTTTCCTCAAAAATACCAAGATTTGATATTCCAGATTTCATATTTACTCACACTTTGCGAGTGTTTAGTTTGTGGATAGAGATGCGCGATAACTGACCATAGAAGGCATTGATTTAGATCATTTCGATTTTAATGGTATAGGTATGTAAAGTCAAATTATATTTAAGAAGCGTAGGGATGGAATGAGACCGTCTTCGGTTGTGGGTATTGTGAGCGCGTCAAGCGTGTCATCGAGTAATAGGCTTCGGCTCGGTTCAAACCGTCTTACAGTGCGACTAACAAACATTGGCTGGTCGACAGTGAAACAGGTGAACGCAGAATGTCTTATGCTAATTATAATATGACAAACATTTGGTCGGGTGTAGTTAGTGCATGGAAGGAACCATTGGCACCTATTACACCCCCCCCCCCCACACCTAAAACCAAAAATCTGATCTGGTAGCCCGAATGTTTAGCTTCTGGTTATTGGTTACGATTTGTTTTTCCCGTCCATTATGGCTCATGCAGATGCTGTTGGAGTGCAGGTTATACATACACCGACAATGTACATAGCCGCTTTTAATTACCTTCGAAACATTATGTCAAACTCACTTTAAAAATAATGATACATCAATTGACGACTTCGGATGTTCCCTCCCACCTACGTCACGCTCACGTGACGCGTTCAACCCGCCCCCAACATGGCTGCGTATGTGAGTAAACATTGCAGGCGTTTTGCATGGAACATATGGGAACTTTGGGTAGTTTGAGCGTAGATTTCCATAGCGAATGAGCAATGCCGCGTTATTGTTGTGTTCCTAGATGCAAAAATAATGCTACAGTTCCTGGCATATCATTTCATTTGTTTCTCAAAGATGCGAAGCTAAGAAAGATATGGGAAATTAAAATACGCCGCGACAGCAGAAGGAACCAAGCCGTTTCGTCAACAGTGACAGTGTGTTCTAGTCATTTCATCCCAACAGACTTGAGGGAAGCTGTAAACGGCAGCAAAAATTGCCTCAAGAAGGATGCAATCCCAAGTGTGTTAAGTTTTACTTCCCCAAGAAAGCTGAAAGCACCGAGGATCAGAGTTAATCGTTACAGTTAATTAATTAATTCATGAAAGTTAATAGTTACATAAATAGCCTGCACGCATAGGCAGGGCTAGGCCTAGACTAGAGGCTAGGAAAATGTAGGCCTATACGCTAGGCTAAATCCAGCCAAAGCCCTAGTTTCAAAGACAGGTGACAGGTAGAGGCCCTACCTGTCATCTAGGCCCCAAGTAGGCGTGCATTATAGTGGCGGTAATATATGTCTGCATTATTATCTTTAAATCATGAATTCTAATGTTTTAAAAACTAGAAATATGAAACAGTAAACCGTGCATAATAGCAGACATATGGGTGCATCATTAATATAACTAAATTTACTAATTAAAAACACGTAGGTACACTTCTAGCCTTGACGAGAACAGTGCCTGCCACCTGATTTTCAGCGGTCCAAAACTCTTTCAAAAAGGAAGGTACAAACAAGCTGTAACTTTCTTTGAGTAGCCTCTGGCTTTCTTCGTGACTAAAATACTTAATAACTACACTCATCTCGAAATTTTTAAACAAATTTAAACATTTTCCCTAAGCGTGCTCCCGTAACAATAGCATGGGATCCATCGTTTTCTCAAGAATGTTTCCTCACTTCTCGCGCGCCATCTCTGGAGCGCGCGGGAAACTAAAATAAGCTCCTCCCATCGCAAGTCGTCAATTCAGTGTTTCCGCATGTTGCATGCATAGAAGATTCCATGGACTCGGGTCAATGTTTGTTAGTTGCCTTACAGGACGAGTTGTGCCAGCTCGGACCCATTACCAAATGACACGCTTGACGCGCTCACAATACCCACAACCGAAGACGGTCTCATTCCATCCCTACGCTTCTTAAATATAATTTGACTTTAGGTACTCCCTGCTATTGAGGCACGTATTTTACGTATTTTGATCTTAAATAGTAAACATGTTCTAGTTCTCAATACTATCTTTTTGAAAAAAGTACTTGAAAGTTAAAACAATAATTTTATGAAATACTTCACTTAATTGATCAGCAAAGTCGTGTTCATCAAAAAGTGTATAACACCGCTTCTAAAACAAGGAGACGTTTAGCGCGGACCACATAGAAAACGATTAAAAAGAAACGACACGCTTCAAGCGGACAAAGCAGGAAGCTCACCACTAAGATGGTTGAGATTTTTACGATTGTTGAGTTAGACATAGGAGCTTTGCAATATTCCAGGTTAAATAAAGAATTAAGTGTTTAACAAAATAGCATTATTATTTCAAATATTACATTTCCTCTTGATTTGATTTTATTTCATTTCTCAAACACTTTTTCTTGTTCTTGATTTTTTAAATATATTACAGTAATTTTTTTTTGTTTTTGTTGTTATTGGTATTTATGATGTAACTATTATAAATTGTCTGCATTATTGCATAGCCTAGTTTTATTTAAGGTCCTCCTTTGTAAACCAGTTTTTATAACCGAAAAGGTAAAAAGTTCCATTTATTAAATATGCTGATTTTGAGTGTATTTCTAGAAAGATCTTAGGTTTTGATCAAACAAGTGATATATCACACACAACTCAAGTAACAAATCATGAATCACCAGGATTACTATGTTTAGATAATTACTGATTAGATAAAGCACACAATTACACCATCTCTGGTCTCACATTCCATGCTTGTTTGAAGATGACTGGTGTTCATTTAGAGTTGTTTACAGACCCAAACATGTACTTGTTTATTGGAAATGGCATACGCGGTGGTGCATCTACAATATCTAAACGATTCTCGGAACCTAATAATAAATATTTTTAGGGGTTTGATTCTGATAAACCATCCAAATTTATTACGTATTGGGATTGTAACAATTTATACGGTGAAGCCATGCCTGATTATCTCCCCATTAGTAGATTCAAATGGTCGACCGAAGCCGAGATTGAAAATATTACATTTTAGAATGTGGCTAACGACTCAAACCTGGCTATACACATTAGACGTAGATTTGGAATATCCTCTAGCTCCGGAAAAAATTACTATTTCGAGGAATATGATATCGCCATACAGTGAAACTGTTGTAAATGATTTAGATATTAGGTTAAATACCTACAACGGTAACGTATTACTTGCGTGTACACATACATTCACTTTACTTTTAAAAGCCTAAATAACTTAAATACCAAAAAGAGCTCTCGAACATTTATTTACGTCATAACATTTCAATTAATTTCCAATTGTTCATTATGTCTTTGTTTCTGTACAATACACAAGTGCATTTAATCTAATATCATGTGTTAAATTTAACCTTAGTTCCTGAAGGTCAACACCCTCCTTTTCAACTTTTTGGATTTTTATTTTATTTTATTGGTAACACTAATTATTAAATTCATTCTGCTGACTTGAGCTAGTCAAATTACTTCAAGTATGGGTTGGCGCCCTTAGCCCACTTGTCTGTAATGCTACAAAGTGGTAGGATTTAGTCAAAGCCCTTGGTTAGAGTTATATGTAGATTTCAACACAAATAAACTTCAGAGTGCTCACAACACCTTCGAGCGTAATCTAAACAAATTGATTAATAGAAAATATGCGTAAACGAATCAATGTTACACCAAAAGAAGAATGTTAAAACTTGTAGCTTCTCCCGCCTTTGAAGGTTTTAAAATGTTTCAAAAATAACTTAGTCTGAGCATAGTAAGAAGAAAACTCTAATTTTAAACCGGCCATCTATGCAGGCTTTAGTATTTTAGATTTAAGTAAAGCTGTAATGTACGACTTTCACTACAATTACACAAAAACAAATATAGCAATCGAGCACAGGTTATTTTCACCGATACAGACTCTCTGTGTTATGAAATTGAAACAAAAGATCTTTACGAGGACATGAAGTCGGATTAACATTTGTTTGACGCATCTATTTTCCCTAAAGATCCCACAATTTTTAGTAAGAAAAACATTAAAGTTCTGATAAAAGTTAAGTATGAAATGGAAGGCGAGCCTATTCGAGAGTTTGTTGGTTTGAGAGGTAGGATGTACTCCATTTTAGCTAATGACTCTGATAATAAAGAAAACGTGGGTAAGAGTATTGTAAGAGCTTCTTTAAAACATCATATTCGACATGATGACCATAGAAAGTGTTTATTATTCAGAAAAATGTATAGTGCCGGTATGGTATCTATTAGAAGTATAAATCATGAACTATATACAATAAAATAAAGGATCGAAGCAGACCAGACACTCTCTCCGTACGATGATAAATGTTACATAAACTCTGATGGTATTACTACATTAGCACATTGGGACATTATAAAATCAAAAACGTGTGATAGTAAAGAACATGTAATATAAAATATATCTGGAGCTGGAATGTCTTGCGCTAGTGTGATTCATCATCTATTTTATATATATATATATATATATATATATATATATATATATATATATATATATATATATTTACTATTTTTTTGAGTTGTTATATGTCATATTAAAATGTGTATTACTTTATAATAAAATAATATCTGTTACGTTCATGTACCTCTCTCTCTTATTTGAATACCTTCCATTTAAATATAAGGCATAATAGATAGCTTGATAATTCACGATAAATCCACATGTCACTGAACACACAAATATACAAAAAAAAATAACAAGCTTAATGTAGATAAGAAACAATCCTACTGCAATATGATGAACGAAGTAAAGGTAACGCAATATGTGGGTATTACGCTGGATGAGAAATGGAATTGGGAACCACCTATCAAAGACAATATAAAACAAGTAAGATATACATACTATACAAATTCATTTGGCTAAAACAAACGCTAAATTTTTAAAATTTAAAGACGGTATACACTGCAGTGGTTTAATCTTGATTACAATATGGCATATTAGAATGCAGTGGTTTAAGAGAATGTTATCTTGAACCTCTAGGCTAAACAAAATTCAAAAACACATAACTAAACTAACAACGCAATAGACTAAAGAGATATTCCACCATTAATCTACTCAGAAAACTCATAAATATTAGACAAATTGATTTTAATAGCAATTTAATTCATACTTCACTAGAAAAATATAAGTCCTCCATAACAATATACATAATAACAATTACGTATCTATGACTAGGAAAGCTTCTCGTGGAAACATTGATATTCTCCGCATGAACAAAGCAATAGGGCACCACCATGCACAGTTTCTGGGGCCTAACATATTTGACAAATTACCTACTCACATTAAGACTGAAACAAAAATGTTCAAATTTAAACGTGAAATGAAAGACTGGATCCTCCAGATGTGTATACAGGAAACATATGACACTTTCAAATAGTGGTGGTAATGTAATGTAATTTAATTTAATTTAATTATGTCTTAAATTTTAGTCTTGTCTTTTGTAATTCTCTAATAGAATTAAGTTAAACTAAATAAAAAAAGTACTTAATCTAAAACCTATTACAAAAAACCTATTAAATTAAAACCTACTATTATATTATTCATAATATGTATAATAATTTCGTCTGTAAACTTTTTAAGGAGTAACTACTTTCAAGAATAACAATACACTGTCATGATATTTAGTACATAGATCTACTTACGCGGGTACTATAGAAATCATTTGTCATTATTTAATTAAATGTTTCATTATTTATATAGATATAAGATTATTAGTATTCTATACAGCTATAAGCGTCCATAGTCCATCTTGACCGTAATCGTGATTGATTTATCGGCCTAATAAGCTTTTTGATCGTATTATAACTAGACTAACATTCCTAGATTTCGTAGAGGGTCAAAACAAGATAATACATTTCGATTTATCCTATACCTAATATAACTCTGGTATATTAGGACAATGGAGAGTTTTTAGAATTAAGCACTGTTGTCGGACGAATTGTTCAGATAAAGATACATGGTTCATAGAAAAATAAGTGCCCATCTCCTCCTCGCTGTCCTAGGAAAATGGGAAGCAATTCAACATCGACAATAGTTTGGAACTTCCTTGACCCAGAAAAACACCAAAAAAAGAAGAAGAAATGAAATACTGTTCAAGCAAATACTATTGTAAAAAAAAAGTTATTCATTTGGATATGATTTAATTTTGTGAACGTTTACATGCTCCCGAGCATCATTACAATAATCCTACGGATGTGTCTCTAACAAGTGACACACGAAAACACGAACCTTCATCAACGAGTAGTACAGGGGCCGGATTCACAAGAGGTCTTAGCTTACCTTAGGACAAGTCCTAAGTCCTGCTGAACCGTATGTGCTTTTATAAATTCATGATAGGCCTACTACACAGTCCAATAATTGGGGCCACAGCCCAATAAAAAATAATTATTGATAACTACTTTCGTGGAAATCACTTTGAAATATGGCATAGGCAGTGTTTTAAAGTTTAGTGTTTAGTTTTCTAATACCTCCACATTCTAAAAACAGAGAAATTTGTATGTCAAGGTTAGTAAACGATATTTATTTATGTTCACACTTCGAAGTCATAGACGTATTGCCACCATCTTTGAAGAAAGATAAGACCAACTCAGACAGAGCCTAAATATTGGTCTGAAGTGTTTGTTATTTACTAGGGTTTCTTAGCGACGTCGAGTCGAGGGTATGTGCAGGTCCGTATTAACCAATGGCGTAGTGGTCCTAGAGTTAGTGCCACTACGTCGTACTATCTAAATCAAATAAATAATGAAGACGATGGCGGCAGCCGTGACAGTTCAATTCGTACAAACGCTAAATTAAGTTAATGTGTTTGGAAACTGAATCCCATTGTTTCTTTCTTTCTTTCTTTTGTTATTTCTTTAATTTTAAAATTAATGTATGAATGCAATGAATGAATGACTTTAAAATAATATATAAATATAAACAAATTCCCTATTTCGTGAATTTTTCGTGAAATTTAATTCTTTTTTGTTTTTAAAATTATTTTATTTGAAATCATAACAATTGGACATGTATTGTGTATCTTACATCTTGTATTTTGTATTTTGTATTTTGTATGGTGTATTTTGTATTATGTATTTTGTATTTTGTATTTAATTTTTGTATTCTTTATTATGAATTTTGTTTCTTGTATTTTTATAACTATAGCATGGTTTGATGGAAGATAAGGCCTCACTGGCCTTAATCCCGCCATAAATAAAAAGACCTTAATCAATCAATCAATCAATCCCTCAGCGGGGATCGAACCTCTAACCAATAGGAGAACGCCAAGGGTACGCGACACGTGTTTTAAAACGATGCAATCAGCTAACCGCCCACACCTCCAGGCTGGAGACCATTAAATTTGTACTGTTAATTACTTATTGTTTATTTATAATACAACTTTTAAAGATATTTCTTTCAAATTTTTTTGAATCGATGCGCAGTCATCATATCTATTATTATTATTATTATTATTATTTTTATTATTATTATTATTATTTTTATTATTATTATTATTATTATTATTATTATTATTATTATTATTATTATTATTATTATTATTATTATTATTATTATTATTATTATTATTATTATTATTATTATTATTATTATTATTATTATTATTATTATTATTATTATTATTATTATTATTATTATTATTATTATTACTATTATTATTATTATTATTATTATTATTATTATTATTATTATTATTATTATTATTATTATTATTATTATTATTATTATTATTATTATTATTATTATTATTACTGATATTATTATGAAATATATTTTTATTTTTATTTTCTACCAAAATATGGCATGTACCCGCAAAATAAACACTAACTTTTCCTTTGTTTATACACTATGCATATAGACGTTCAACCTCATTAGATAACGAACATAATGATACCAATTGCTCGACAGAGTAATTTTAAACGTGCCATAAGCGATGCGCAATTTATTTGTAATAAACACGTTAACTTAGCATGACACACACCTATTTGAATTATTTGTCATCTATATTTATTGTCACGTCATCTACATCTATATTTATTGTCACGTCATCTACATCTATATTTATTATTTTGTCACACGTTGATCGTCATGGTTACCATGACAGCGGAGATTTCAAGACATAAGTAACAGAAGAAGGGATTTAAAAAAACATTTACTGAGTATACTTGGCCACCCTGTGCATTTGACATGCCTGTAATGCTTGTTAGATATACTAGCACAAACTTGAAACGAGCAGGCTGTGATGCCGCGGAATTTGAATGGTCCAACAACATTCGAAGTGTTCGGGATTATTCGGGAAGAGCGTCGTAGTTGGCGGTATATTTGAAATGGACGGCTGTGTTATATATTTTATATATTTTGAAATGGGTAGATTATCGTTGTTCAAAAGTAAAATGTCGGTAATGCAGTCGACTGTTTGTCCTCTCAAGCTTTAGTTACTTGATTCACTGTTAGGTAGCGCGACTGTTGCTTCTAATGCGCTTTAGGCAAGCCAGGGTGAAAGTTATATACAACATTTACCCCATACAACTTATATGGCGTGATAGCCGGGTGGTTTTATGCACCAAGACAGTAATGTCGAGGTCCAAACTGCTTGGGCACGAAAACTTGGTCGTCGCACTTTTTTTCAAAAATGAACTAATTGTACAAGTCTAGACGCGCCAAATTTGAAAAAGCAAAGTGGCGGAGTGGACTGTTGGAAAATATGTTATAATTAAAATTAATAAACTTAATAAAAAAAATTAATCAAAAAAAAAAAAAAAAAAATAATTTAAAAAAAAAATTAATCAAAAAAAAATTAATTAAAAAAAAAAAATTAATTAAAAAAAGGGGTGGGGGGAGGGGGGAAGAGTGACGCGTGCCGCTCATTAGCATAACAATAGGGGGTGTCGCGTGCCGGTCATTAGCATAACAATAGGGGGTGTCGCGTGCCGGTCATTAGCATAACAATAGGGGGTCATTAGCATAACAATAGGGTGCCGACATCAAAGGATCTGCCCGAAGTGACGTACACTCTACTCACGGCCACGACGAGCAAGTGGTAGAATTCGAAATCTTCCCTTTGGGGGCTGGTCTAAACTCAGTTGTTGTCTAAATGTTTGAATGTCTGATACAATACAGTTACGAACATGGAAGTTACTGGTCGAAAACAATTTCTGAAAGAGCATTTTCATCTTACTTTGTAATGTATAGTACTCACTTACTTTATTTTAATTAAGGCTAGTGTAGGGCACAATGCCCTCTTTAGCCTGATATGATGAGTGATGATTGATGAATGATAATGAGAAAGGGAGAAGGGGAAGCCTGGTATCGGCACGTAGCCTACTCCTGTCGAAAAGTACCAAGAGGACCATCGGCTTTATGTCCCATCCGAAAGGACGGTGTAACTTTGACCAGTCATATAGGTTCCTCCACTAACCTGGACTGCCGAGCAGTTGAAGAGAAAAACGAAGCTGTTATACACAAGCTTTCGAACCCTCCAATCTGCTCTGTAAATGCCATATTTATTTAAGTAATTTAAATAAAAACATAAAAGATCTAAGGTAATTGGGCCAAAGATGTGATTGATCTGCCTACTAAAGACGCGGACAGTGCTTTGAGCTTTAGAAATGGCCGTATTGCCCAGTGAGCTGTTTTTTTTCGTGCGTATACATACCTCATATTTCTACATTTTAATTCTATGGAAGGGAGGAATTAATTTATTGAGGTAGTTCTTCTCTCATGGTCACATATCACAATAACGGTTCTTTATAGGGGGATTATAATGTGCTATGCGGCTAACAGTGCTGTGTTCCGTATAGAGGGATGTCTCTGATTATGATGGGTCGTCATTCGTTGCCACTTAGCAATAGTGGGCTACGTGAGGCTACAAAGTATCACATGTTGCCGTTGGTTGTCTCAAATAGCCTCGTTGTCATGTTTGAGTCGTTATTGATATTACGAAGGGTGAGTGGTCACAATTGACATTTTGATGCACACTGATTTCTGATCCAGAAATGTTCAATTCAATTATTTTAATTTAAATTTGTCTTGGCTTTGTTTTATTTCTGATTTTAATACACTTTTAATTTTGTGTTAACTCGATTTGATAGTTGTAATTTCAGAAAAGAATAACGTGATTTTTGTATGGCATTGCATTTTGTTTATAAAATACCCTCGTTTTTTTTTTATCGGTCTCATTTTTATTTTTAAATGTCCCATGTGTATACGACAATGTTTTCCAACTCCCCGACATCACCGAGAATAGGGGTGATTGGTGAAGCATGTTTTGGGCTGGAATGTGTATTACTACAAGCGTGTGTATAGATGTTCAATTGCAGCAGTCAAACCCGTTGGTTGACTAAACGAGCGCTGGCCAAAACCTGGACCATGTTTTCATTATACGATCACTAACAACACAGATAATAAAACCTGTGCTAAAAGCGTTTCCAGCGTACACGCTTGCTTTGCGTGTATACCTGTGCACACAAATTAATTAGAGAATAATTAATACGTCTAGTCAATTAGTGTTACTATCAAAACTATCACTAATTACCGTTCAAAGTTAATATTGTGCAAACAATTAATTTGATGTGGTTCACGGTTGTTGCTGTCCTAGCTCAATAACTCGTTATTATGGATATTGGATATGCTATGAGAACACAATCTTCACGAGTATCAAAACTGAACTAACCTTGTGCACACAATAACGAACACAACTAAATAAACAGCCTGAAAGCAAATGCCTCATCGGTATATTTATATTGCGAATATAATGAGCATGACCCTGACCGAAGGGGGCGTGAGAAGTATTAGAGAGCTAGCCTGTATGATTGATTAGGTTTACAAGTGTTTGGAAAGCGATATCGTCGGACGGAATTGACTGGTCACAGGACAGCCGCATGGTGTAGGACAAATTTGTAAATCTCGAGAAATTAATATCTCAAAAACGGTTCATACACAACATCTATAGTGACTACTCCTGGTTTTTCAATCGGTTAACGGGTCGTTAACGAGGCCGTTAGCTGACGGTCCGTAATCTGTAACCCAAAAAACATATGCAGATAACAGACCGTCAGCTAACGGCCTCGTTAATGACCGATTGAAAAACCGGGCCAATTAGTTCTATAAGTACTAAAAACTGTACGAACAAAATTATAATATTATAATTTCAAGTGGATATTTTTAATTTACACTATCCTAAACTGTGAATGCTCATTAACTAACAAATAAGAAGGCCCGGTTTTTCAATCGGTTAACGGGTCGTTAACGGGGCCGTTAGCTGACGGTTCGTAATCTGTAACCCAATAAACCCTATGCAGATAACGGACCGTCAACTAACGGCTCCATTAGTGACAGATTGAAAAACCGGACCTAAGTTGATAAAAGTGTGACCCACCCTCTGACCTTTAACTAACGTTCAGCGCTTTGAAAACCAAATGAATATTGCTCACCATTTCGATGTTGTACGTAACATAATAGCGATATTGAGATATGGTTGAATAGGCATTTCGCGCCGTTTTAATATTCGAACTAAACCTCAAATAATAAATAGTCGGGGCAAACATTCGCATGTTTTCATTTGCATGTTTGTTGATCGAACCAGACGCGGACTTTTTGCGTTCATGAATTGTCCATTCATAACCCACACGAGCTGTCGTCATAACATGCAATGCATACGTAATCACTTGCGCCGAAACAACCTTACTCTTGCTTTCGTCACAGACGAGTGATTCGTGGCCAATCAGCGAGCCCTATTTACAAATACTGATCGCCGATTGGTCACGAGTCACTCGTCTATGACGAACGCATTTGTAAAATTGGTCCAAGTATTCCCTTATTTACGACAAGCCGAGTCCAATGGTCCAACTTATGTTTCTACTTATCACTTAAAAACTAAACAAACTATAATTCCGACTATCTAATTGAAACATGCCCATTAGGGATAATTTACAACCTTCCGTTGGATACCTGAAACAGTGGGCGTGGCAAATTAGGTTTGTGCTCTCTACTCAGCGGAAGACTGTATGTATAAATGTGAGAAAGAACGCCAGGAACAGTGATGATTTCAGGCATATCCCGGGGGGGGGGGGGGCTCCGCCCCCCCGGCAGTTGTAAATGCCCCCCCCCCCCTAGCAGATTGAAAAAATCACATGAAGTAATGTAAATTTGCAAAAAAAAAAAAAAATGCAAAATTCAAGAAAATGAGGTATATTTTTCCACCTCATATAGGACTAGGAAATAAATCTTTTTCCACGGAAAACTCATCTACATAAATGTTGCAACATTTTATTTTCTATTTAAACGATGTTGGGTAAAGGTAAGAATGGCAAATAGGAAACACCTCATATTCGAAAACTGAAAGGATGGCATCAAAACCCCCTCCACCCCTGCCTGTTGTCACGGCGTCAAAAAAAAGCCATAAAATGAGTTACTAATTTAGCAACACCCCAGATTTTGATCAGCCCACCCTAGGAAAAATGTCTGAAATCATCACTGGCCAGGAATCTGTTGATTTTCATCGAATTGGCGTGCATGAAAGGGGCAGAATAGATAAGGGTCTGAGGCCTGTGTGAGAATACTTACGTTGGGGCTATAGTCGTTGTACAACAACTTCTGTATATATTGCTTCCATCACGGGAGGGTAAGCGGCAGCCAACCAGCGGCTGTGGCTAATTCAAATACCTGCTCGGGTTGGCTGAGACGAACATAAATACGTGATTGATTGATGACGAAAGCGTTCCAGTAGTTGCTGTACGACTACTATAGTTGACTAGTATAAGGTTATTTCGGTACAAGTATTTAAGCTATAGGCCTATTACTTTACTTTACTTTATTGTACTTTATAGAACACAATGCCCTCTTTAGCCTGATGAGTGATGATTGATGAATGATAACGAGGAAGGGAGGAGAGAAAGCCTGGTACCGGCACGTAGCCTACTCCTGTCGAAAAGTACCAAGGGGACCATCGGCTTTACGTCCCATCCGAAAGGCCGGTGTAATTTGACCAGTCGTATAGGTTCCTCCTATAGATTTTCACACCCACATTCACTATGGCCGTCATCCACGGCCGCTTGTGCCACTGTCATGCGACAACATTGCGAGTGTCAAGCATGGAAAGTGAGTGTGTGCATATTGTATGACACGTTGTACTCACTTTGGGCGCACCAATTACGCTGAGTGCAATTCACGTCACATTTTATGAACGCGCTCGAATGTCCACGACTGTGAATAGAAATTCGGTTGTCCGCCCAAATATCTGAACAATAGGCAAGTCAAACCAAAAAATTACAATTTTTGGTTGGTTATCAAGTATTACAATATATAAACATGGAAGTTAACGTTCAAAAGTCCCCATGAATGCGCTCGGATTGTTAAAGTAACTTAACTTAAGTTGCTTTAACTCCTGGTTTATGCAAACTGAACTGAGACAGGTATCATTTTAACAGAAGATTATGGTAAACTTTAGGTGAAAACTGCAATGTTTTAATTTTCACGATCTGTGCGTATTTGTCGTTATTAACAATGAAAAATATCACTTAGCATTGTTTTAATTATGAATATAATAGCATAATATAATTCAAGATCATTGTTTACAGAAATATAATTTTACTTAGAAACGCACATTTCAAGCCATCTCGAACTCTGATGCAATTGTATTTCCTACCTACACATATAATGTAGGCTAATATTATGTACAGCAAGTACGTTGTTCCTTTCTAATGCTGTATTTAAATACAACTAAGTAACTCATAATACATGCAAGGCACGTTGCATATAGTCTATTTCTTAACCTTTAATCGAGCCTTTAATTAACCTTCAATGTATTAGATGTTTTGTTCATTACAGACTTCAACATAAATATGGTAATCTACAACTGCATCGTTCTCGGGTGCCTTAGTTTTCGATTCTAGGAACGAATTAGCTTAATAGTTTCAAATTTTTCCTTTGACCACTAGTTTTTTTTTTTTTTTTTTTTTTTTTTGGGTTTTTTTTAAACAATTTTGGTTGGGACTCAACTTCAGACTATAGTCTTTGTTTTTGGCATATTATGCTGGTTATGATTTACTGTCTATCTGGGTTATGTTGGCCATGCAGTGACGGTATTATAGTGCTGTTAATAAAGCATTCAATTCAGTTGATCGCGGTTCAAAGCCTGAAGGGCAGCAGGTGGAAACCCCGTGTTTATGCATCACACAATTCGTATACAGCATATTGAGTGAAGCTATAAATCGTTTGTAAACCGGCCACCTGCCAACAATCGATATAGTAATGCACACACATTGATTGGTCGACAGATTGATGTATTCATTAAATAAATTATAAAGGAAGGTGAAAACTACATTTATAGGTACATGCGATGTCAATACAGTTTTTTTTTTTTTTTGAATTATATAGGAACTCACTATTCTCAAGTAATTTTGGGTTTATTATGCACGAGTCACTAAACTTATCCTATACACTGGTTACTTAATATTTTCAACTTTCAACCTACGATTCTGCAAACAAACTTATTGAGATGAATTTAATTGTTTGGGCGATTCTCATTTTACCAGCTGCAGGGTCTTGGATCGCGGTTAAAATTAAAGCGATAAGAAAAGTAACACAACACAAAATTATTGTCTTTTTTCGGAGTAAATGAATGTAGTGCAATTTACTTTCGAAAAAATGCATTTTGAAAAGTAGGTGTCATTACGTAAAGTAGTGAGCAGTGATCGAATGCCATGCATCATCCAAAATAAATAAATGCCTCCACATACAAATACTGTTAAAATACTTATTGCTA